>VDFB02086081.1:196440912-196576736 GCA_007258455.2 Sequoia sempervirens | reverse complement strand
CTACCTTGTCATATCACCGTGACACCCCATTTCTATGAGGCATACGCTACCCCTACCTTGTCAACCCTACTGCATTGGCAAGCTAGTCGAGCACCACTAGCTTGCCAATGCTCCACTAGCTTTCCAATGCAGTAGAGTTGAAAAGGAAGGGGCAGTGTATGCCTCATAGAAATGGTGCCTCATGATGATATACATCACCATGAGACCCCATTTCTATGAGGCATACACTGCCCCTACCTTGTCAAGCCTATCGCATTGGCAAGCTAGTGAGCTCACTAGCTTTCCAATGCTCGACTAGCTTGCCAATATGGTAGTCTTGACAAGGTAGGGGAAGCATATGTCTTATAGAAATGGGGTCTCACGGTGATTTATATCACTATGAGACCCCATTTCTATGACGCATACATTGGCCCTACCTTGTCAACCCTACTGCATTGGCAAACTAGTGAGCTCACTATTTTGCCAATGCTCGACTAGCTTGCCAATGCGATAGGGTTGACAAGGTAGGGGCAGCATATGCCTCATATAAATGGGGTCTCACATCACCCCATTTATATTAGGCATACGCTGCCCCTACCTTATCAACCCTACCGCATTGGCAAGCTAGTGGAGCACCACTAGCTTGCCAATGCGGTAGAGGGTAGCGTATGCATCATAGAAATGGGGTCTCATGGTGATATACATCACTATGAGACCCCATTTCTATGAGGCATACACTGCCCTATATCACATTGAGACCCCATTTCTATGATGCATACGCTACCCCCTACCTTGTCAACCCTACCGCATTGGCAAGCTAGTGAGCTCACTAGATTGCCAATGCTTGACTAGCTTGCCAATGTGGTAGGGTTGACAAGGTAGGGGCAGCATATGCCTAGTAGAAATGGGGACTCACACCATGAGTCCCCATTTATATTAGGCATACACTGCCCCTACCTTGTCAACCCTACTGCATTAGCAAGCTAGTGGAGCACCACTAGCTTGCCAATACAATAGGGTTGACAAGGTAGGGGCAGTGTATGCCTCATAGAAATGGGAAATCATGGTGATATACATCATCGTGAGACCCCATTTATATGAGGCATATGCTTCCCTTACCTTGTCAACCCTACATGCCTTGTCCATGCTTCCATTTTGATCATATCTTGCAATCATGGCATTGCACATTACCAAATCTCTTTAAGGAATTCCATCAGAAAAATTCATGTGACATTTTCTATGCTAGAAACACTCTTCTATAGGATTATTGTTAGTATTTTGTATGAGGCCTTAAATGACATATATTTCATTTATTTGTATGGATTCAGTTTTTAGGAACTAATATTCATCTCATTACCATGCTATAGATGAAATTATTTGTCATGCCAAGGAAACAAAGAAGGAATAAATTAACAGACAAAGAGTATGAAACCAATAAAGCAAAGGATAGAGAACAGGTGAGGGAATATCGTGAAAAGAAGAAATTAGATACGATTAACATAAACGAGACAATTGAAGAGGAACCTCAACCATCAAAAAGAGAAAAGGCATTGGTGGCACAAAGGGCATGAATGTGAAATGATCATGGTAAGACAAATTTGAATACCATAGTTGGTGGCACACCCTCTACCGCAAGTGAATACATAGGGACACCATCTATTGCAAATGAATATGGAGGGACGCCATCTACCACAAGTGAATATGGTTGGACACCATCTACCACATCTCAAGTTGAGAGTACATCATCACTCAGATTTGATGAAGAAGGTACACCATCATCCCCATGTGAACCTCAAGGTATGTCATCTATTCCTAATATGAGATGTATGTACCTAGGAGAACACCACCTATAATTTTGCGTAGAAAGCCAAAGTATTTGATTAATATTGATGAGGATATTTTGCAGCACATGGAAGATAAGGTTCCAGCATGTACTTGTAGAAGATATGCTTATAAGATTTGGAAATTGTTCTTTGAAAGGCTAAATGAGACTGCAAGATGTTAACTATTTGTTGAAATGATGCGGGGTATAAAGTATAGAAACATCATGAAGACTCTTGGGTTGAGAACATCAAATGCTTCAAGTGAAAACACTATTGTGAAGAATCTAATGGATGCTTATGAGAGTGTGGGTAAGACCTCACACTCAAAAGATAGTAATGTCACCCAACGTGTCATTACATTCAATTTGGTAAGTAGTCAAACAAAGAGAGCTTGTCTCATTAGAAAGACAAGTGAATTATGGGAATTCTCAAGGAGATTGCCATGAAAAGATAAAAAAGTTGTTGAAGAATTGAGAACACTAATTGAAGAGTATTGGAAGAATAACACAAGGCCATCTCCAAATTAAAGGGATGTGGTAAGAAGGAGAATCGGTAGTCAGAACCGTGAGCCACATCCAAATTATTTTATGGATATGACTCAAACCCAATTTTTTTCATAAATTTCAACAGACTTATCCTCAAATTAGTATTTGTCAAAGATATTTTGAAATTATTAAACCTTTTTATGTCAAGATAAATCACACACAAACTACTTTTTGTTGTATACTAAATATTGAATTCTCTAGCCATTATAATTTTTATCATTCTATATGTTTAGATTTGCATAATAATGATGTTTCACAAGATTGTGGCATAGAAGCCCCACCAAAATCTTCAAGAGAGTTCTTATCAAAAATTATATGAAATAGAGGATGTCCAAATACTCTATAGGTAAACATGCTTGGATAGTTCATGTCAGTTTTGCGGTGGCTTGCAATGTATGCCAGTATGTCAACATATGGAAAGCACAGATGAGGTGGGACAAAAACTAGTAGAGTTTGAGAAGTATAAAACAGTGGCATACACTACAAAAGATGGTAATCAAGCAAAAAGGTGTGATTTGGTTATTCAAAAGATTCCAATGTATCAATGTATGTCCATGTTTCATGACAATATAGTGTATGAGTATGCAAGGCATACCTATAGAGCCCGATGGTTAGACACACAATTCAAGATATGCAAAGACACCTTTCTAGTTGGTAGCATAGTTTCAGTGGTTGAATTTGCAAATAACTACACTCTACAACGATAGTGTGAGGTGCAATCACATTATTACAACTCCACATAGGTTTCGATATTTGTGCACATAGCATTCATTCATGCAGCTGATAGTACAAAGGACCAAAGGAAGGTATTGAGGGGTATCACTTTTATATTAGTGAGGGTCACACACATTCTCCAGAGTTCATGCAAGGTTCCTTCTAGACATTCTACAATGATTTGGCTCAGAGGGGCATAGCATACAGTCAAAATTTAATATGGTCAGATAACTGTGCAACACAATTCAAGAACTTGTGCATGTTTTATTGGTTGAGCAGGATGCAAGTCATTATAGGTGTTCAACATATGTGGAAATTTTATGAGGCCAAGCATGGAAAGGGGGAGCATGATGGTGTAGGAGCATGTGTGAAAAGAGCATTAGCATGAAAAGAGTTAAAGTATACAGACAATGCAAAGTTGACTGATGCAAAATCAATCGTCGAGTGGTGTAATGCTTTGATGGGTCCAAATAATGAAGGTACATCTTTAGTTCTTAGATTTTTTTGGTTGATGGATGATACTAACATTGCAACATATGAGGATTGTTGTACAATAACAAGATCGAGTGGGCTACACTCTTTCCTTACCTGAGATGCAGGTTCATGGAGTATCAATACACAAAAGATGGATGCTTTTGTTCTTCATGTACAATGCAAGCCTAGGATGATTGTGAGTCAAAGGATTGGGTTGAGAAATGGTCATTAAGTTATCTTAGCCCACTTCACACATATCACCTTCTGACAGAATTTGAACTAACATAGATGGATTCATCAGTCGACTTTGACCACATATCAAATCCAGTTCAACTAGGTAATATATCTACTTAGTTTTTCAAATTCCTATTGTTATCTTACTTTGTAGTGTATTTGTAATATTGACTAATTTCAAGAGATTTGCTGCACATAACAATGCAGGGCATGTTTATGCAGTTATTATAGATGAAGACAACGAAAAGGGAACAAACTATTACTTGTGTCATTGTGTTGAGGCCAAAACAAAATTGGAGGCCCCATTTATAGATGGAGAAAACATTGAATACTCTACAGGCTCAATTGTTGTTACTGGAACGTGGCTTAGAAGGTACCCACATAAGAGTATTAAATATTGGTTGTTTCAGGACTTTAACACACATCGAAATATTCTTCATTACTCAAACCTTTTCATGGCATCCAATGTTCATTTGACCAAATATGGGGGTAGACCTTTGATCAAGACCTTGTGGAAGGTTCGTGAGTCTGACCATGAGGCAATACTTGACATAATAAAGAGTAGAGCAGACCTAGATGGTTCGTTGGATTAATTTGTAAGTATGCACATTGGTTCTTATTAATTTATACTTGTATGCACATTAGTTTGTATAATGACAATGCTATCATCTAATGTTTATATCATCTTCTTTTACTTTGTCTTTTTGTAAGTAACCTACTAAAAATTGACTGGTGTCCCCTTGTAGAAAATACTAATTTATGAGCCATCTAAGAGAATCTCAACCAAAAAAGCAATGCAACATCCTTATTTTGATGATTTTGACAAATCTCAATTAGGATTTTAAGCCATTATAAAATTGTGTGTGAAGCTTAGCGAGGGAATTTCAAGTTATTCATTTGAAGTTAACCTTATCATGAGCACCTATGATGTAGACATTATAAGAGCATCTCAAATTTCAAGTTATTCTATTCATGAGAGGTTTTGTGTGCAATAGGTATCTTGGAACTCCCAACGAAGATGTATGGCTAGGAGTGACTAAGTTGAGATATTGGCATGCCTATCCTCAATGGAAGCATCAAGATTTATGCCTTGTTGTTCCCGACTTGGAACCAAATGGTGTGGATTTGTTGTCTATAAGTGCCTTCGATCTATTTTCATTTCATTTCCATTTTGGATGATCTTTCATTTTCTTCTTTTACTTTGTCTATTTGTAAGTAAAATACTAAAAATTGATTGGTGTCTCCTTGCAAAAAATTCTGATTTATGAGCCATCCAAGAGAATCTCAGCCAAAAAGCAATGCAACAACCTTATTTTGATGATCTTGACAAATCTCAATTCTGATTTGAAGTCATTATAAAAGAGCGTATGAAGCTTAGCGAGGGAATCTCAAGTTATTCATTTGAATTTAACCTCATCATGAGTACCTATGATGTAGACATTATAAGAGAATCTTGAATGTATGAGTGACATTGTAAAAGATTTGTGAGAATGAAGTACCTAAGGCATTGTGCCTACAAGTACAAGCACTTGGGTTTCAGAATGGTGTATGAAGTATATTAGACAATTGTAGCACAAAAAGAAGAATTAGGACAACCAAATAAATCTTATTTTATTGTAAACATTATATTATTAATATAGTGAGTGTAATAACCATTGATGGTTACTAATCATTCTGTTTCTTCTTTTATTCTCTCCCTGTTATAACTAGCACCAATTGACTAACTTATTATAAAAACTTCATTTATTAAAACAAATAAACCTAACGATTATATATCAATATCAAAATAGCATATAGTCTATTCAAATAAACATTTGTAATGAGATTTAATCAAAATTTGAGATTTCTTGCTGCCCTGAAACATTTGTAATTCATGCAACATAATCCCTTAACAGTCCAAATTGCAAAAGGTAAACAATCTTTGATGGCCTGTTACCTAGATACCATGTTAGTTATGGGCATTCCATCTAAGGCATTGGGATCATGTAGGGAACCTCTACAATAACCTCTCTCGATTTTTGTTATCTCAGATTCATTTTTCTGTGGTGTCCAGTTTTCACTTGATGGAAAAAGTGTCAAATGCAAGCAGTGTAAAGTTGCAAAGTGGTGCAACTTTCGTTCTGCAACTTGTGTGACCAAACAGATTGTTCTAACGCATCTAGATAGGTATGTTTACACTAGGAATGGTCTTCTTTCACACCCAAACATGCAAAATCGCTTTGATCTATGTTCAACTGGCTCGATCTCTTAAGGGTCCAAAGTGCAAAAGGGAAGCAATCTTTGACAGGCTATTACTTAGAAACAATGATGCTTACAAACTCTCCATCTGAGCCTACGGGATCGCGTTGGGCCTCTCTACAATAACCTCTCTTAGTTTTTGTTATCAAAAGTAATTTTCTCATGGTGTCCAGTTTTCACTTGATGGAAAAAGTGTCAAATGCAAGCAGTGTAAAGTTACAAAGTGGTACAACTTTCATTCTGTAACTCATGTGACCAAACAGACTGTTCCAGTGCATCTAGATGGGTATTTTTATGCTAGGAATGGTTTTATTTCACACCAAAACACATAGAGTTTCTCTAAGCTATGTTCAACCAGCATGATCCCTTAAGGGTCCAAAGTGCAAAAGGACAACAATCTATGACAGGCTATTACTCAGAAACCATGATGCTTACAAACTCTCTGTCTGAGCCTATAGGATTGCGTAGAGCCCCTCTACAATAAAATATCTTGTTTTTGTTATCTCAGAGTCATTTTACCGTGGTGTCTAATTTTCAATTGATGGAAAAAGTGTCAAATGCAAGTAGCATAAAGTTACAAAGTGGTGCAACTTTTGTTCTGCAACATGTGTGACCAAATGGGTTGTTCCAATGTGTCTGAATGGGTACATTTACACTAGGCATGGTCCTCTTTTGCACCCAAACATGTAAAATCACTCTGAGCTACATTCAACCAACTCGATCCCTTAAGGTCCAAAGTTCAAAAGGGTAGTAATCTTTGATGGGTTATTACTCAAAAATTGTGATTCTTACGAACTCTTCATCTGAACCTATAGGATTGTGTTGGGACCCTCTATTATAACCTATTTTGATTTTTGTTATCTTAGAGTTGTTTTACCATGGTGTCAAGTTTTCACTTGATGGAAAAAGTGTCAAATGCAAGAAATGTAAAGTTGCAAAGTGGTACAACTTTCGTTCTGCAACTCATGTGACCAAAAAAAAATTTTGTGTCCAAATGGGTATGTTTATGTTAGGCATGGTCCTCTTTCATACCCAAACACGTGGAATCTCTTTGAGCTACGTTCAACCGACTTGATCCCTTAAGGGTAAAAAGTGCAAAAGGGAAACAATCTTTGATGGGCTATTACTCAAAAATCGTGATGCTTACGAACTCTCCATCTAAGCCTACGGGATCAAGGAGGGAACCTCTACAATGAACTCTTTTAATTTTTGTTATCTCAGAGTTGTTTTCCCGTGGTGTCTAGTTTTCACTTGATGGAAAAAGTGTCAAATGCAAGCAGTGTAAAGTTGATAAGTGGTACAACTTTTTTTCTGCAACTCATGTGACCAAACATACTACTCCAACACATCTGACTGGGTATGTTTATGCTAGGAATGGTCCTATTTTGCACCCAAACATGTGGAATCACTTTGAGCTACGTTCAACTAGCTCAATCCCTTAAGGGTCCAAAGTACAAAAGGGCAACAATCTTTGACGAGCTATTACTCAGAAACTATGATGCTTACAAACTCTCTATTTGAGATTACGAGATCACGTTGGGCCCCTCTATAATAACCTCTCTTGATTTTTGTTATCTCGGAGTCATTTTCCTATCGTGTCTAGTTTTCACTTGATGGGAAAAGTGTCAAATGCAAGCAATGTAAAGTTGCAAAGTGGTGCAACTTTCATTTTGAAACTCATGTGACCAAACAGACTATTCCAATGCATTCGAATGGGTATTTTTATACTAGGCATGGTCCTCTTTCACACCCAAACACACGGAATCACTCTGAGCTATGTTCAACTAGCTCAATCTCTTAAGGGTCCAAAGTAAAAAAGGGCAGCAATCTTTGACGAACTATTACTTAGAAACTGTCATGCTTACGAACTCTCTATCTAAGCCTACGGGATCACATAGGGACCCTCTACAATAACCTCTCTTGGTTTTTGTTATCTCATAGTCATTTTCCTGTGGTGTTCAATTTTTATTTTATGGAAAAAGTGTCAAATGCAAGCAATGTAAAGTTACAAAGTGGTGCAACTTTTGTTCTGCAACTTGTGTGACCAAACGAACTATTCCAACACATCTGGATGGGTATGTTTATGCTAGGCATGGTCTGCTTTCGCACCCAAACATGCAGAATCGCTCTAAGCTATGTTCAACCAGCTTGATCCCTTATGATGGCATGCAAAACAATCAAAAAGAGAAACATACACACGGCGGTTGAGAAGTCTGAGTTTTCCACACGAAAAACATATGATCATCGTCAAGTCTAGCAAGTGTAAGATATTTTTTAATCATCCTCCTTGCCCTTACAACAATATACAACCAATTGTAAATGCATACAATGGTGGAACTTGGAAACATTTTATTTTTCTTCAATTAACAACTTTGGTTGTGAATCATTTTTTCATTTTCATTTGAAATGATTTGCTATGCTTGAAAATTGGAGTCCAAGAGAAGCAAGTGATGCTCTCACATACATTTATTATTTGGTGTGATAAATAAAGTTTCCACCCTTGAGTCCATTTCTTATTTGTATTATAAACTATAAAGCTTTCTCCCAAGTCCATTTCCTATACAAGAAATAATATTGCAAAAATTTGACATATACATCTTTCAACGTGTTTATATGGTGATGGATCAAGAGCATAACAATTCATTCTATACTATGAGGATTATGCTGTGAAAATGTTTAAAGACTATTCCAAATAAATGTTTCTATGATAATGTGTCAAGACGTTAACTACTGATCATCTACTATGAATATTATGTTTTGCAAGTGTTGTGAATATTATGTATCCTTTGCTTAATTGAGTTGTTCCAATCAAAAGATTGAATATATTGGAATCTTTTTATGAAACATTTCATGGAATACCAATTGAAAACATTTTTTTTTCTTTTAGATAAAGCATTTCATGGAAATCTTTGGATTAAACTAAATTGAGATATGTAATAACAAGCGAGCATAAGGAAACACATTGCTCAATGATCTTAAATAAGTCTTCTCTCTCATTGCAATTTTGGGTGGATTATTGCTTTCAAAGTATTGGAAATGCTTTGCCTATTTTCTAGTTGGCAGTTGTCATTCTAAAAGGCTCATCTCTTGATATATATTATACTCCTTCTAAATCAATTATCAAGTTAATAATCAATGCATTTATTTACAGTTAATCTTTTCTTTTCAATTTGTGCAATTTTGGAATTTGTAACTCTACTAGTATTCCTAGAAATATTGAAGTTGTTTAGCATCAATCAATTAATATTCAAGACAAACCATGAAGGACAACAATGATCAATGCTAGGGCTAACCAATTAATAAGTATATATACAAGTGAATAAGTCAAGCATGTACATGTGAATAAGGGAAGCAGAAGTACTCAAAAACATGTAAGCCTTGAATTATACACATGAATACATAGTATACACAAATTAATACAAAATATATGCATGAATACAAGGTATACACATGAAAACACGTAAGTCACAAAGTATACACTAGAATACACATAAGTCACAAAATATACATGTAAGTTGTAAAGTATACACTTGAATACACGTAATATTGAACCACGTATTTATAATGCAAATATGGACACCATCGATAAAAAATATTTGTATTAACCAAATAGCCATGTAGGCATACATCAATATATGTCGATATAAGTATAAAATATATGTACAAAATAGCCATATAGGCTTATGAGAATTCCATATAGGCATACAATGACAAATATATCCAATGCAAAATATGTACAAAAATGACATATAGGCATACAACAAAGGGTTTTGGAATCAAAAGTCATTGCTCTCCATGCTCTTGAAATAAAAATATTTCCCTTTCTTGTCGATTGGATGGTGATACATCTTTCACTTGTCTATTCTATGATCGAGGAGTGTTCCTAGTGCTCCTCCTAGGGTTTAGTTCTTGATCCAGTCTTATATGTTACAATAATAATTAAAGACATTAATATATAGAAATTACATTATAAAAAATTGATATATTTAACAAAATAATCACTTACTGCCATCTGATGATCACTCTCCATGAGGTAAATATTCAAATTCCCATGTTGAGGCAGGCTAAAGCCATGTATAAACTATCCAAAGATAAATTAAACTACGAATCAATAATGGTTTTATTTTTCACTAACTAGTTCAGCTATAACAACGAATGTAAATTGAAATTTAGTAATTTGACTCATACCTTCCTTGTGAGAGCCATCGGTGAGTCTATAGCAAATGAAACACCAAGCTCCATTTCCCTATGAACATTTGGAGGTATATCCACTTGCAACATCTAAAAATAAAACAACAAATTATTCAATCATGAAAACTACAATAGCAATCCACGTCATGACTTATAATGTATGAGATAATGAACAAAATTTTGAGTACTTATTAAACTATATATTTCTGACTATCATGCTTACTATTTTCATTATCCATAGTTTGTTCAAAAGCACCTATTTTTAGGCTTTTACCCATAGTAGCAAGGCGATGAACCATTTGATAAAATGCTTTTCTAGACATGTACGATAACTGTGGTGGCATAGAGAAGGCAATGAACTGTTTGAAAAAATGCCTCAAAGAAATGGGGTCTCATGGTGATGGAATGCCATTAAAAAAATTTTTGTCATGGCGTTCCATCACCATAAGACTGCATTTCTTTGAGGCATTTTTTCAAATAGTTCATTGCCTTCTCTATGATATTATGCTGGGATAGGGTGGATGGTATATTGTGGTCTTGGTTATGAGATGGAGGGTGATCATGACATGAAGAGGGAGGGGTGCAGACATGAACAAGTGGAATAAAAGGTGGAAGGTTCCATGGATTGGTAAATTGAGGATGAGGACCTTGAAAAGAATTTGGAGGGGAATTTTTACTAAAGGGTTGGTTTCTATTCTTCAAGCAGTGAGCTGTTTGAAAAAATGCCTCAGAGAAATGAGGTCTCATGGTGATGGAATGGCATTCCATCACCATGAGACCATATTTCTTCAAGGCATTTTTTCATACTACTCACTTCCTTGACTATGATATTGCTTACTATTATGCTTTGCTATATTTTTTCCAAGCATCCATAGTTTGTTGGAAAGCACCTATTTTAGGCTTTTAGCCATAGCAGCAAGGAAATGAGTAGTTTGATAAAATTCTTTGGTACACATGTATGGATGTGGTAGCATAGAAAATGTGGTGAGCTATTTGAAGAAATGCCTCGAAGAAATGTGGTTCTTCGAGGCATTTTTTCAAACTACTCACTACCTTGTCTATGTTATTGCTTACTATTATGCTTTGATAGATTTTTTCCAAGCATCCATAGTTTGTTGGAAAGCACCTTTTTTAGGCTTTTAGCCATAGCAGCAAGGAAATGAATTGTTTGATAAAATTCTTTGGTAGATAGGTATGGAAAATGTGGTAGCATAGAAAAGGCAGTGAGCTATTTGAAAAAGTGCCTCAAAGAAATTGGTGGTGATGGACATCACCATGAGACCACATTTCTTTGAGGAATTTTTTCAAACAACTCATTTCCTTGTCTATGCTATTGCTTACTATTATTCTTTCATATATTTCTTCCAAGCATCCATAGTATAGACAAGGAAGTGAACTGTTTGAAAAGATGCCTCAATAAAAAGTGGTCTCATGGAATGCCATGACAAGAAAATACAATTGGAAGCTACTCCTACTTATTACTTATGCTATGTGAAGTAATTGCATCGTTGCTTATGTTGACTTTCTAAACAACTATATTGAAGTTGAAATTTTGGCATCTATCAACATCTAGTTATTAGTTATGGAATGTGAAGTAATGCTTTGAGTCTGAAAGATGTGCAATGCAATGTAATCAACGATATGAATATAAACTACACAAGTCTATTAAGTACAATTCATTAGTTAAACTCTTTATTATATTACCTGTGTGTAGGTTTGTCTAAATCCACTGGCACTAGGAGGTGTTCCCTCGAAACCTCCAATATTAGCCTATTCAACATCCAAAATTTCATATTAGAATACCATTCATAAAACAATGCTATTAACATGTAATAAATTTATAATTGTTTACTAGTTACATACCTCAATGGTAGATGCAGTGGAGTAATAAGCATGTGTAGGTCCAGTGTATCTAGTATCAACACTGTGACCTTGAAATTTGATTAAAATCATAAAACTAAATTAATTAATCTTGCATTTCAAAATCAAATTTTAATAAATTAAATTCAATGAACATGCTAACATTTACATGAGTATTGATGCCATAGGCCTCATTCAAAATTTTAGTTGCCCTTTCCATCTCCATGCCTACAAATGTATCCTGCATAACAACCTCCTAAGTGTCGATGGGGTCATATGAACAAGTCACCTCGCAAGCCTAACACAAATGGGATCAAATCCCACCACTCGAAGACTCCCCTGGATGGCATTGCATATAGGGTTGGCATGCTAGATGACACTCTGGGTCAAAGAGTTGATGGCCTACAAAGTGTCTACCTCGACACTCTCCTTCATGATGGAAGGGATAATGATGTGCTCATGAGCAGCCTGAAGAGAGGTCGTCTCACTTGCCGCTTAGGATCCTAATGTGCACTAGGTCTATCTTGAGCCGACCCCCCACCTCTCCCCTGGAAGTCCCTCATATCAAAAGAATTCATGATTTTTTTCAGGATGAAATCACAATATAGTTTCCTTAGGAAATATTGTGAGACTTCACAATTTTTGCATGGTGGGTAATCAAAAACCATGTACCACTTATCCCAAAAAAGGTCCTAATATGTTTGTGGTGGCACCAATGGATATGAAACCTCTTTGCATTGAGGCTAAGATTTACATTTGTGCGCGGGTCAATAAATAATGAGCACAAATCAAATTTTGTAATTTTTAGATCATTTACATAGTTATATGATAATTTATCTTGGTAATAATTCCTAGCCGCCTGCCTCTTATCTTGCCAACTAGTTAATTGTTTGTTTATTGAATCTACATGTTTTAATATTTCTTTTAGTGACTTTGCAAGTGTTTTTCTTTCCATTGTTGAACCGTTTGGATTGTTCAACCTCATGATCAACTCAATTTGTTTTTTATTGTTTTTAATTTCACTCATTAAATTTTTTTGAGTGCCAGGAGGATGTTGAGGGATTGGTGGAGATTGTTGTTGTGGTTGTTGAACTTGAGGATTTTGTTGATCTTGTTGTTGCTCTGCTTGTTGAGGATTTTGAGGAGGGTTTGCAAGTTCATTAAAATCTCCTACAAATTCAACAAATAAATATAAAAAACAACCTAAAACTAACAAATTCACAACAAAAAACAAACAATCCTTACCTCTTAGACCTCCTCGTCAACGTGGCGGCATCATGGTGATGAAACAACAAAAATTTGATGAAAATTTTGCAATATTTGCTCCTCCCAGAATGCAAGCGTGGAAATGAAGGGTTTTGGCCATGAGCAGAAAAAAACACAGTCACAATGAAAATGATTTTGAATTCCATTTTTTTTTTGCTTTGAATGCCTCATAACACACTCGCATTATAGGATCATTGTGGCCAAGCCTTAGTCTCGACACACCAAGCCATAATGCGAGTGCGTTATAACACACTTTCATTATGAGCTTTCAAAACTTTTTAAAAAAATTGGCCACAAATTGGCCCCCCATTTTTTTGCACCCGCCCTACTAGCTTTAATGACTCTAGAGAGAGCCTATTTTGATGTGACTTCTTCAAGAAGAATTGAAACCTTTCTATGTAATCTTCAATATTTTCCTCCTTTTCAGACATCATGAAGATGTCAGCTCATTTCATGTATGTTCCATGATAATAATCCTAGTATTTTTACAAGAATTTGTCTTTCATTGATTCTCAATTTGGTATTACATTCCTTCCTAGCCCCATGAACCACCACAAAGAAACATCTTTTAATGTGGTCGTGAAAATTTTTAGTCTATATGGGCAGCTGTGGTGTAATCATAACTTTGCACAAAACATCAAACTCAAAAAAAATGTGTTTGGATCCTCTATAATCAATCCATAGAAGCTAGGCAATACCAATGGGGGTATATTTTTTAAGGTTGATACCCGTTCTTGATTTGTAATTAGAAATTTTAATGTAATAGGCTCTTTTGGATTGTTTATCGCTTCCTCTACTATAATATTAAGATATCTTATGGGAGTTCTCCATTTTTCTAAAGTAGGTATTGGTTTGAGGGGTAACTCTATATTGTTGATTCCCTTTATTGGGTTTTCACTTGCACCAATATCTATAAATTTTACTTGATTCGAGGGGAGAAATATTGCCAAAGCATCTCTTTTCCTTTGCATATAATAGTATCTTGAGCTTTAGATAGCCTCTCCCCCACACTATTAGTGAGTAGTTCAAGTTCAATTTGAAAATGTAGCCTAATCCTAATTGTTATAATTGAAAACTTCCTAGTTTATGAAAATAATGAAAATGAATTAAAACATAATTAAGAATTTTGTACTTAGCACCATCCTCGACAATGACACCAAAAATGTAAAAGGAGGACTAGGTCTTGATTTAACAAAAAAATATCAATTGGAAGAAAGAGTGTAAAAGTCTGATAAGGACTCTACACTAATTAAGAGGAATGTTGTAATCGAAGAACATGCCTAATAGGGCAGTCTTTATTATGAACTTTCATCCCTTGTTAGAATAGGTTTATTTTTCCTCCATGATGTATTGAGGGGATATAATGACAAATGGATATGTGTGTCCACATCCTCGGATCGTCACTCCCCAAGCCATCACCTGCAACATCTTCGAGACATTTACACATGATGAATTTGGTCACCTCCTCTAGTTGTGTTGAATCAATATCCTTCTATTGTGAGTTAAGAATTATTTTGCTACAGATTAACATATTCTTAACTTCAAGGGGTTAATCTTATTTCAAATGCATGTTTCATTATTAACAACTATAGCTTCATAAATTTCCACCCATGACAATTTCACACTATGTTTTGCCCCCCTTAAGTAATTTGACCTAATGGTACACCTAATTTCCTAAATTATGCATTATGTGGCCCATTTAATCATTGAATGAAAAATTTCATATAGAAAACAAATGCACACATTTAATATTTTGTCCCCAACACCTTAGACCCCACAAAATAGGGCCAAGACATAGTCACCCTAGGTGAATTGGTCCCCTTATTTTGCCTCCAAATTTTAATATGTCAAAGTTGAAATTTTATTATTTGAATTTCAAATTTGTCAAATCTCAATTATCGGGATTTAATTTTTGATAAATTATATTAATTTCATATAAATATCCATTCATTTCACCATTTAGAAACTAACAAGATGAATCTAGCAATTATTGAAATATTGGTGATCAAGAGCATTGACAAGCAAGCCAAGAGGAATCAAGAGCAGATTTATTATAGAAATTTAACATCAATGCATCATGCCAAGTTTCATGTGAGTTTGTTCATGTTTATGTTATTATTATTTTTGTGAGATCTAACCCTTGTAGGCCTTCAAGAAAATCAAGCAAACAACAATCAAGCCTTGAGGAGATGTGCATGATGTTAGTTCTTAAAGGAATATGTTTTGATTGGTGAGTTGCAATCCATTGTTGATTCATCATTCATTTATCATTTATCCTCTATCCCTCAAAAGGATAAGCTCTCTTTCATTGATATTTCCATTGTGGAGGTCAAAACACCAAAATGAGGTTTGACTAAGGCAAGCTCCTATATGGCACAACCCTTCCTCTCTTTTTGAATGTGTATATTTTACGTTTGAAGAAGATTGGGAGAAGTTTAAAGGTCAATTATTTATTGTTGCATTCAAACCCTATAATTTGACAACATACAAAAACTCAGTTACATTAGCCCCCGACAAAGATGTGACAATAAGACACGAAGGAAAAGAAGGCTCTGATCTAGCTCCAGAGGATTGTGAAATTAGATTTGAAATTCAGCTACCAGGACACTATCGCCATAGGAAAATTGGTCCTCCATTTTCAGCCCCAAATTCATATCATAGGTGCACAAAACTCTACTCATTCTATTTCCAAGTTCTAAATTTATTTGCAACTTTTCAGATATGTTGTTTTTGTATCAAAATAAATTATTTACATCATTAGCCTAGTCAAATCATTGCATTACATATCAAAATCCATCCCAAGTTTGGTCAACGGAAGGTTGACTCACCTTTCAGGTTGTAATTCAGTCTTATACCTTGTCCAAATCCATCAAACTGGTACAGGAGCACCTTGGCATAATTAGGCCTCCATGAAGCAATTTTTGGAATTTGATTCAATATTGTTGTTTCCACTTTGTAATAATTTTATTTGAGTCATTTTTCATATATTTGAGGTCATTAGAAGGGTCAACATTCAATGTTTTGTCAAACTTGAACAAATGTAAAAAATTGTCAACATACCATTTGTTATGTAAAACTTGCATAGAAGGGTCATAGGTGGTTCTAGGCATTTGGAAGTAGTTAGAAGTTTGAAAGATAGTTGTTTTTCCTTTAAAAAGGATTTTGTATCATTTGAAACTTCAAGGGTGGTTGAATAAAGAAAAAGTTTAAAGAAAATCTTTATTTTTATCATTTTTCTTTAGAAACCTTGTATTTTCGGGCTTATGTACAAAGTTGTACGGCTAGAACTGGTGGAAAATCATTTGTAAATGGTAAAGCAGGCAATCACCTTCCATCTTGTTTTTTTTTCATGCAAATTCATGTTATTTTGAAGGAGTTATAGTAAATTTTGTGAATACTGGTAAAAACCCTAATTAGGGTAATCAGAAATTGAGAAAATTGGACTTCTTTTAATCTACACGGGAAAAGATCCTGTCTTTTGGTAAATTTTATTCTCCTCTAGATGTCCTTTCATAATATAATGGTCTTGGGCTGAGATTATAATGTTTAGTGGTGAATTATTGAAATGTAGGACTATAATTATTGAAAAACAGTCTGAAATAGGGCAATGAGGGCAAGTATAACCTAGGGTTTGGTAAAAGACCCTTGGGAAAGGAAATTTGATGATTCATTAAGTTGTAACAGACCAAATGTGATGTATTCTAGTTGTTGGCTAGGAGAAATCAAGCTTGTAATTAGTATTTTCAATAAGCCCTATTGTGTTGAGAGTAAATTAGGCCTAATTTATACGCAGATGGTCCTATCTTGGTTATTACTCTTCAAAGCAACATATAGTGGTTTTTTTTGTTAATTTATACGCAGATGGTCCTGTCTTGGTTATTACTCTTCAAAGCAACATATAGTTGTTTTTTTTTATGTTCTAAAACTCCATAAAGAGACACCAAAACACTATTTATAGTCCTAGGAAAGAGCCTGCATCAAAAGATAAATCTGACAGTCTATGATAGAGTACTACTAGAATATGGTCCTTGAATGCTCAATATTGTGATTATGTTGGAACAATGGAAAGAACAGTTACAAGTGTTTTGAAACTATTTTGTTGAAGCTATCTAAGGTGATTCAAAAGTTAGAAGTAGTTTTGAAGGTAGGGTTATTATTTTTTATGTTTGAGCAAGGTGGTTCCTATGTGTAAATCAATGAATCTGTTGAAGCAGTTTTATGAACTTGGGTTTCTTTCAATCAAAAACAAGATGAGTACTATGTCTTGGAGGTTGATAACTGGTTGTAGCCTAGATGGTTGAAGGATAGTTTGGAAAATTCTGTCCATTTGAGAATTCACTGATTTAGGTGTCTTGGTTTTAAGGTATTATGTGGAATCTTTGTATGGGACCATGTGACAGTCATAAAGAATTAATGGAATATGAAGGGGTAGACTCTGTGTTTGTTGTTTTGGATTGAATTAAGGATGATTAAGGTGTCTAGGAGGTCTCTAAAGAAGTTTGGAACTCTAAAGAAAAGTTGAGTGTTTGTGTTGAATGGAAATATAGTTGAATAATTGTGTCAAAAGAAAGGAAGTTCAAGATTGCTTGTGACTTGTCAAATGAGATTGTGTGAGTTTATTTCCTTCCTCTAACTCTACATCAGTTTGGTATCAGAGCCTGGGAAAGATTTGGGTTGATAAGTTGGTTTGTGAGTTGCGGTTTTGTAGTTGTGTGGTTTGTTGGTTGTTTGCAAGTCAGGAGAACCTAGTTGCTGCCATTGTGAAGGAAAAGAGAGTTGAGAAAAAGTGAGTTGTGAGACCATCTAGAAGAGATGGAGAACTTCAGAAGAGAGAAAGAAGAGAAAGAGACAAGCAAAGATGGATAGAGAAATTGCTAAGTTGAAACAAGAGTTGAAAAGACTTGAAGAAGAGTTCTAAGAATCCATGTTAAAGATAGAACAAATGATGAAACAAGAGAGAAGTTGGCATTTGACATTGAAAAGGAACATGGTTTGGCCTATAAAGAAGATTGTGAAAAGAAGAAGACACAAGAAGATGAAAGAGGAAGAAGAAGCATATGAAGATGCACATGAAGAATTCATTGATGAAGAAAGCAAATTTTCTCTAGATGTTTCCATGCATGAAGATATGATAGAGAACCTGATTTTAGGACTTGAAGACATTGAGTTGATTAAGGGAATGATCATGGATGAATTGGTCATAGAGGTTTGCAAAGGACTGATGAATGATGGAGGTATTATGTTAGAATTTTTTTTTCATTTCATTATGTTACTAATGCTTTGGACAAATAATAACTTGCAAGTGAAAGGAAAAAGGGAGAAGCATGATTTTGAGGTGTATAAAGGAGTGAAGAATATGATTTCAGAGGGGAAGCATGATAGATGACTCATTTGCATGGAAAAAATGAAGCCTAAAGTGAAAATGAAGGTAATTCAGAGAAATTTCAATATGAGGCAGAGCATACAAGGGATAAAGGTTGTTGACAACATCAATCCAAGTGGACTTGGATTCTTTTTCTTGGCCGAGAGTATGGTGTAGGAGTACCTTGGCATAATTAGGCCTCCATGAAGAAACTTTTGGAATTTGATTCAATATTGTTGTTTCCACTTTGTAATAATGTTATTTGAGTCATTTTTCATATATTTGAGGTCATTAGAAGGGTCAACATTCAATGTTTTTTTGAAACTTGAACAAATGTAAAAGTTGTCAACTTACCATTGGTTATGTAAAAGTTGCATAGAAGGGTCATAGGTGGTTCTAGGCATTTGGAAGTCGTTAGAAGTTTGAAAGATAGTTGTTTTTCCTTTAAAAAGGCTTTTGTATCATTTGAAACTTCGAGGGTGGTTGAATAAAGCAAAGTTTAAAGAAAATATTTATTTTTAGAAACCTTGTATTTCTGGGCTTATGTATGGAGTTGTACAGCTAGAACTAGTGGAAAATAATTTGTAAATGGTAAAGCAGGAAATCACCTTCCATCTTGTTTTTGTTTCATGCAAATTCATGTTGTTTTGAAGGAGTTATAGTAAATTTTGTGAATACTGTCAAAAACCTTGATTAGGGTAATCAGAAATTGAGAAAATTGGACTTCTTTTAATCTACATAGGAAAAGCTCCCGTCTTTTGGTAAATTTTATTCTCCTCTCAATGTTATTTCATAATATAATGGTCTTGGGCTAAGAGTATAATGTTTAGTGGTGAATGATTGAAATGTAGGACTGTAATTTCTGAGAAAACAGATTGAAACAGGGCAATGAGGGTAGTTATAACCTAGGGTTTGGTAAAAGACCCTTGGGAAATGACATTTGATGATTCAATAAGTTGTAACAAACCAAATATGGTGTATTCCAGTTGATGGCTAGGAGAAATCAAGCTTGTAATTAATATTTTCAATAAGCCTTGTTGTGTTAAGAGCTATTATGAAATAACTTGCACAATAGGAGAATATGATATGAAATATGTTGAAAATACTTGATAATAACTGAGAATAACAAGCCACTTCGAGGGGGAAAACCTCCAAATATCTCTAATGAGAACGCACTTCACAACTTGATGATGAAATAAGACTCGCAACCTCCTATATATGCCTATTTATGCCTAGGATATCACCTAGGCCGACCTAAACAATATAGTAGGAGAATATGATATGAAATATGTTGCAAATACTTGATAATAACTAAGAATAACAAGCCACTTCAAGGGGGAAAACCTCCAAATATCTCTAATGAGAACACACTTCACAACTTGATGATGAAATAAGACTCACAACCTCCTATATATACCTATTTATGCCTAGGATATCATCTAGGCCAACTTAGACACACCTATATAAGTCTTAGGCTGACCTAAAAAACTAAATAACAATATACTAATGATAATATGACTTAATAGAGAGTTAATATAGCCACAAGCTGGCTATTCATAACTATATACACTATGGAAGTAAGGGCATAACATGCCCCCCACCTTTACAAAAGCATTGTTCTCAACAATGAACAATTGTGGTAGTTTCTTCATATAATCTTCATCATCCCATGTGGTAACTACAACTAGAAAATATTTCCTTATAATGAGGTAACTTGGAATTGTTGATGTTTGTAGCTTCTTCAAGCATGTCTAGAAAATTAACTTCAACTCCAAGATGTGTCTTCCCTTTGCATCAAGCTCTTGATGGTGACGAATGTGTTCTTCCTTTAATTGAACCTTTTGATGTGGCATAGAGGAAGAAGTGAGGAATAGTACATGGTACCCTTGCATTGGTTGAATAGCTTGATTAGCAGCTTCTTCTTCATTGTCTTTTTCTTTTTCTTCTTTCTTCTTCTTCTCTCTTCTTCTTACTACTACTACTACTACTACTACTACTACTACTACTACTACTTCTTCATATGCTTCTTCTTCTTCTTCTTCTTCTTCTACTCCTACTGCTTTTGCTTCTTCTTCTACTTCTACTTTTGTTGGTTCTTGGTTGCTTGAGACCTCCTTCCTTGGTTCATTCATAAAGGAGCTTAACATGCTTTGTATGTTGGATATATCTCCTCTTAGGTCACACATAACCATCTTCATTGAGGAAATGTCTTCCTTGACCTTACTGATTTCCTCATTAGGAGTAATATCCTCTATTGTTAACCCATCCTTATCAAGAGTCTTCCCCAGAGTGACAACATTCTTTTTGCCCCTTGTTGCAGGCCCCGTCATGATGGGAACCACTAATTTTGAAATAAATCACACAAATGAAACTTAAATTATCTAAAAAATTTATTGTAACTTACTAGAGCCACAATAACACCCACCTAGAAAAATCTCTAAGAAATAAGTAGATTTGTAGCGTGGAGAGTGATATTTGTGAAAAATTTAATTTTTCAATAACTTCCTTATTTCTACTCCAATTAATCCAATTTTTTACTGTAATCTCCTTTAGTATTTCTTCAAAAAACCAATAAAAATCAAGCTCCAATTCGACAATAAGTACGAGATATGTAGATTCCAAAACAATTGTGTAGAAACCCTAATTCTGCAATAATTCACTTAATTCTACTCCAATTCTTTTCAAATATGGATTGTAGCTTCTTTAATATGCTCTTCAAAAACCCTTTAAAAACCAAAAAAAAATTCACCAAAATCTAAAAGATATTCTCTTCCCAAAATCGCCTCCAAAATTGAGAAAAAAAATTGCCTCTATGGTGCCAAGATCATGCTCTGATACCACTTATTATGAAATAACTTGCACAATAGGAGAATATGATATGAAATATACTAAAAATACTTGATAATAACTTAGAATGACAAGCCACTTCGAGGGTGAAAATCTCCAAATATCTCTAATGAGAACACACTTCACAACTTGATGATGAAATAAGACTCACAACCTCCTATATACCTATTTATGCCTAGGATATCACCTAGGCCGACTTAGAAACACCTATATAAGTATTAGGCTGACCTAAACAACTAAATAACAATATACTAATGATAATATTACTTAATAGAGAGTTAATATAGCCACAAGCTGACTATTCATAACTATATACACTATGGAAGTAAGGGCATACCAAGAGCAAATTAGGCCTAATTTATACGCAAATGGTCTTGTCTTGGTTATTACTCTTCAAAGAAACATATAGTGGTTTTTTTTGTTATGTTCTAAAACTCCATAAAGAGCAACCAAAACACTCTTTACAGTCCTAGGAAAGGGCCTGCATCAAGAGATAAATCTAACAGTCTGTGATAAAGTGCTACTAGAATATGGGCTCAATATTGTGATTATGTTGGAACAGTGGAAAGAATAGTTACAAGTGTTTTGAAACCTTTTTTTTGAAGCTATCTAAGGTGATTCAAAGGTTATAAGTAGTTTTGAAGGTAGGGTTACTGTTTTTGATGTTTCAGCAAGGTGGTTCCTATGTGTAAATCAATGAATCTGTTGAAGCAATTTTATGAACTTGAGTTTCTTTCAATTAGAAACAGGATGAGTACTGTGTCTTGGAGGTTGATAACTGGTTGTAGCCTAAATGGCTGAAGGATAGTTTGGAAAAGTTGGTCCAGTTGAGAATTCACTGATTTAGGTGTCTTGGTTTTAAGGTATTGTGTGGAATCTTTGTATGGGACCATGTGACAGTCATAAAGAATTAATGGAATATGAAGGGGTAGATTCTGTGTTTGTTGTTTTCGATTGAATTAAGGATGATTAAGGTGTCTAGGAGGTCTCTTAATAATTTTTGAACTCTAAAGAAAAGTCGAGTGTTTGAGTTGAAGGGAAATATAGTTGAATAAGTGTGCCAAAAGAAAGGAAGTTCAAGATTGCTTGTGACTTGTCAAATGAGATTGTGTGAGTTTGTTTCCTTCCCCTGAACTGTGAATCACAAACCCCTACTACCTCAAATTCTAAATGAAGTGACAAGGAAAAGGTGCCTAAAACCTAGAGTAAAATCCTAAGGTCCCACTTTTTCCACTATTTATAATTAATCATAAAATTCTACTAAATCTTGTAGGCATTCAGAGATCATTCATTCATTCATTAACATATATATCATCTTCAATGTTTCTTAAATACTTAAAGTATATAGAAAGGTTTAGAAATTTCCTTGAAAATTAGTAGAAATGAGATAAAAAGACATGAAACTAAAGAAAGGAACTAGAAATTTTGAAGGATCATCATTTAGTTACACTCATTTTGGTTTCTTGAATTAGCAAAATGTCAGGCTTAAATTCCTTTATGAGGTTCCTAAAAATGTGCTTCTTTCAAAGGATATTTAGCCCTCTAACATCTCAAGAGAGAATTAACATTTTTTTGTTCTTTTGGAGCCAAATGCTCTAGTGTACTCTAATTCCCATCTATTATATCCTTAGATTTTCTCTTCTACCTAGTTTCCCTAACAAATTTTCACCTTGGTTTTGAGCTAGTTCCCACATCAACTGACCTACGTAACCTTGGGCCAAATTTCATAGAAAATGGTGTAGGATGAAAGTATAAGAGACCAACTCTAGGATCTTCAAGATATGTAGAGATAGGAGGGGGCATGATGATCTCCATCTTATGAATAATACCAAAAATGGGAGAGGTAACCTTCTCCTCCTTTATAGAACCATCTTACAATGAGGGAGGAGGGGCCTTTATAAACTTATCCAGATATGACCTTGAAGAGGAGGGAGGGGCCATATGTGCAACCTTCAAAGGGCCAATAGCGAGACCAGAGCCCATTAAAGATTTGCTAGAAGGAACCCTCAAAGGTGGTAGAGTACTCTCTATAGGAGGATCCAAAGGAAGAGCCTCATCTAGAAATCAAAAGGTTTTTTATTTTTTTGTTGCTAAGGGAGGAGGAGAATTCAAAAGTTTTTTTCTCATCAGGCTAGAGTAATCATATTTGGAAAGGGGATAAGCCACACCCTTATCTTTGTTGGGAGTGCTCAAGCACCTTAACTCTTTTTGGACAAGCATTCTAGAGGTGACCCATTGATAAATAACTTTGACAAAAAAGAGTTGAATTATCATATTCAATATGCCTAGTCCATTTACAAAGTTGGACTCCAAAATGATTGAGGTCAATAGGGCTTTGTTGGGCTCAATATTGACATAGAATTGAGAAAACGCCATTTTGGTCCTTTCCTTAGTGATGTGTTCCAAGGAGAGAAAATTAACAAAGGAATTGGGAACCCCCAAAATGATTTCCTCATCCCAAAACTCTAAGGAGAAGCCCAAAAGCTTGAGTGAGGTTGGGAGGGAAATTGCTAGATGTGCTAAGGGATCAAAATCAAGACAACATTTACAAAAGAGCTAAGCTCTGTTTCTCAAAGAACCAAGGGCCATATGTGAGTGCCTTAATATAGTCCTCTTGAAGGGAGAATTTGAAGCAAAAAATACCCTTAGGAAGCATCAAAATAGATAATGAACCTTTGACCGACCATCGAGAAGAAGTCGATTTTCTCACTAATTCAATATTAGGGCATCTACCAACAAAAAATTTGAAAAGAAATTTTTCCATTTTTTCCAAAGGTTGATCTAGAGAGGGATCTTTGATTTTGATAGTAGTTCCTTCCTTAGAGAGGATAATCTGAACACTATCAGAGATTGTTTTTTACTTCCCAGAAATATATCTTTCCAACGGGATGGAGGATCTAGATGAGAGGAGACTTTAGTTGGAGGATACATGGGATATGGGGTATCCCACTAGGCCTGTAAAACCCATCAGAAGACATGAATTGACTGCTAGTAGTAGGACCACTACCTCAAAGCACCTACAACATAGAAGGATCCTAAAAACTAGGAGATTCCCACTCATTTCTCGCTTCCCACCCATCACTCATTTCAAAACTATATTATATTTCATTGTTGAATAATACATTGAGTGTGGATCAATATTCTCAACTCAAATTATTTGTATGCATGAGTTGATGGGTTAAATATCAAATTTTTAAAAAATTAGATTAAAAATATATATTTGACTTTTAAAATGGGACTCGGACTAGGTGAAAACTTGATTTAGTATAATAGAAAAAATCATACTTGTAATGTATTTGATGAGGGTAGAGATATTAAGAGATTCAAATTGGTCTTATTTATGAGTTTTTTAATTTAGAGTTATAGATTGAGGGCTAAGGATACTTTCTATGTGAAAACAAGACAAGTTGATCATTACAACATTATATTTATGACAATACCAAAAGTAGGTGTAAAATAAAGAACTAAAAAGTAGGGCATGAATATTTCCTAAAAGTAAATTAATAGAATACTTGTTATTATAGAAGTTTTTATTTACTTATGAGTTAAGCATCCAAAATAGCAAACAACATTCTAAGCATTTAATCTTAACTTACATTTTTATCTCCTATATTTTCCCTACTCTCTAGTGGGCATGTGAGCTATATGAATCATGCATGCCAAAGTAAGATATGAAATAAAATTAAATATTATCTACAAATCCAAAATATTGGGTATGTATGATGAATCATGATTCCTCATGTACCTATAGAGAAACATCCTCCATATTGTAGGTCAAAAATTGTATACCCTACAATTTTGACACTACAAATTGTCCTTATTTTAGTATATGTTCATGTATTATGTTTTAGGGACTACTTTAGCCCTCTTTGTTAGCGTGGTTAATAATTTAGATGTTATTTTGTGTGTTTATGTTCTTGTTATATATTTTTAATGTTTCTCACATGTTTAATGTGATAATTTTATAAAAAAAATGGTTTTCCTTCTTGGATGCTAGTATAGTTATATAGATGTCTATATATGTGTGTTAAGATCACCCAACCATACATTTATACATGCTCCATTTGGAACTCAAAATGTTCATAATTGATATTGAGCTTGATTCTATATTCCTCCAATTGTTCTTTCGTAATTATTTTTACAAAGATAGCCCCTAAGATGATAGATATTCAAATTGGTGATTTTTCTTCCCTCATGATTTTAAAAATAACATTTTTGACTTGAAATCTCCTTTTCTTCTAGTTCTCTATAGCATTGTATTATTTTTTAGGGACTCTTGAGTTTTGTTAGCATGCAATTCATTGTCATTGTGGATCACTCTCCATTTTTGAGGGACGTTTTGATATTTTTTTCCTTCCCTTTTCTTGTATTGTTTTGAATTTGATTCTTTCCTTGGACTTTCTAGATGATACATCTCTCATATTTCTTTTTCCATAAACTCTAGAATAGTGATTAATAGACTGATTGCTATTCCTAAATTTTAGTTATTTAGTGTTACTTTTAATTCTAGATGCAATAGGCTTAAGAGCACATACTGTTAGAGTAAAGGTTTTCACTTAATTATATTAATTAAATCACCTTTATTCTACTCTTAAGATTTCACTTTAGTGGCATATTGTGACATTTAATAATTATATTAATTATTAAATGTCTACCTATTAGGGTTTCTTTTTAGGTTTTGCTTGATCTCCTTTTAAGGATTGATCTTTGTAAATAATCATTGGATTGTTCTGATAATAGATCTCTGATATTACAGAGCTTCAAACCCTCACTTGCTTTTTTCTCTATACTCTTCCCTGTGACAGGTATCCCTTTGCATGCAGGTGTTCTTGGACTCTGAAGTTGGATCTGACAACTTCTACATGGTATCAGAGCAGACCTGCTGTAGCCTGTTCTTGTTTTGAAGATTTTGGAGCTATGAGGGTTTGATCAGGCTTTCACAGTTTTTGGGTTGTTTTCTTGTGGATCCAAGTTTACTTCATTTTTTGGGTTCATTTTGGGCCCAAACAGACCTCGTTGTTGGATTTGCAGCGTCCAAAAACCCCCATTTTCATATAAAGCAAGTCCAGTTTGGCCACAGTCAACCGAAAAGGAAAAAAAAATTGCCCCAGAGCCGTACGGCCCCAGGGCACGCTGTTCGAGGTCAAAAATTTCAAAAAAATCACAAAAATCAATTTTAAATTGATTTTTTGAAGGTTTTTATTAAAAAAACCTACACTTCCCTTATAATAGGAAGCCACCGCTACCTTGCAACCAAGCGGCCACCAGTAGAGGTGGCGGCCGCCAGCAATAGCCATCGGGCTGCCACCTTTGCCAGCCGGCCACCTAGCCACCGCCGGCGCTTAGCCCGCCGGCCACCTGCCGGAGCTCCGCCAACAGGCCACTAGTGCGCCGCCAGCGTGCCACCAGTGCACCACCATCGTCGTGCCACCAGTGCCCTGCCGTGCCACCAGCCCTAGCCCCTGGTTGCCCAACGGACCAGGGGCCCCTTTTTTTAGCCCCCAAGTGTTGATGGAGGCTTAATTGGGCATTTTCAACTACTTTTGGTAAATCGGGCATAAAATGGTCATTTTTTCTCTGATCTTCGAACGAAAATAGGTGTGAAAAAGCTGGTTCTGAGCCTGATTTGATGGTGAAGGTCTAATATCCTATTTTTTCTATTTTGATGTCGTTCTCTCCTGTCAAAGCCTGAACATGTTTTTTGCACTTCTGGGGGCATAACTTTTGCGTCCAGACTCCATTTTATGCAAACGAATAGGCGTTGGAAAGGTGTTGTAGTGATATTTCCAGATCTATAGTCTATTTCATTAGAAAATTTACCAAGTAAATTTTATTCAGCTTTGTGTGTTTTTACACTTTGCTCAATTACTTGGACATTCTGGCACCTACATGGGTTCTGTTTGCGTGGGATGGGTTATATTAATTTGATCTAAATGTAGTAAGGTTAGATTTCCCTTTTTTTTTTAGTTGAAGAGTTATCATGGGTTTTTCTACTCACCCTTTAGTTGTTATTTTGGAACGGGGTAATTTTGAGTCATGGGCAAAGGGTATACTTACACATTGTAGGTGGCTTAATCTTTTTCCTTATTTGTATGACCTCATACTTGAACCAACCACTTCAGAGGGAAAATTAGCATGGGATATCATTAGAGATCACATAGTAGGACTTATATTGTCTAGTGTTGATCATGACACTGTGTTGGCTATATCAGACATTGATTGTCCTCACCCACTTTGGACACGTCTTTGGGAGATCTATGGAGACCCCAATCTCTCTCCATTCCCAGAGGATCTGCTTCAGATTGTCTCTTACCCCTTTCTTGGAGAGATAATACACCCTTTGATCATGATACTTTAGAGGAACTTGAGTATTTAGACACCCTTACATATTCTAATGGATCAGAGGCTTCTCTCCCAGTTCCTACTCTTCAGACTAAGACTTCATCAGCATCTCCTGTTGTTCCTAATTCAGTGCAGTAGGGCATCATTCACCTTCCAGACATAGCTACTCTGGACTCTTATCTTGCAGACATATCTTTCTTGTTTATTGAGTCCTATATTGCAGATTTGGAGGATTATTTTGAGGACATTCATCTCCTCTACCTTGACAGTCAGGTTATCACTGTATGACCACCACTATCAGTGCATTCAGAGGTTGCATTTCAGGATTCTCCACATCCGTTTGGATTTAATATCATTTTTTTCAGTTCAGACAATGAGATTCTTCAGCATCCTATCATGGCACACATCTTGAGACAAATTGGTTCATCACTCTTCACAGGGTTTCTTCGACATCGTCCTTTGGATCTGTTTCTTCCCAAGGGGAGGAATATCATTTGCCGCTTCAGGATCTCTTTTTGGATTCTACATTAGGCATCTATTATTGTGACAAGAGTTTCTTCATTGTGGGGGGGCCTTCTTCTCTCTTTCTATCTCTCCTATGGAGACCATTGTATATGTACTTATATGATAGAAGATGTCTATGGGGGGTATCATGTAATCCACCTCCTATCCTTCTTTCATTAGTGCATTTCATTCCTTTCTTTTCTCTCTTTTGGAGTAGAGTTTTTCCCATGAGGTTTTCTCTATTTCTCCACTTTATAGAGATTTGGTTGTATTCGGGTACCTGATCAGGCCTAGTTGTCGAGACCCTTGTTTTTTTCATGCATTGTAGTTACCTTTGCTTTCTTGCACATGTTTGTAGCTACACTCTTGCTCATCTTAAGGGGGGGTGTTAGAGTAAAGGTTTTCACTTAATTATATTAATTAAGTCACCTTTATTCTACTCTTAAGATTTCACTTTAGTGGCATATTAGGGTTTCTTTTTAGGTTTTTCTTGATCTCCTTTTAAGGATTGATCTTTGTAAATAATCATTGGATTGTTCTGATAATAGATCTCTGATATTACAGAGCTTCAAACCCTCGCTTGCTTTTTTCTCTATACTCTTCCCTGTGACAGGTATCCCTTTGCATGCAAGTGTTCTTGGACTCTGAAGTTGGATTTGACAACTTCTACACATGCACATTCATATTCTCTATTCCATTGATTGGCCATAGAGGTTGAAAGACCAAACTAGGGGATTGACCATTTTTAGTAAGTTCCCAAGTAGTCACCAACATTTTTCTTATCCAAGCTACATATGTATTTGGAGACTTAATGTATAGTAGATATTCCACATTTTTCAACCTTGGTGATATCTATTTATTTGTATTTTATCTTGTTTTTCATTTTTAATCTAGGTTTAAATTATATTTTATTATTTTCTCTAGAATTTTTTTAGGATATTTAGGTGCTAATTTATGCACATTACATTGAACCATGTGCAAGAACATTTAGAACTTTTTCATAGCCTAGTTTTCTCACATTCTAGGATGACAACAGATAATGTATATGATAATGAAATTTATAGATTATAGTGAAAGTGTGCTAGCATTTGTACTAGATAGCTTCTAAATTCACTTCTTCCTTATTATCTCTTATTTATTATTCTACAATTTATTTTTATTTTTGATGAGGGCGCAACCCGAGACTTAGAAAATAACCCACAAACAAGAGAATAATTTTATTATTCAGAAAATGGAGCTTCTTACATGTAGAGGATCTCAAATCCTCAAGTTCTACAACACATGCAAGTTACAGAAAGCTACAGAATCACCCTTTCGCAATATGCGAGCTTGTCCCCAAAAGTTACCCAAAAATTAGAAACCCGCCCATAAATAGAGCTCCTCTTTAGTTTGGAGCCAAAACAACATTCAAATTTGAGTTTAGCCGGTTTAGTGCCAAAAAATTACGACTTGAAGTTCAAATTTCAAAAGAACATTTGCAATTGTATCTTCTAGAAAGTGCGCCAACTTCCCGGGGCCATAACTTTTGATCTGGGACTCTGATTCGCGAACCGTTTGAACCGTTGGAAAGGTCTCGAAGTCAAGAATGCGCTCAAAACTTTCTACGCCGATTTTGGCAAGTTTTGGGGCCAATCCGGGAACTCTAAGTGCCTCAAATCTAACTCAGAAGATTTTTAGGTGCAAATCTGGGAAACTAAAACTGCAATATCTTTCAACCAAGGAATAGAAAATGAAAACCATAAATTGAGAATTTCATTATGACGAAAAGGGTATTCAAAAATGTAAAAACATCTAAAAACTGAGAAACTTGAAATTTAACTATTTTTGGGTGATGCAAGATTGCCCTTACACCACTGGATGCTCTTGCATCAATTTTCTATTTCTCTATTTTTGGTATTTTCTACTTTCCATTTCCAACTTCATTAATGTAATATAAATTTAAAGAGATTAAATTTTACACTAACACACATACCCACACTTTAAATTCATTAGTAACACTTAAAAATTTGTTTTAGTAGCACAAAAACATATTGTTATTATTAGATGTGTCATTCACCTTGCAAATCCTAAGTATTGATTAAATATAATTATTCATGTTGATGATAAATAATGTATAATCTCCAAATATCATGGAGTGGGATAAAGGAGATGTTTGTGTGAGAATGGGGACATTATTTATCTATTAATTATTTTTTGTGATAATTGGAATATTATGTAAGATGGAATAAAATAGGGAGGTTACTTAGAAAAGGTTATATTGGAGAATTATAAATAATTTCCCAAGATAGGTGTTATAATAAGGTGTTGTTTTCCCTCATGGACTACCTAGAAGTGGAAGATTGGTAAAGATGAAATTTATGATAGAATATATGATGTGCAAGACATGCAAGAAGAAATTTTTTTTCTTAATTTTGAGTTTCTTGACCATGACTATGCAGCATTGAATCTTTGCATGTATGTTTAAACACCTAGTTATGGGCCCATAGTACTAACTACTTATTTTGGAAAATATTTATGGTTTTAGATTGTTATTGGCTTCCTATGTATTGAAGACATGAAATATTGGATTCATGTGTTATTTTATAGGTACTACTAATTTATGAAATTGTTGGTAGTTAGTGGAATAAGTAAATTATACTATTGTACTTTATTGTTTGAGATTAATACAAAATTGAGTCTCTCTAGTGTTGACATGTTTTCCTATAAGGGATTTCAATGTATATCTAGTATTTATATAGTTTATTTGTTCTTATATTGCTTATTCATGATCATTTTAGTTTGATAGTTTAATCACATGCTTAATTAAATAAAACACTAAATTTGTTAATGTTTATATTATATCATTTGTACCTTGTTATTCAACATTTGGTATTAGAGCTATGGCCTGGTTAGAGAGGGTGATGCATTTCTTGGAGTGTTGTGGGTTTTTTGTGGTTGTAATAAAAGTATTTAATTTTGTAGTTTTCTAAATATACATGTGATTGATACCATGGAAAAAAAATCTTGTTTAGAGATTAAGGAGTTTACTGAATCTAATTATGAATTATAGAAGCTAAAACTGGAAGATCTCTTGGAGGAACGAGAGCAATAGATAGCTATGATAGACGAGGAAAAATATGTTTGTGTATGAAAATAAGACTAGAAGAAGCTTAATAAGAAAACTCAAAGAACCATATGATTTTATCTCTTTGATTATATCATTCTCAATATTTTGAAGAAATTATCACATACAAATTATGGAGAAGGATAGGTGAAATCTACCAAACAAAGACACTCATAAATAAATTATACTTGAAAATAATTGTATTCATTAAATATGAAGAGAGGAGACTTGGTTGTCAAACATCTTAATTCTTTTAATTTAATTTTGAGTTAGCTAGGATCTATAGATGTTAAACTTGATGAAAGGATAAGTATATTTTGTTTCTTCGCCCTTTACCTAATTATGGGAAATTTTTATTTTTACAAGTAATGGTGATATTGTAGAGCATAAGATGGATTCTTTTGTTGCTACTTTTCTCAAAGAAGAATGCATTACATGTCTAGGATTCCAAGGATGCATTACATGTCTAGGGCATGCCTAAACATTAAAGTGGTAAGAAAAAGGTGGTTAAGAAAACATCTAAATCTAAAGAAAGGTCTATAAAATGTGATAAGGAAAAGCTCAAATGTTGGAACTATTGAAAATGGGACCATTTGAAGAAGGATTACTAAAATAAAAAAAGATTTATGATAATTCTCCCTTGATAGTAAATGATTCTTTATTAATTTCTACTAACATTGTTGGTGATGACTCATGACTCATTATTTCAAGTGCCTCATATCACATGACTCCTCACAAGAAGTGGTGAATGATTGTCCCATCTTTGAGTTTGTTATTTGACTTCTATTGTATTTCAAGTTCTATTAACACAATTTTTTTTCAATTGTATCAAGCATTATTGTTTCCTTTTATTTAGTACTAGATCTTGGTTTTAGTTAGATCTATTGGAGGGAGGCATTTTGACCCTACTCTAACCCTCTTCTTGAGAGGGAGCTCTATGTAGGGTCAGTATAGGTGTGTACAAAAGCACTTCAAGAATGGAGGTTGTAAAATTTAATGGCTATCTAACTATTATCTAAGAAAGTTCAAGATGCAAGATTTTTTATAGATAGATATTTAGTAGATTGCTTTCAAGGAATAACAAAAAGTTTTATCTAAATTTACCCTTCAAATTTAATATTAAATGTTTAAGAAGAAACCACCTCTAAAAAGCTATGCACTAATATAAGGTCGTTATATTAAGCAAATCTCAAATTAACAATTTTTTTTTGAAATAAGTTGCATTTCTCTAAGATGAATAATGATAATTGTATCATGGAACACTTAAATAAATTATTCAATATTATCACAAATCTTTATTAATGATTCATGACTATTTTTATATATCATTCAATTCAATAGTCAAAACTAAACTTTAACCAATAAAAATAAAATAATTATTCCCGACATATTTTGATATTGAATAAAATTCCTATTAACTATTCGACCATAAAACTGAATAATATTTAAATAAAGTGGTAAAATCCACCATAAAGAGTACTTCACTGTCATAATAATTGGAGACATTAAAATTCTATTAATATAAAATAAACATCTTTACTAGCCTACAGGTGGGTTTTTGTTCCTTCCCTGGTTGCGTGCTGGGAAATAAAAGCACAAACTCTTTAGTTGGTTTGGTACGTTAGGTTTGCAGCCTAAGCATGGAACCTCTTTCTTAGTTTCCAATTGACCAGAGCCTCTGTAAGTGACAGATACTGTAAAATATGGCCGTATTCAAGGGACTGAACACATGTTTTACATTTGAATATGCCAATATAATATTCACACCAACTAAAGCCTTTCATTATGAGTGTCTCCATGATTGCTTTTCCATTAGAGTAACTATTACTATACAATATTTTAGAGTCTAAGGATGAAATTAGTACAATAAATGATAAGTGTTTTTATGTATGATACTTGTATGAAAATATATATCAATTAATTAATTTAATTAAAAGTTGAGATAGTAAAAGTAAATAATCAATTAAAAAAAGCTTGAACATTTTAAAATCATTGATTATTTAATTTAATGATGAAGATTTTGTTATGTATTATTTTTGACAATTAAAATTAAAAAATAGATTATATTTTCATTATGCAAATAATAAGAAATCCACTTTAAATGAATCTAGATTGCTTTAGGATTGAGCTATGCACTCATGGTTTGATTTATAAATAATTTATCTTCATGTAGTTTGGTCCTTTATTGATCCAATCTTTAGGAGATACCTACATCTATACTTGCATTTGAAATAAGGGTGGTTCTAAGAAGTTTCATGGTGGTATTTTATTTGTGGATAGAAAAATTATGAATTATTTGATAATGAGCCAAACCTCTTTGCTAACATATAAGGATTGAAGAAATATCAAGAAAAAAATACCAAGATTGATAGTGATTTATTCACCAGTGTAATACTCAAGGAAATAATTTGTGATATTGCTTCATAATATGAGATAATGAAACATTTTGATGAATATTTATGACCTAGGACTACATATAAATAGAAAATCGTATAAGTTCAATTTGAGTTGTTTTGGTATGCAAGCTAACAACTTAACAATCGGATTTTAAAAAAGTCAATGTCAAGAGTAAGAGATTTAGATTTTGAAATAGAACTAGGTCAAAATGTGTTAGAGTCCAATAGATAAAACACACATACAACTTAGTCTAGGAGGCAAAAGATCCTAATGAATTTGGACCAATCATTTTTTATTTGTCTCCCAACCTACAATTATTTTGTAAGTATATGGTTTTGATCAATGATAGGGTGTATGTTGTAACATTTATGGATTCTTTCTAGATGTATTGTACATTAAACTATGAGAATATTAATGTAAATAGAAATAACAGTACCAAAAAGAAATAGTACACATGAGAAATTGAAACTAGTGAAATTCTTACTAACTCATTTTTTATTTGTCTCCAAACATGTAATTTTTGTGTAAGTATATGATTTCGATAAATAATGGAGTGTGTGTTGTAACACTTATGAATTCTTTACATTAGATGTATTATAGATTAAACTATGAGAATATTAATGTAAATAGAAATAATAGTACTAAGACAAATAGTTCTTCACCTTCTACAATTAATTGAGCATACCTTTTCTTTCACTTCTTTTATTTTATTTATTTTATTTCTTATTTTATTTTATATTTATATTTTATTTATATTTTTAATTATTTTATTCAAAAATGATTTAAAAATGTACATCAAGTGGGACAAGAGGCACACTAATCAAATTATTTCATTATCAGTGCCTCCATCATGTGCTTTTTCAATTACAATAACTATTCTTATGCATGGATTATGAGTAAAACTGATATTAACTATTTAAGTTTTAAGTTTTTTGGTGTTTAAATAAAAATTTCCTATCTATTGGACGTACACTTCCTATTTTTTCAAGCTTGTTGAGAAATTGCTATCATGAACTAACATAAACTTACTTTTCTTAAAAAGAAAGAATTCTTATATTTCATTGAATTTATAAATAAGACTGTGAATAATGTTTTTCACCTATTTCATGTTTATGAGAATTTTAGAATACTATTTGAAGGTATGTGCAGGATCATGATGGGCCAAAAAGCGGCGATATGATGGGTATGTGGCCGACGACTTTTTTTTACCCAAAATTGATGAAATGAAAAGGGTTTTTAAAGGAGATTCTCAGCTTTCCACCAATATAAATTATGCTTTACTTTGAATTTAATAAATAATTATTATTCATTTTCTATTTAAATTATGACTAAAGTCCTAATTGATAAGTTGATTGAAAAACATCTATAGCTTTCAAACAGTATCACATTTTTTGAATCTGAAACATGCGTCACATTTTATGCTTTGCATACTATAGGATTAAAAAAATGAATTTCATGAAGTTTTGATCAAATTAAGGTGGTTAGACATACGAGTTTTTTTATATTTTTTAAAAGTTGTAATAAAAATTCATAATTAATTATTACATGGAAATTTTTTTTAAAATATATCACATCGGAACATGAGTCCTCTACTTATATCTAAAATCTTATTAAAAAATATTATCATTTTATTGTGGTTAGGGTGGTCAGACAAACACCTACTTCTTATTTTTCCCTAAAATTTAAGTACTACTGCATTGAAATTTCAAATTTTCACCAAATAGATTTTTATTTTGTTTAAATAAACCCAGTAGTTAGAAACTACATTCAATTTGCTACAAATTTTATTCTTACATATTTTTGAAATAATATAGATAACTTATTCAAATTTTTATGTCAAGTTGTTTAACTCTGATTTTTCTTAATTTTTTGCCACTTAAGGGCCTGTATTTCCCATGATATTGCACATACCCTTGAGTTGCAAATTACGCAATTGAATAAATTGAGATGAAGAATAAATTGTAAATAATTGCATTCAATTATTAACTTGATAATTTCTTAAGAATGAGTACAATATATATAACACGAGATGAGCGTTCTAGAGTGGCAACTGCCAAATAGAAAATAGGAATGCAACTCCATGCAAGATTGCACAACTAAGCAATCATTATCCTCAAAATATAACAACTAGTAAACTTATCTAAAGGAATATTCTAGGAAAAATATTCTGCACTAACACCCCCCCTTAAGTGTACCTAGGTGAATAGAGAGATATGGGTTCAACCAACAAAGCCTAATCAAGAACCCAATTACAAAGAGGAAAGGAGAAAATCTAGTGAGAAAAACTCCTAACCATTTATTCAAACTAAAGAAGAAAGCTACAATTACCATGAAGAACTAAAAATGAATCCACACTGCAACATGATTATATCAAAGTCATAGAAACCACTGCACAAGTACCTCTGGAATACTCTTGAATGCTCAAAATTGCAATTGTACATATTTTGCACTGCTCAAATGGATGAACATACAAGTACACAATTTTTTAATACAAAAATTGATCATCTAAAGATAGGAAGATTTGATTATGTGAAGATGTGTTCTAAATTGGATCACTTCATAGGCACCCTCCAATTGGTATAAAGCCAAAAAAGAAGCACCAAACCCCTGTTGGCTACCAATTGGAGGAACATTGTGGAGCTCGACTATTAAATAACAACTTTAATACTCTAAGTTTTCTTATTTATGAAGCCTAAATAAAATGTATACTATATGATTAAAGAAAAACCCCCATGTGGAACTTTATTAAAGTTTGATTTATTAAAATGCCTAAAATTTCCTTATTTTAGCACTTTATCATGAAGTGCTTTTGATTAGTATGAATAGTTTTAAAAAAGAACTAAAATGGAAAATAAATACAGAGCATGCAAAATTGAGGGGATATGCATGCATCTACAAATTTACATTTGACTCCATGGTTTCTTTCCCTACAATATAAAATGAATTTTCACTCAAACTCACGTTAGCTCTTATACCATGTGAGAATTTTAGTAATACTAGTTGAGTTGCAAATTACACAATTACGTAAATTGAGATGACGAATAAACTGTAAATAATTGTATTCAATTATTAACTTGATAATTACTTAAGAATGAGTACAATATATATAGCAAGAGATGAGCCTTCTAGAATGACAACTGCCAACTAGAAAATAGGCATGCAACTCCATACAAGTTTGCACAACTAGGCAATCATTATCCTAAAAATCTAACTAGCAAACTTATCTAGAGGAATATTCTAAGCAGAACATTCTACACTAACAATGTTAACTATGTTGCTATATTTGGCATCACCATAGACAAAGAAGCTTCAAATAATGCCCTCTAAATTTGACCAATTAATAGAAACAAATATATCAAGTTCTAGCTGCGAGTAATCCAAAATTACAAACAAAAGCTAGTAGATTTTTGAATTAACTTTTGTGGCACCCATGACAATCATGTAATGAGTGCCAAAATATTATAAATAGAATATGACAAGGCCATCTATAAAAAATGAAAATTAAATAGAAATTCTTTAAACACTACAATATGCATAAGGTACAACATCATTCTCTCCCATAGTTTTATGATGTATTTATGCATTATTTTCTAAAAAAACAAAAACAAACATTTTAATGGTTAAATAGTCAATAAAATTTATAAAATCTAAATATATATGAAAAAATATTGTTGTTATATTAGTAGATAATTTTATAGAATAGTCATCTAGATTAGGTAGATAATATATTCATTCTAATTATTATTTCATACTAATGACAATAAAAGCCACTATAGCTTCCATTTGGAAAGAAGTCTAATTATTCCACACTAAATCACCACAAGGGCAAGATTGGAGCTATGTTGGTCCTTGCACCTTGGATTGTGAAATCTATTGGTGTTTTTTATATTGACCCTAATAATTATTGTGCATTTGAACTATTGGGTTGTTGTGATTCATTCTTCTCTATCTTTTATCTTTGCCCGTCCCCCTCCCCCTCTCCATCTCCTATCTATTTTTATCTCCCTCTCACTATTTTTTTTATTTTCATCTCCCTCTCACTCTTTATGCCTCCATCTCATCCTCTCCCTCTCTATCCCTCTCTCTATTTATCTTTCTTTATCCTCCCACTTTCTCTCCCTCTCCCTCTCTCTCACACTCTCTCCCTTTCTCACTCTCCCTCTCTATCTCTCTATCTATCCCCCTCCATCTCTATCTCTATCTTTGTAGACATGGAAAATATACTAACATACTTGATTCCAATTATTAACACCATTTCATCCAAAATCATCCCTTAGTCTAACCATTTAATTAAATACCCTTATTTGATTAAATTCATCAATTTGCCTCTCTTAATTAAATAAATCATTTTATCTAATTAAGTATTTCTCTCTTGTTAATTAAATCAAATCTATCTGATCTAATTAACCCTATGTCCATATTTGATTAAATAATTCACTTTATTTGATCAATCTCTAAAGTCTAACTATTAAATTAAATAAATTAAACCTTGTTTAATTTAAGCTAACCAATCATCCTCTTTTGTTAAATAAATCAAAATATTTATTTAACTAAGTCTAAAATCACTTTCTTCTCATATTTGATTTAAATTAACCTATAAACCTAAGTCAATTTTTTCACATCATCTAATCCTTCATTAAATTAATTAACCTTTGATTAATTGAATCCTCATTCATGTCCCATCCTCTAGCTTTTTCCACTTGCACATGAAAATAGATTTAATTCATTTATTAAATCTCTATTTTCTCTCAACATGGCATAATGGAGGAATATTCTCTAAAATTTGAATTCAAAATTCAAGTGGACTCTGTCCTTCCAACAAGGCATTTAATTCACCTAATAAGTCCTTTTTCCTTGAGCCAAGTGGCATTTAAGACATTTAATTTCCCTCTTACATGTCATTTCAACATTTTCAAATATCACCTAATTGCATTTATGGGCACATTCATCAAAATGTGCACATCCTCCATCCATTCACATTTGGACAAGTGGCACCTTGGCATTGGTTGAATTTTAGTGCACCACATTGCTCCATTTTGGGAATTTCACCATCCTATCATTCTATAAATAAGAGGTCTATTTCCTCATTTGATCATCCGCAATTTGAGCAAAGTTATTATACTCAAATCCATAGCAATTCTCATCCATTTTTATCCAATATTAGCTAGGTTATGCAGATTTTCATCTTGGAGCACACTTTAATCATCAACAAAGTGGATCACTCTTCATCACCAATCTACATTACATCATTGGAGTTGGGAAAGGGTCAATTTTCACATCAAATTGGCACCAATTCTCCCATGGGATCAAGAGTTTGCTTGTTTAATTAGGATTCAATCTCTTTTTATTGCTTTCTTATTGTGTTCTTCATCTCATTTCCTAATTTAAGCTTTGTAAATGAATTTCATGGGGAACTTAGATTCTAATTTGCATTTCAATCTTCTAATCTATGTATTCTTTGTGATTTGTAGGTACTAGGATCTTGGTTCTCACATTTGGTGCTATAAGGAGGGCTCTCTAAATAAATTGGTGCTTCTGCAAGCTGATCTACAATTACCTAACCTTTGATTGCTTTTCATTCCACATATTCAATGTCATACTGTGATAGTATCATGACCCATTTGGCCATCCGTCCTGTGAGCATTGCTTTTGACAGTAAGTACTTGAGGGATTTGATTTCGGCGATGAGTTTGACTTTGTGTGCCAACATGTAATGTCTGAATTTCTATGAATCAAACACTACTGCTAGACATGCTTTTTTGATGAATGAGTAATTTAACTCATGCCCAACCATTGTGCGGTTGATGTAATAGATGGCCCTTTTTGGTCTATTTTAATCATGTTGAGCTAGGAGAGCTCCAAGGGCTACTATTGTTGACACATAAAGGATTACTGGCTTTCTTGGGATTGGTGGCATGAGGACCTGCAATGTGAACATATATTCTTTGATTTTGTTGAAGGCTTCCTCAAATTTCTCATCCCATTTGTACGCTACCCCCTTGTGGAGTAGGTGAGAATAAGGGATTTTCTTGTCTACCAGTTATGCTATGAATCTGTGGATGGATTGAATCCTGCTCTAGAGGCCTCTCAATTGTTTCAATGTATTGGGTGCTTCCATCTCAAGTATTTCTTTTACTTTTGTTGGATCTATTTCTATACCCCTCATGGACACTATGTATCCCAGTAGCTTTCTTGATTGTATGTCAAAGATGCACTTCTTTGGATTAATTGAACCTTGTATTCCTCCATCCTATCAAAAATAGCACTCAAGGTTGCTATGTGATCCTTCCTTTTTCTGGATTTGGCTAGTATGTCATCGACATAATCTTCGACCGTTTTATGGATCATGTCATGGAAAATTAATGTCATGGCTCTTTGGTAGGTTGCTCCTACATTCTTCCAGCTGAATGGCATCATATTCCAGTAGTAAGTCCCCCATGGACAAGTGAAGGCCATTTTGTGTTGGTATTCTTTTGCTATCATTATCTGGTTGTATCCTGAGAAACTATCCATTGGAGAAAGCATTTCATGTCCCATCGTCATGTCAAATATCATGTCGATGTTGGGCAACGAGAAATCATCCATTGGACATGCTTTGTGTAGGTCTTTGAAATATGTACAGATTCAGATGCCCCCATCTAGCTTTGAGACAGGAACCATATTTGACACCCATTATGGATAGTCCATTTGTCATATAAATCCTGCATCCAATAGCTTTTTTAATTCCATCTTGACCAATAAAGCAATTTGAGGGTGCATTTTTTTGAGCTTTTGTCTAACAGATTTTGCTTTAGAGTAGACTTCTAAGTGATGGAACACAATCTCTGGATCGATCCCTAGCATGTCAGCATAACTCCACGCAAAGTTGATTTTTCGCTCTCTCAAGAAGGCTGCTAGGATCTCTTCTTCTGATAGTAATGATTCTACATAGAATGTTATGTGTGGTGTCTAATCTATTCTTAGGTTGACTAGATTACATTTTTCAGCTAGGACTAATGATGTTTCCTGATGAATAGCTTTGTGAGGAAGATTGAATCCCCCATCCTCGGGTGCCTCAGAGAGGTTTTCACCATTGGATGCGTCCTTTCTTTTTTACTATTTTCGGGTCAGAGAGTGCCATAGTGTGGTTTTCACTCAAGGACCTAGAGATTATTCTTAGTTTTTCGCTTTTGCAGCTGAGGGATTCAATTCTTTCCCCATAATATGCCCATGTGCCCAACTCAATGATGAACCCTGCTTTGTGATCTCCATCTGGAATAGTGTCCTGTAGTCCCATGAATTCTAAGAGTGCCTCATAATTTTTGAATGTGTCCAAAATTGGTGGTCCTTGTTGGTCATAATCGATGATTTGTGGGTATACTAGGTGAATTTCATGGTTTTGATGGTTAGTGGGCTCAAATGATATAGTTCTAATCATGAGAAGAGTGGCATCCTCGAAGAGCATGGGTAAGTTGGTTGTGGGATCTTTGTCATCACTACTACTACATACGTCAGTTATGTCAAATGTGAAGTTGTCTAAGGGTAGGCCAGTAGATACAGTAAATTGTAGGGTAGTTGTAGTTTGCTGAGGAGGAATTAACTACTTTAACTAAGGTGCATAATGGTATTTGTGGTTCACACTTGAGTGGAATGACCCTGGCTAAGAAATTGTTGAGGATGGGGTATTATTGGCCTACAATGGAAAGAGAAGCACATGACTACATCAAAAGGTGCCTACAATGTCGACAACATGGGGACCTCATCCATGCTCCAACTCAAGAACTTCATCCCATCATCACACCATGGCCCTTTTCACAGTGGGGGCTCAATCTCATTGGAAAGATAATCTCCACCACATCCAATGGCCACAAGTTCATCATAACCACCACTGAGTACTTTACCAAGTGGGTGGAAGCCATCCACATGACATATATCACTAGAAAGTAGATATTTAAGTTCATCATGAACTATCTCGTATGTCAATATGTTGTTCCCCAAGCTATTATCTTAGATAATGGGACACCTTTCAAGAATTAGGAGGTCTGTGACTTATGTGAAAAATTTGAAATCCAACATCGCTTTTCCACTCCATATTATCCCTAAGGCAATGGCCAATCAGAAGCTACCAATAAAACCATTTTAAAAATCCTCAAGAAAATAGTCAATGATGCAAGTCCTGATTGACATCTACAGCTAAATCCCACCCTTTGGGCCTATCGAACCAGCATTCACACACCCACTAGCGCCACTCCCTTCTCCCTAGTCTACAAATCAGAAGTAGTACTGCCCGTCGAGATTAAGCTTCTGTCATTGAGAATATCACTGCAAAACCTCATCACAGATGAAGAATACCGAGTATCAAAACTAAATGAGTTGGAGCTACTGGATGAGTGGTGTATAGATGCTTTAAATCATTTTCAAGTCTATCAGAATAGACTCAAGAGGAGTTATAAAAAGAAAATCAGAAGCAGGATCTTTCAAGTTGGAGAACTAGTACTAAAAGAAAATTAGAAGAACGTCCCAAGTGCAAATAGCAAAGGAAAATTTGAACCCAACTAGTTGGGACCATTTGTTATCATAGCGAGCTATAAGTTAGAGGCATATAAGTTATCAACACCCAAAGGGGGTCCTTTTTAGGAGCCTATGAATAGCTTCCATCTCAAAAGAATTTATGCCTAAATCTTGCAAGGTATAGAACCAAAAAATCAAAAAAATCAAAAAATGTCCTAAAAAATGGTTACCTTGATGAAAACCTGGCAAACAAGCATCTTGGTGACAACAAAAAAAATCAAAAAGTCAAAAAATGGATCAAAATAGTAAAAATAAAAACTGTCCTCTAGTGAAAACCACTTCGGTGGCACTTTGGGCAAGTACCTTGGTGAAAACCTAGCAAACAGGCGACTTGTGTAAATAAGCATTTTCCATCCATCAGGATCTTCACAGCTTATTTTGCATCATCCCCCCATCAAGCTTCCATCATCCATCGCATTCCATATCTCCATCCATCACCCATCCATTCAACACCTGTATCATAGCTTGGTCCTATGTTTGTGTCATCATCCCTCCTAGGTACTACTCGGCCCATTCTCAAGGTTAGTTTGTCTTGCCTTTATCAAAGTAGTCTATGGCATCATGTTGGGGGCATGTTCTCATCAGATTGGATTCATGTATATTCTTAAAGGTCCCAAAATCAAAAAATCCAAAAACATCACAAAATCAAAAACATCCTAAAATAAAAAAATCTAAAACATTCATAAAACCAAAAAAAATCCCAAAACATTCAAAATCCAAAAAATGGGTCAAAAAGTTAGTTAAAAAGTAAAAAATAGAGTCATCTTGTCGAACTACAAGTCTCTGAGCCTTGAACATAGGAAAGGTTGATCTTTGATCATCCCCTGAGACACTTAGGTTAGTCCTTTAGGAGTCCATCATAATAAACTGGCAATCCATTTGTTCATATCTCATCAATAATCGAGTCTGTATTAGTCAAACTACATGGTCTCTGCATGTATAACATAGGAAGGGATAATTTTTTTATCATCCCCTGAGGCCCCTAGGATAGGTCCTTAGGTTAGTCTCTTGGTCAAAATCTCAGAAAACCCCAAAACATTAAAAAATCAAAAATCAAAACATTTGAAAAATCTCAAAAATACTAAAAACAGTCTCAAAACATTTCAAAACTCCAAAAACATCCAAATATTTGAAAAAATCCATCCATCCCATCTCGCTTTCACCCGCAATAAACACCACTCATAATAGATCAAATCACCACCCTCAACCTTTGGTGAAACAGTCAGAAACAAGTCTAGCAGGTCAAAAATGAAAACTCAAAACATCAAAATCTGAAGTCTAGGTCAATATGTAAACAAGTTAGTTAACTCTTTGGGTCAATAGCTTATCATCCAATTGGTCCCATATCAAATCATCTAATATCGTCATGTCCTAGGATGCATCCTTCCTACAATGGACATCAACATCAGGCATCATCATAGTTTAGTCTTGGCTAGTGGTCTTGAAGAACATTAATTTGTTTGCTTATTTTATCTTGATCTGTTGATTTATCTTATTGTGCTTATTCCAAGGACCTCTCGATGATATCCTAAACAAAAGGATTTAGAGAGATAGGAATAGGGAAATGATCATTATCTTTTTATCTATTGTGCTTGTTGGATGTTCTTTTAATATAACCTCACTCATGTGTTTTTTTTTAGGCGTAGGAAGGGTGTTTTATGTGTCTTGTTGACCACATAGGAAGGATTTCTTTTCTATGTTTTGGTCTGAGATGTTCGAAATATCTTAATTGTATTTTAAATAAGGTTTCCTATGTTAGGTGTGAACAGGAGTACTCCTATCTGGTTGTCGATTCAAAGTCCATCACACTAGGTACATCATCATCCTAGTTCTTCATACCTTGATGCATCGTACCTATGCGTGTTATCAAACATAAGGTAATTGGCCCTTTGAAAACCCTAACTCCTTGGCAAGCAAATCATCACCATCATAATCATCTCATGTCTTGTTGGAATCTCTTGATTTCTTCTATCTCTTTATTTTTGTGCTAACATGGTATCGTGACAGTTATTCATTATCATTGCATCCATCATGCATCCATAAAACTGTTAGCATATTGCATATCATACCAATTGCATATCATTGCATCCATCCTACATCCATATTACATAGCATATCATATAGAAACATGCACCGCATTTCCATACATATAGATTGGTTATTCTAAGCATTACATAAATCATACATAAGCATCCATCACATATAAACACGAAAAACACTTATCACATAAACATCATATATATCATCTGCATCATCATATCATCTCATAAGCATCATTTACATCCACCATATCATTTGCATACCATAACATTGTATAAAAATCATCCCATTAATACATATAAGCATCCATTTGCATATCATATCATAAAACATCATCATGTCATCACCATAACATCATAAAATGCATATCATACATGAGGAAATTGCATACATTTCATAATATAGATCTATTAGTCTAAGCATAATGCATATCATAACATTTTACATACATCTTGAAAAAGTGCATCAGAAAAATATACTAAAAACAAAATGCATCGATAAACCATTTACACCATCATATAGAAAGTAAAGACATCCATAAATGCATCACATATCATATCAAATCAAAATCATCATCTCATATATCATCACATGTGTACTATCATGATACAAAAAATTAGATCAATGTACATGTGTATGTCAATAAGTACAATTGGCCCATGGGGCTATCAAAAATGAGCCCAAAGGGTGCCAAAAGAGTACCGTCTCTGATAAAAAAATAAAGGCCTAGCCCTCCTAGATACTGCCCTCGCCACCTGCTTTCTCCTTGTGCTGCTCTGCTGGCTTGTGGCTGGTCCTCTATGAAAAGTCAGGAACTCATCTTGCTCTCAGTACAGCCTACTGGTAATGCATCCTGGAGTAATCATCCTCTTGGATGACCTCTCTGTAAGCCCAAAGTGATACTGTGTTCTGGGAGGAGGCGGCCATGCCATCTAGCTATTGTTAGCAACCCATCTCTGCTGCCACCTATAACTCTACATTCTGCCTCTGCAAAATGGCCTAGTCTTGCTTGACCCTAGCCTGATCTCTCTCCACTGCCAGTTCCTATACTTGGGCCTGCAGTTGGAAAACTTTCCCATCCCTGGGATCTGGCTGTAGTGGTGGCTGTGCATGGGGATGATCTTGCTCCCCATCCCTGGGTGGTTTCAGGAGCCTGTCATGGTGCCTTGGATCCTACTCCTACCTCTGCTCTCCCACTAGTTGATCCTGCATTGGCTAATCCTACACTGGCTGGTTCTGAACCACCCGATCTTGTACCTAGTGCATTGGTGGTGGCCTGCAACCTCCTTGATCCTAAGCCTATGCTCCTCGACCTCACTCTGCTCCCCTACCTCTCACTCACCATCGAGCAAATGGTACACCTAGAACTATGAGTCATAGGGGTGGCCAAAACCAATCTCTGTATGCCTGTGTCACACCTGGATCTACCTCTCCCTGGTCGTATGGCCATGATTGGGCCACCAACTGCATGAAACTCTGAACTTTCTCATGGGCAAGTATGTATCTCCCCCAAGAGCCCTAATTTATTGTCCTCACAAAGATGGCCACATAACCATCATCTGGCTTGTCCTGCAACTCCCTGAAATGATGTTGGACCCTACCTGACAGGTACATCTCTATCATGGTATGCTCTCACCCCTGCATCAGACGATCCTGGCGAGCAAAAATTAACTGATGTGCATCATCGAACTAGGGTGGTTGTCCAAGGTAAGGCTGCCATGTGAACACGCGCATGTTATCAAAAAACCTCCTCCAATGAGGAATCTCGTGCTCTCCAGTGTGAGTAAAAGAAAGGCCTCCCCTGTAGCACCAAACTACAGGATCATCTGGCTCCATCAGAACTGGAACAACTCTCAGCCATAGCACAGGGATGTGCTCCCATGCCCAGATGTGTAAAAGTGTGACTCCTGCCCCAAGTGTTTTGTCGTCTAGGTATGTAAACTCGTGTAAATCCCTATAAAGGGAGCCTAGCAAAATTGGACCCCATGCAAAAAGTGTGGGTCACCGTTGGACCATCCACTCCTAGGAAATCCCCCATCTAGGACTGAAGTATCGGCCTCGTCGATCAGGGGAAACAAGGCTTGATATAATCGCAACAATCACCGAGCAATTGGGTGAGGCTAGGGCCCTATGGCACTCTAGCTTGATCTGTCCCTCGTAAAATACAATTTGATCAATCTACAGGATGGCATAGCAGGCATCCATCCCAACACCCATGTCATAGATCACCTGCTTTCCATGGATGGGTAATCTCAAAATCTGCCACACATCCTCTAACATGACTGTGGCCTCGCCGATCAAAAAATGGAAGGAAGAGGTCTCACTATGCCACCTCTCTACAAGGGAAGTCATCATGCCCAGGTGTGTCTGCACTGGCGGTTCATAGGCTATGTACTAGAGCCCCATCTCTCCTAGGCATTCCTACTCCCTCTTGGTCAAATTGTGCAAACATCTAAAAATCTCTTGAGACTTGTTCTCGCATGAATAGATCTCTCTTGCCTCCTACATCAGGAAAGGTCACTATGTTAAAATTCATTGAAAAATCTTTGCCCGAACTAATCTTAGTGTTTAGAAAATCACCCCAATGTCACAACCTATGAAGGCACTGCAGTTTGAAATTTCCAAACTACGATGCTAGAATCTTCAAACCTCCAAACAACACCATGACAGTGCACTTTGGCAAAGTGTGGTACTTTAACCAGAAAACCTAACTTTAAACTGCACCGTGGCAGTGCACTTCACAAGGGCATCAAAGTTTGAATTTTGACCCCAAACTCCAAATAGCACCATGGAGGTCCATCTTGGGATGGCGATGTACTTTGAACACCGAGCAACGGAGTTTAAAATTTTGAGTGGTGCAATATAGCATCATGCCTAGAGACCTAGTTTTAAATGCATTAAATGATCATGAAAAATGAAAAGCAAAGTTGGGGTCAAGTAGACTCACCGGTGGTCCAATGCTAGGAAGTCTCTAGTATGTTCGGACTCAGTCATAAATGTGCATCAGGAGCTTTCATTGTGCCATCTCATCAGGGTGTCAGAGCTCAAAAATCGTAGAATCGCTAAAGTTGAATGTGAAAATGAATTGAAAGTGGTCCCCTGCGGCCTATTTAAGCCTAAAAATTAGGGTTTTTTTAACCATTTTTGACCATACAGGAGGGGTCTAGGTCCCCCAAACCCGTTTTCGCCCAAGGGTCGTTTCATACCATTTTTATCATTTTTGCATTTTTTTGACTTCCCAGAGCCTTTTTGGACCTGTCGGGCACATTGTCCTCTTTTGTTGCGAGATCACCAAAAAATCAGAATTTTCATCCGATCTCTTGAGGGGGCAGTATATCAGCATATTTCCTTTGCCAACATAGCATTGGGGTAAATTTAAAAATTGAATTTTTTTTGGCTTTTGATAGAGACAGTTTATTCTTTGAATGCAACGAGTACTTTGCTTCAAAGAGGGGCAAAATGTAGACATGGAAAATATACCGACATACTTGATTGATTATTAACACCATTTCATCCAAAATCATCCCTCAGTCTAACCATTTAATTAAATACCCTTATTTGATTAAATTCATCAATTTGCCTCTCTTAATTAAATAAATCATTTTATCTAATTAAGTCTTTCTCTCACATTAATTAAATCAATATATCTGATCTAATTAACCCTATGTCCATATTTGATTAAATAATTCACTTTATTTGATCAAATCTCTAAAGTGTAAATATTAAATTAAATAAATTAAACCTTGTTTAATTTAAGCTAACCAATCATCCTCTTTTGTTAAATAAATCAAAATATTTATTTAACTAAGTCTAAAATCACTTTCTTCTCATATTTGATTTAAATTAACCTATAAATCTAAGTCAAATTTGTCACATCATCTAATCCTTAATTAAATTAATTAATCTTTGATTAATTTAATCCTCATTCATGTCCCATCCTCTAGCTTTTTCCACTTGCACATGAAAATAGATTTAATTCATTTATTAAATCTCTATTTTCTCTCAACATGGCATAATGGAGGAATATTCTCTCAAATTTGAATTCAAAATCCAAGTGGACTTTTTCCTTCCAACAAGGCATTTACTTCACCTAATAAGTCATTTTTCCTTGAGCCAAGTGGCATTTAAGACATTTCATTTCCCTCTTACATGTCATTTCAACATTTTCAAATATCACCTAATTGCATTTATGGGCACATTCATCAAAATGTGCACATCCTCCATCCATTCACACTTGGACAAGTTGCACCTCGCCATTGGTTGAATGTTAGTGGACCACATTGCTCCATTTCGGGCATTTATCCATCTTATCATTCTATAAATAAGAGGTCTATTTCCTCATTTGATCATCCACAATTTGAGCAAAGTTATTATACTCAAATCCATAGCAATTATCATCCATTTTTATCCAATCTTAGCTAGGTTATGCAGATTTTCATCTTGGAGCACACTTCACTCATCAACAAAGTGGACCACTCTTCATCACCAATCTACATTACATCATTGGAGTTGGGAAAGGGCCAATTTTCACATCAAATTGGCACCAATTCCCCCATGGGATCAAGAGTTTGCTTGTTTAATTAGGATTCAATCTCTTTTTATTGCTTTCTTATTGTGTTCTTCATCTCATTTCCTAATTTAAGCTTTGTAAATGAATTTCATGGGGAACTTAAATTCTAACTTGCATTTCAATCTTCTAATGTGTGTATTCTTTGTGTTTTGCAGGTACTAGGATCTTGGTTCTCACAATCTCTATCTCTCTATCCTCCCTCTCTCTCTCCCTCCTCTCTTTTCCCCTCTTTCCCTCCCTCCATTTCTCTCCTTTCTATCTATTCTTATATCACTCTCTCCCTCTCTCTCGCTCTCTTTGTTTTTAATTCTCTCTCAATATCTGCCTCACTCTCTCTATACCATGTCTCTTTCTCTCTCCCTCTCTATCTCTCTATCTGTTGGCATTGATTTTTGTTGGTTGGAATTAGATTTCCATTGATGTCAACTTATGGTATACAATGGTTTGTATGTAGCTATAGGAACATGCATAGCTACAAAAACCTCACGGTTTGCAGCTAGAGTAGTGTGCAGTTCATGCGATAGGAAGCTGACTACATAGCGACAAGAGCTTCATATCGACAAAACCTTAACAGCTTTAAATTGAAGTTAGCAGTGGTCAATATTTTCATATGCAAAAAGACAACTTTTCCACTTGGACCAACGAATGAAAAATTGATGCGGCAAAGAAAATATGGAAGAATGATGACTTTGAGATTATGTGTAACTTTCGCAATTAATATTTTTTTTTTCTGCTAGGGTTTGTGGATGTGTAGTGTTTTGTTTTGTGTAGCCGAAGGACGTTAGTTTTTAATTTGTCATTATTAGATGTTATGATAGCTACAGGATAACGTGGTGCTGATTGAACCCTAATTTTAAATATTTTGTTTTTCATTTTCTGCAACACAAGGTATGGCAGTTTTACCCTAAGTTGACACCTCATTCTGTAAGGAAATTGTCTTTGATCAGTGCTTATTAGATTTTTACCTGTTAAAATATCCCTTCTTTGATCGATGCATATCATATTTTTACCTATCTTTAAGTTGCATTGGGTTGGCTCGAATAAAATCATATTTTATTCATTATTTTCTTAGCGATGAAGTTTCCTTCTATAGCAGTGTTGTATATTGAAATCTTTTTGGTTTCTAGGGATGCCATAGATAAAATTATTTATTGCATATTAGACATTGCAATCAGATTTGCAAGCTATAGTTGAACTAGGGAAAATTGATGCAAAAGAAATCTAATATTTATGTTGTTTCAAATACAGAAGAGGCATTTTTCATTAATGGAAACAAGTCTAAAAAGAAGATGCAACATCAAATCATTTAGTTTCTCAAGAAGAGAATTAAATATTTGCAGATGGAATAACAAAAGGAGAATAATATTTTAGTTTTTAATGTTCTACAACCTATTAAAGAAGATTAGGGTAGATGCAAAAAGTTGCTACAGGAATATCAAATATCTGCTACAAGAATGTCAGATTGTTACTAACAGAAAGTTGCAAAAAATATTTTAATATTTGTTTAGGGCTATAGAATTTTCTGGTTCTACATGAGTTTATAACAAAATATGTTATTCATTTGCTTGTCTGGATATATGTGTGTGTGAAAAAAAAAGGGAGAGAGTGTACAAGTGTGCAAAGAGAGAAGATAACTCTGTAAAAACAGAGTATGAATTTTTGAGCATTAGATGTTTTATTTCTGTAGAAGTGTGTGAAGGTCTATGATAAGTTTTTGAAGAAACTTATTATGTGGATGCAGAAGAGATCATAGAGGTAAGTGTGAAGCTAAAAAACAGAGTAGAAAGGAGGAATTCAAGAGTACTGGCAAAGACAATTAATGTTTGAAGACTAGAAGTGGATTGAGGAAAGCAAATCATCAAAATCTTGGTAAAGTGCAAAAATCTATATGAGTTACAAAATTGCATTTGTAACATGATACTAAAATTGTATCTAAAATATCTTATTGTATAACCATCTAAGTGGATGCTCAAATTAGGGGTAGAAGCTCCTTTGAGTTGGTGCTCATAAATCTAGAATTGGTGTTCCTTTGAGTTGGTGCTCATAAACTTAGAATTAGTGCTCCTTTGGGTTGGTGCCCATACATTGTAACATAAAGCATTTTTATTGTGAGGCTAGATTCGAGCAGTAGCCTCCAACAACTATTCTCACTGAGGTTTTTTCCCATCTTGGGTTTTCCATTGTACATCTTGTGTTGTGGGATGCATTTTTTGTGTTTGGTTAGTTGCCTCTCTTTTACTCTTGGTTTATGAATCAAAGTTTACTTTATATTGCTTAGGAAGTTAAATTTTGTTGTCCATTGATTCAACCCCCCTCTTAGTGGCCTTTGTGTTCCTTCAATTGGTATCAGAGCATTAGGTTCCCTATTAGAAAGCTTTCTCCAACTTGGGTAGATTCTAATTTGTGAACACAATGTCTAAGCATGAATCTGCTTCTGTGAAAGTGCCTATGTTTGATGGCACTAACTATGCCTTTTGGAGTAGAAGAATGGAAACATACTTGTCCTCCTTAGGTTGTGATGTATGGTTGATGGTAAAAAATGGTTACAATGTTCCCTAAACTCCTATAATTGATCTTGATGCTAAAAATGAATGTGAGTTCAATGCCAAGGACAAGCATGCTATCCTTAGTGGATTGTTTAAGACAACATTCATCAAAGTTATGCACTAGAAATCTACAAAAAAAATGTGGGATAAGATAAAAAATATTTATGAAGGTGATGACAGTGTGAAGGAAGCTAAATTACAAAATCTCAGAGCTCTTTTTGAAGGACTGAAGATGAGAGAAGATGAAAAGATTGTTGATTACTTACTAAGAGTAGATGAGATTGTTAAAGTTGTAAGAGGACTTGGAGAATAAATTGAAGATAATGTAATTGTTAAGAAAGTTCTAAGGTTATTAACAACAAAATATGACACTAAAGTTTCTACCATAGAAGAAGCTAGAGACTTGAAGACTTTCTTCGTGGATGAATTATTTGGTTCATTATCAACCTATGAAAAGAGGACTATGAGTGTTGAACCTTCTAAGAGAGAAGTTGTCTTCAACTTGGTAAAGAAAGGAAAAGAAGTAGCTGCAAATGTTGATAAAGAAGATCCTAACAATGTTGAAGAAAATTTTGTCAAGAAAATAAAGAAACGATCAGGAAAGTACAAGGACAAGCTACCCTTTAAGTGTTTTAATTGTGGCAAGATTGGAAATTTTTCTGCTAAGTGTCCTTATGAGAAGAAGGAAGAAAACATTGAAGAAACTAAAAAGGTCAAACCTAAGAAGTTCTACAAATCCAAGAAGAAAAACTATAAGAGGAAGATAAGCCTTCTCACTATTGAAAGTGAGATATCAAATGATGAAAGTGATTCAGCTGAAGACAGTAGTGAAGATGAGAAAGAGGTTAATATCTTCATGGCTCAAGAAGTTATGAATGGCAAGAAAACTTCAAAGATTGAAAATAATACTCAATCTGAAAATACAAAAATAGTTGATAGTGATGAAGAAGATGAAGATGATGTTGTGATTGATCTTGAAGGAGATTTAATTTTTGCTCTTGATGAATTAGACAAGCTGAAGAAAGAGCATACCAAAATCAAGAACATTGCATTAAAAGAACAAGACCAGTTAGAAAAGAGTATTGTCACTCTAAAGACACGGTTGGAAGAAGCGCAAAGAATAAGTGAAGTTTTGAAGTCAAAAGTTGAGGCAAAGCAAAAAGAATGTCATATGTTGGAACAAGAGGTAGTGACTCTCAGGAAAGAGTTAGAATCCTGTAAAGAAGATCTAAAGTTGAGAATGAAAAATGAGAGCAACAATAATGCTCTAAATGATATACTTGGTAAGTAGAAAAAGAACAAAGATTATAGTGGTGTTGGCTATGAACATGGTGAGAGCTCTAATATGGGTGAAAAAACCAAGAATAAGATTATTTTTATTTCTATCACTAGTGAAAATGATGTTGCCCCAAGAGATAGTATTGATGTTGTCCTAAGAGATAGTGTTGTTGCCCCAAAGGATAACTATGTTGTCCTTCATTTTAATACTGCTTCCCCAAGAATGAGAAGGTCTACTACTATTGTGGAAATAACTAGAAACATTTCTTGATATAATAATTGGTATGCCCCTAAATTTTATGGTTATTGTTTTAGATGTGATGCATATGGTCATAAGTTTATACATTGAAAAATGTTGAAAAGAGAAACTCCAAATTTCGTGAGAAAAAAATCATTTGCACCATTGAGAGATTTGGATATAGTGTGTTACAATTGCAATAATTTGGGACATAGAAGTGTAGATTGTAAAAGTTTAATTCAAATTGGTAAAATTTTCAACTTTCCTATATTCAATGAGAATATCAAATGCTATTATTGTCATAACTATGGAAACACAACAAATTTTTGTAGAGAAATATCTACTAAACTTGAAAAGAATGTAGTTGCTGCACCCAAGAACAAAAATGAACAAAAAATAGCAACAAACAAGAATGAAACCAAACAAGAATGGAAAGAGTTGAGTAAAGATAAAGTTCAATAAAGCATGTTAGCACAAAAAAAATTACACAAAGAGAAGAAAAATCTATGGGTGATAGTCGTTGCTCCAACCACATGACTAGCGACAAGAACATATTCAAATAGTTAAAAGATTGGAAGGGTGCTTCAGTTAAGCTTTTTAATAACTCCTCAATCAAGATAAAAGGTAAAGGAACCCTAAGAATTGATGGGAAACTACTCACAAAGGATTTATACTATGTTCAAGGGCTGAAACATAACTTACATAGTGTAAGTCAAATGTGTGATAGTGGATATACATTTTCATTTGATTCCAAAGGATATGTAATCAAGAAAGAGAAAAATGGAAGATTAGTTGTTGAAGGTAAAAGAAGAGATGGAAATTTTGACAACTTGAAAGAATTTCATGAAGCTCAATGTAAGATTGGACAAGTGGATGAGAGTTGGTTATGGCATACGAGGTTAGGTTACATAAATTTTGACAACCTTTTCAATGTAAGATCAAAAGGTTATGTGAGACACATCCCAAAGATAACTAAACCAACAAATACTATTTGTGATGAATGTCAAAAAAGGAAGCAAACCAAACTAATTTTCAAGACTAAAGAGTACTCAACCACAAGACCACTCGAGTTCGTATATACAAATTTATGTGGTCCTACAAGGACAAGATCCTTAAATGGTGAAAATTAATTTATGCTACTAATAGATGACTACTCAAGGATGACTTGGGTAACCTTCCTACAAGATAAGTAACAAGCATTTGAAAGGTTCAAGGTATTCAAAAAAATGGTTGAGAAAGAAAGTGGTTTCAAGTTGAAATGTTTAAGATCAGACCGTGGTGGAGAATTTACATCAAATCAATTTGTAGACTATTGTGAACAACATGGGATTAGAAGACAATATTATGCTGCTTCAACACCTCAACAAAATGGATTTGTTGAGAGGAAGAATAGGAGTGTGAAAGAAATGGAAAAAACTATGCTTAATGAGTCAAACCTACCAAATGTTTATTGGAAAGAGGTTGTTCATATAACAATATACACACTAAATAGAGACTAAAGAGGTTGTCCAAGAATGATGATTCACCTAATGTTGATCAAACCATGTTTAGATCCATGATTGGTAGTCTATTGTACCTTACTACCTCTAAACCAGATATTGTACAAGCAATTTGTATGGTATCTAGATTCCAAGCTTCTACAAAATAATCTCATTTGAATGTTGTAAGAAGAATTTTCAGATATTTGCAAGGTAGTTTGACCTATGGTTTATGGTATGCTAAACATCATGACTTCACTTTGCAAGCTTACATAGATGCAGATTGGGTTGGGTGCATAGATGACAGGAAGAGCACAAGTGGAGGTTCTTTCTTCCTTAGTAGTAGATTGGTCTCTTGGCACAGTAAAAAGAAACAATCTATCTCATTATCTACACCTGAAGTAGAATACATAGTCGTTGCCGCATGTTGCTCTCAAGTTCTCTAGATGAAACAAAATCTGAAAGATATTTAGGTAGAATATTCAAAACCTATTTCCATTATGTGTGATAATTCCAGTGTAATCATTATCTTTAAGAATCTAGTCATGCACTCAAGAACCAAGCACATAGCTATTAAGTACCATTTTTTGAGACAAAAAGTGAGTGAAAAATAAGTTCAACTTGAATATGTGAATACTGGTGAGCAAATAGTTGATATCCTTACCAAACCATTTCCCAAAGAGACATTTGAGTATTTGAGAATGTGATTGGGAGTTGTATCTCCCTCTTCTAACACTTAGTTGGATAAAGAAGTTTATGATTCAAGGGGGGCTTATTATATTTCATCTTACATCCCTAAATTTGTTCTACTTCAAGGGAGTAGAAGTGTTAAGTTTGAAGGCCAAGAACAAAAACATTGTTTTACAAACACTAGTTAATAATTGATCAAATTAGAGATCTTAAACAACAATATATAATGCTAATTATATATGTGTGTACACACACACACACACACACACACACACACACACACACACACATCTATACATACATACATACATACATACATACATACATACATATATATATATATATGCACACATAAATAAATCCATATAAGAAAATTGCAAACCAGTGAATATTTTTGCAAGTTTAAAAACTTTATCAGCGAAAAGTATATATTCAAAACAAAGTGGTTGTGAGGGAGGGACCAATGGCCTCCTTATGGTGTGCCACCTGTGGTTGGGCAGTGCTAGAAAGGTTGTTGCCTTCCCACAACCATAGGCCAAAATAAAATAAAAATTAAATACATTTTTTTAACTTCTTTCCAATTTAAAATCACAATACAACAATTCTATGTAAAATCTAAAGTGAATTTGTTTACTATTCAGTATAATATATTTATAATATTGATTTATTCATTACTAATATATATAGTAGCATAACGTGTATATATATATATATATATATATATAACAAAAATAAAAATATGCAGTTTATTACAACCATAATACTTAATTTATTATATAGAAAATGAAGGATTTTAACATCAAAATTCATAACTATAATTTTGGTACTGATAAAATCAATTTAGTATCAACAATGAGATTTATCCTTACACATAAAAACGAAGATTGTTCCATAACATTTATTCACACAAACTAAGATTTTGACATAATGGGAAATTGCATAAAAACCTGGTAAAACGCTACCCTATTTGACTCTCTTCTTGTTCTTCTCTCCTTTTTCACCTTTCTTCTTTCCACTTTTCCCAATCCCCAACTCTTTTGTCTATATTTTTGTTTTGCAGATTGAAAATTGTGAATGAATCATTCTCTTTTATTATTTTCTTTCTTTCTTTCTTTTTTTTTGCTTTTTTTTGTGTTTTATTTTCTAAATTTAAGTCATTTTTCTATTTTTCTATTGTTTTCTTTCTCATTGTTTTGTTTTCTAAATCTTGCTTTCTTTTCTATGATTTTTTTCTAATTTATCAAATAAAACTAATATTTAATAACAAACATGATTTATTAGCTTGTATCACAATTATCTATAAAGCAATAAATAATAATAATTTTATTCTTCAAATAAAATTAAGAAATAAAATATATTAAAACTATTTTTTTCCTATTTTCTATGAGCATTTAATTTTTTCCACCAATTAATTAAATAACCAACTATAAAATAAGAAGTAATATAATATGATTAGTTAATGCAATTCTAATGCAACTATATGATTTCTATGTGTTTGTGTGTGTGAGAGAGACCACTTCATCCTAACCCTTCCAGGTAGCCAGCCTCCTCTACCTTAGCCACACCCTTGTCTTCGACAACCTGGAACTCATGAAAACTCAAATTCCCATTAATAGGTTAGTATCAAAGAAAAATTGAAGCATTATAATTTATCATTCCAAAATAACATTTTCTATATTGCATCATTTCAAAATAAAATAATATTCATTACATTTCATCTTTTCAAAAATAAAATAATCATTTACTTATTTCATCTTAATCTAAGACATGACACTATTATGGTTGATTATTTTGCTATGCAATTTTGTGGGAATGTTTATAGGTGTAAAAAATGTGTTGGGTCCAAGTGGCAAGTGCTTGGAGGTTCACATGTCAATGTGTGGATTTGGTTTATTTCCTTTTTGCTTCACTAACGGTGCTGACCTAAAGGTTTTGTGGACGTGAGAAGTTAAAGTAAGTTTTGATTGGACTTATGGGAATAATTATAGGTCCATTCCGACCTAGTTTGATTATGTATATCTTTTGGGTTGTTTGTGTTGGTTTTTGGAGCCAACAAGTTATGAGGATGCACAGTACATGAATTAGGCCAACCTAATTGATGTTGTAGATGTTTGTGGATGTAATGCATATAAATGTAAGATGATTTTGACATGAGGTTGCGAGTATATGTGAAAGTAGAGTGTGAATGGAATGTGAAGATTTATAGAGTAGACTATGATAGCAATGAAGCATGAAGTGTGTTAGATCAGTTTACATACCTTAAATTGGAACTATCTTTAATAGCATATTATAGATGCATTGTACCAGTTCAAATCTTTGGTAGCGAGCCATCCTCTTTCTTGGTAGTGAGCCATCTCTTTTATTCTTCATTCTCTAGACAGTGAGTCCTCCAGACAATGATTCCATTTGGCAGTGGGCCATTCTATAATATCTTATAATCGGTTGTAATATATTATGAGCTAATCCTCACCATGGTTTTTCCCTTTTTGGGTTTTCCACATAAATATGGTGTTCTTGTGTTCTATGATGTGATGCATGCTTTCTCTGTTCCTTTCCATTACTTCAATTTTAATGTGTTTCATTGAATGAATGTTTAAAGTTGTTGAAGCTATTTATTTTCAATGAATATTGATTCACCCCCCTCTAATTATTCTAGGTGTTCAAAAATTGGTATTAGAGCTTGGTTCCTTTAATTGGCCTGATCACTATGGTAGATCTTAGAGGTTGAACACATGGCTACAAGGAAGTATACTATTCCTTCAAGGAAGTATACTATTCCTTCATAAGAGATTATCCTTGAAGGGTTTATTAAAGAATATTGTGTAGTTGACATGGAAGGAGAGTTCAAATCAACTCTTGATGATTGGATAAAGTGGAAGCTGAGAACATGGATCTGAAAAAGGATCTTAGTGATGCAGATGATTACATTATGAAGTTGAGAGAGAAAATCAAGAAATCCACAGACAGAATCAAGGATATCGGGCAATCAAATGAGGCTATCACATGTATAAAATTTCAAATTGAAGAAGGTAAAATAGTTTAAGACTCCTTGAATGCTAAACTGAAGGATACATCTAAAGAATGTTCAAAGCTTGAACAAGAGCTTGTAACTTTGAGATTAGATCTAGAGAAATAAAAGATTCAAGAAGACAAATTCAAGAAGAGTACTATAATATTTGATAATATGATTGTAAATTAGAAGGGTTGTAAGGACAAAGAAGGATTAGGGTTTGAGAAAGGAGAAATTTCAAAGACATATCAAAGTCCAAAAAATACTAAAAAGAAGAATGAAGAGAAGAGCAACTTCAAGAATGTTCAAAACTAGAAGAAAGATTTCAAAAGACCACCAAACAGACAACAAATGCACAAAGGTACCCCTATTTTAATAGATATTGTTATTCTTGCAATAATTTTATACATGAGGCTATAGATTTTAGAAGTAGAATGAATCAAAATGCTCAATCATTACCCGATCAGTGTTATACATGTAATAGATTTGGTCATAGAACTAGTGAATGCAGAAACAAATGATGAATGACTATAATAATGGCTTGAGGTTTCAATATTTCAATGGCTATTGCTATACATGGAATGGATTTGGGAATAAGGATAACAAATGAAGATCCAGAAATGTAAAAAGTGAGCTTGTTCAAAAAGGTGTCACTTGTTACAAATGCAATAAATCAGGACACATTGCTAATTTTTGCATAAGCAAGAATGTGAAACCCTCTGTTTTAAAAAAGAAGGCTAATCTAGTAAATAATGTGGATCTGACTGAGATGACTAAGATATGGAAGAAGAAAGATGAGAATGCAAAGGAAAGTGAGTCTGTGTCAACTTTTGGTGTAGATATTTCCTCTGGAAACTAGATGAAGAGCTTTGGCTCAGGGGGAGATTTAACTAAAGATTTATAAGCCCCTACCAAAGATATGGTGCTAATTTATTCAACATGATAATATGTAGGTTGACATGCTTGACATATTGGTGAAGTCATCGGTGAAAAATATTTTGTTGTAAAGATTTGTGGAGTATTTAAAGTGATTGTGTCATCACAGTTAGGGTTTGACATCTTTTGACCTAACTTTAAATCAATGCTTTTAATGACATTCAAAAGGTATTTATAAGTGTTTTAGCATATGAAAATATCATTTTCAATCAAGTATTCAAAGATTGAAGAGAAAAGAAGAGGAAAACTAAAGCAATTTTGAGTTGGTGTGAAAAACCCTAACTGTCAGTAATCTCAAAAGGTATTTATAGTTCTCACTCTGCCCTAGTTTCAGAATTATTTCAAGATGTTTATCCCTCATGTAGTTGATTTTTATGGACCAACCTCGATCCAAGCTCAAAAGGAATCCTGATAAATCCATGGTCATGGATCCAGATGGCACATTCTTGCATATTTCTTTCAAGGTTTTGCATACTAAAGATGTCAAAATTTATATTCATGCAAAAATGGAAGAATATAATCATGTTGGTAAATGAGCTTATTGGTGATGAATTTGAGTTTAAACCCAATTTTGAAAGTTTAATGGAGAAGAAGCTAGATGTCTCGAATAATTTTCCTATCTTTTTCTATGTTAATGAATGGATTGGGTATGTATTGAGCAGAATTCACGACAGGTTCATTTAGTTGGATTGACCATACATGATAACCAAGGAATCTATTAGGGATGTGATAGGTTTATGTTCAATTGGACTAGTTTCAAATCTTAAATATGTGAAAAATGAAGTTGTGATAAACTTAATTGGTCCAAAATTTTATAAATGTGCCCTAATAGTTAAGGATATTAAGGATTTGGCTATGAAGTACGCATTAATGATGATTAGTTATAATATTTTCTTCATAAACAAAGAAAACTCTATTTCTCCAAGTTATTGCAATTAATAGTTAAGAAAGGCATCAATTTTAACCTGTATCCATTCCCATTTGGTACATTGATAATATGCTTATTCTTCTACTTTCTGATAGAAGTTTTCAACACCAAGAACATTGTGTGGTTGAGTGATGTCCCAATTATTGCAAAAATTAGAGATCGTTTGAGAAGATTGGGTAATGTTGATACTTAGAAGGTTGCATTACGGGGGTTGTTTAAAAAATTTCAAGAGAACATAGAAGAAAAAGAGAGCATTCCTAAGAGTATTGAATGACATCATCTTTATGGTCAGCAAGGATTGTCGCATTATGGAAGTTGTGGATCCAAGGATCATATGGATCCATAAAATGGGATATGAGGTATAGCTAAAGATGTGATTACTAGTCTAGCAGATCATATGTTAAGTATACCTAGAGACCCTAAAGAGGGAAGGTATGTCACATATGAAGAAAAATCCAGTGAAGTAAATATGGAGCAGAAGAAAAAGGAGATCACAAGGAATGTGGAAAAGATGAAGGCACAAGTGGTGGAGGTGATGGGACTACCAAAATTCCTTGTGGAGAAATCCAAAGGCATATCTAGTCCTCCAGAATGTGCACCCAATACTAGAAGGTCAAGTATGGTAACCTTTTGTGCTAGTTTTTCACAAATTAAAGATCAATTACTTGATGATTTAAAGAATGTTTTGAGCATGAGAAGACAAGAGGTAATAGATGAAGATTCCAAGGGAAGATTCCATAGAGATTATTGGTTCTTCTATTTTTTATGAAGGTAGAGAAATATTGGCACAATTGTATAGTAGAGAATTTAGAACAAAACAAAGATTCAACACCCTGATGAGCAGAGAAAAGGCTAATATAGAGAGACTGAAAAATGAAACACTACATAAGTTGTAAGAACTTGAAAAAGAATTGAAAGAGTCTCCCGACTGTGGAAGTGAAATGCAATATACTACTTATGTATTGGAAGTTAATCTATGTGTTGAGGATACTTCAAAACATGAGATTGAGCAGCAAGAAGAGAAGGTGCATGAAGGTGTGGCTATAGGTAATTTCTCTATGGAAATGGAGAATGTTGAAGCAGAAAAGGATGATAAAATGCAAAAGGAGGGAGTATAAACTAAGCAAAATTTACCTCCTCAGGACATAGAGAAAGATGTAGAGTAAGAAGAAGAGGTTACACAAGACAACTTAGATAATTTAGAGGCACAAAACATTGAAGACCAGTCCCCTTTGGTACATAATGAAAAATGAGTTGAAGAAGAGAAAAATACTAAAGAGGATTCTAATAGTGTAGATAAGGAGAAGAGTGAGGAAAAAGGCTGTTGGTGAATTCTTTGGTGATTCACTCAAGAGTCTATTGGACATGTAGTTGCAATTTGAACCTATTGTATCTGCACAACTACTACAACTTCCTCTGCAGCAAGGTCAAGTGGACATGGGAAAGTATCTCCCCTGTATAAGCTTCAAATTGGTGATGTGTTTCATGCTTCTGCAAGGAAGGAATTTCTCTCCACCCACCAAAAGAGCACTATGTTAATTAAATAAGTCAAAGTACCGCAAGAAGGGATTTTGAGTGCTACAATTAGTGAGTCCTTATTTGGTGTTGAAAAGTTAAAGCTACTATTAGATTATTTTAAAGATTATTCCTCTGGTTTAGAATAAAGGCATGAGAAAGAGATAACAAAGAAGTTCAATAATAGAAGATTGACTGAGATATCAAACAAGTGCAATGTTACACATAGTTTCAATTTTGTTTGAGATGGACTAATTATATGAAAAGCATCAAGTATTAGATGGAAATTGAGTCATAGATTGCACAAGCCTCTAGAGTCCATGATCTAGCTAATGACATAGATAGTGCTCCAAGGGTTGTAATAGAAAATTTACATGGACAATTTTTATAGTTGTGGGAATAGAAAGAAAGATAATTATACAGTATTGTCAACTAATGGATCTAGTAAGTGTAAGGCTTACCTCCTTAACTAGTGTTGTAGCACATGTAGAGAAGTTAACACAAAATAACTCGTTACCCAGTTCAACAGATGAAGGAGAAGATCTCCTTATCAGTTTGAGAGCCACAAAAAAATGCTTATCTTTTCCTAAAAGGATTGGGATGTTGGAAAGAAGGATAGGGAGGCACACCTTGCGAAGTTGAAGATGTCTTACAAGAGTATTTTTCCATCCTCTAGTTGATTATGTACATTTTTTGTTCTCTATGCATTTTTAAATTCCTTTGTACATATGTTGAAGTAGTAGGCAATATGGAAATACATTTGTTATCATTTTTTATGGATAGCTTTGTAAGGGGGAGCTATTCTCATGCATATATGTATATGCCTACAAAGGGGGAGAATAGTTGAATTAGTTTACCAAGTTTGACATTGTGTAACCTTTGCCCTTGATGTAAAATGGGGACAATAATTTGGAAATTAGTTTGGGCCTATTACCATCAATGAAAAAGAGGGAGATTGTTGGAAGCTTGTCATTGAGAATATTCATGGATGTATGGCAGATGATGCTACTATGGTATTTTCATTGATGTTAGCATTGTTGTAGTACCAACATTAATGTATTGTTGGTGTCTGATGTGCATGATTGAATGTAGTGATGGAAACCCATTGCATAGTTGCAATTTTTTTGGTCTGATGCAAACAAAATGTCATACAGAATTGCCTAAGTCCCAAAGTATAATTTTTAGTCTATAGTGAACTAGTTTTGGGGTCCGCATTGCTCTACTATGAAGAATTTGGTTATGCAGTTCTAAGGTAATTTTGGTACTTGTTGGAGCATTATAAGTCCAAGGTTTCACATCTTGAAGGCCTTCATAGTTGAAGTTGGAGTTGAAAGAGTATCACTCCAAACATGGTAGAATTATTATGGAAGTATACCTATTTGGAATGCTTCACAATCCACCACGGTTGATTGTTTTGCTATGTGGTTTTGTAGGAATTTTTACAAGTGTCAAAATTGTGTTGGGTCTAAGTGGCAAATGCTTGGAGGTTCGTGTGTTGATGTGTGGATGAATAGTTGGTTTATTTTTTTGTTGCTTCATTAACAATGTTGACCTAAAGGGTTTGTGGTCATGTGGAGTTAAAGTAAGTTTGGATCATAATTATGGGAATAATTATAGGTCCCTACTATTGGCAACACAAGGGAAAACAACTAAGAGGGGGGTGTGAATCAGTTGTCACATAAATTTTACTTTTATTAAACTTATTCTTAGATTTGACAAATAAACATTAAAGCATAAACCATCACAACATCAGAAACACACATAACACCAAGATTTTTTAACGTGGAAACCCTATTAGGGGAAAAACTATAGTGGAGGTTAGTCCACAAGATTATACCCTATTAACAGTATAAAGAAATATGAATGGGGAATGCACATGCATTGAGACAGACTTCCTAGAGCTCATTGCTCAAATACAACAAGGCTTACTACCCAAATGAAGACACACTTTCTTACAGAAACATTCAAATCACATCCACAAGATTTTAAATTGAGAAAATAGCATCTGCTAATGCTTGACAGTTCTGATTAAGCACATGAACACTTCTTCACACTCTTCTCACTCTTCTTCACACTCTGCTTGTACCTTCGAATGATTAGGACATTATTCACACATCTCATCACACACACACCTTCAAATGGAATAAAAAATTGCTCTTATATATCCGCAATAAGAGAGCATCATTTACATGTTGGCTTAAACAAAAATAAAACTCGTACAAACTGTCGGCCCAAAACATAAATAATTTTCAATGCAAATCAACCAATGTCGGCCACAACATAGTGAAGACCCAAAAAAACATCCTCAAACACGAAACACCTCAAAAAATTATGCCTCAAAGATCCACAATACGTTACAATCACCCTGTCGTCCATGAACATGAAAAATACAAAATCACAAAAGAAAATGATTAATCACGAGCACAATGATCAATGAAGACGTAAAAAATAGATAGAGCACAATCTAGAAATATCCATGAGCATAAAGAATCACTAGAGAAGCATCCACAACAATTCAACTTACTAGAATCACATCATATTCTTTCAGGAACACCAACTAAAGCAACAAAATAACTGTCATAACACAAATACTTATAACTTGATCAAATCTTCATGTGGATCTCTGAAACATAATGTGGATAAACTAAATATACTCAACAACAAACCCTTTAATCTACAACCTCCTATTATCAACATACTAAGCTAGCCAATATATTGAACTTCACTACACCACTGATAACCTACAACTTATTTTATCACAATTTCTTAATATTCTCGACATAGACAACCTTAAAGATATTAATGCCAATAGTGTTGACATCAATGACAACCACATATCATCAACATCCAACAATCTCCCTGTTATGCCTTGCATAACCACCCCATTTTATTTGGGACCAAAATGGGTCCCCCTTGTTTTTGTTTTGTCCTTGGTGTTTTGTTTGGGACTTAGGAGTTGTTCATTTTACTCCTAAGTCCTTCCTTTTGGTATGGCGGAAGCGGAGTCGGAATGGAAACTGGACTTAAAATTTTTGTAAGGTTCCAAGTCTGAATTTGATCTCGATTCTGGTTCACACTTCTATCTTCTTCTTTTCATTGTTTTTTGGTTGGTGTTGTGCTCTTGGGTCCATTTCTCCCTTGATTTTTTTATCATTTTCCTTGTGTTGTCTTTGCCTAAGTGGAAGTGGAACTAGAATTGAAAGTAAACTTGGAACTTTATAAAATTTCCAGATTTTGTTTCCATCCCAATTCTGATCTCACTCATTTTCCTTGTGTTGTTTGTTTTTGTTGGTGTTTGGGCCAGGTCCAGGTTTTGTTCCAGTCCCGCTTCTCGTCATTTCTTTTTCCTTGTCTCAATTCTTGTTCCTCTGTCAGAAGCATAACAGGAACTTGAACCGAACTTTAAACTTTGCAAAAGTTCTAGTACCAGTTTTGGTCCTGATTTTTCCCCTCATCTTCGTTTGTTGTTTTTCCTTGTCGTGGGACTAGAACTAGGTGTGGAGTTGGATAAGAGACTTGTTAAAGGTTTCTTGATCTATTTTGGATTCAGGTCCGTGTCCACCTTGCCTTTAATTTCCACATGAGTTGACTATTGGTTTACATTGTTTTCTCTGCCCCCAACTGACCACATTTATGGCATTAATTGTAGCATCCTCACATGCACGAAGGGATTTTTAAACCTCAATCAAGGTTAAATAGCTCATTATCATTATTGTCTAAGTCATTTTAGTGAACCAGAGCCAAGGTAATTGTGAGAGGAGAATGATTTGATTGTGGAGGCACGTGGTGGGAAAATTCTTATCCAATTTCAACCTCTATTGTTGTCATTTTGAGAAATAAGAGATGTTAGGAGCATCAGAAGAGGCTTCTCAAAAGAGATAACCTATAGAAAATTCAAGGCAAGGAGCCAAGCCAAAGAAGATTAAGGTCGATCAGCCCCCTTGCACTCTGAGATAAAAACAGAGGGAAGCTACTCTCACAACTAGCAAGGTGGATTCTTATTGGGCGGACATCAATGATACCAACTTGGGCCCATTCAATTATGAGGAGTTTCTCTTGGAAAATTTTGGTTAGGAGGTAAGAGGGAGGACAAAGAGAATTGTCCAATCTGGTTTGGTACATGTTGCCCTCTTCCCCTTATCAGTCCAGTGTCTTAAATTGATACTCACTGCAACTGGAGCCTACAACCGTGCCACTAGGAAATGTTTGGACTTGTAGGGAAATGCTATTATTGACCTTACACTAAAAATTATTAGATTCATGCTCAATGCACCTACCCCATAGAGTCCTAGGCAAAATCTCTGAAACTATATAGTGATAAGGAGACTAGCAGAATTCATATGAACAAGAGTTGGATAAGGGTTGAGAAAAATTCTCTCTCTAAGCTTCCTGACCAACCTAAAAGGGGAAATTTATACAAGGATATTGGTGACATATTAATGATTCTCTCTAGAGTGTTTGGGAAGAGAGATGCCTCCTAGTTCAAGGAATGGATGTTTCCATTCATTCATACTATCCTAGATGGAAGGGTACAATTTGATTGGCCTATGATTGTGTAAGAGTGCATACACAACTAGATGCTTAGAGTGAGAGAAACCAAGAGTTTCTTCATGAACTCTTATGTGATTTATGTAGCATCCAAAAGGGGTATCTTTCCTAGTTTGAATGTGGTTGGAGTATTCAGAGAAGCTCAAGGACAAAAGAGCATGTGGGATCATTATGATCAGCTCACCTTGCAAACCTCTGAGTCACACTATAGGAGGGTTAATGATGCATTTTTGTATGTCATCATTAATTGGCTAATAGGAAATGTTTGTTACAGATTGAATAGAGAGGCCATGGCCTTTATTGTAGAATGGGGACATTGGTATATCCAATACCCCAAAATTTACCTATTTTAGGCTGGCTGGTTTTGATGCCCACCCCCATCTACTGCCTAGGTGCTACAACAAAAATATTGTCTTGATGGAATTCATCTATCAAGCTATAGTAGTCAACCTTAAATTTTCCAATAAACACAAGATTGGCTGCCACAAATTCACCATGAAGTTGGGTGAATATAGTTATGCACACAATGTGGCAGCTAAGGAAATTTGTGATGAGCTAATCCACTTGAAGTTGGGTTTGTACAATTCAAGGAAATTTTTTGATCCCAAACATAAGATGTAGGCTCTACTTCTTATTGTCTTTGACAAACACTTCAATCTGTTGGAGGACTTTTGGATGGATCTGCAAGATGAATATGATCTAAGAGGAGAAAATATGAAAGATTGCCTATCCCACTCATGGTTGATTATGGGATAAAGGAGGACATCCCTGAAACATTGTCAGATGATGGGGTAACTTTGGATCCCCAATATGATGTGAAAATGTAAGCACCAAGGACCCTGACCCAGTGGATTGGAATTCAGAAGATTCCATTCATGTTAAGCAAATTGCAAGAGCAGTTTTAGATAGAAGCATACAATGGGTTGTCATGAGAATTAAGGAGATAGAGGCTCAGACCTCCAAGAAGAGAAAGGAAGTAGGTACCACTCAAGGGTACAAAATAACAAAAGGAAGACTAGCTCCTAAAGAGCCCTTAAATTTTTTCCCTTCCAATTCTGGTGAAGAGATTGAACCTACTCAAGATCTTCTTGAAGAACATGGAGAAGAGGCCACAATTGAACTTGGTGCCTAACCATTTCTTGCAGGGGAAGCATCAACTCAACCTCCTATCATAGACAAGTGAAGAAATTCCTATGGGAACCCTCCATAGAGAAACTGAATCCTTAAAGGAGAAAGAGCCTAAAATAGAGATTCATGATATTGAGACAAATTTTGATGCTACTCCATCTGATAAGGAGACTCATGTAGTGGAATCTCTTGATGAGACTGAGGATGCAGGGACTGAACATGTTTTCACTGAAGAAGATCAATGGAAGCTATTTGAGGACACCAAAAGAGAAGCAGATGCCAAGGTACAAGTTGAGGCACTAGCTAAACAAAAGGAGATTGACGCTAAAGTAGAAGCTGATGCATTGATGAAACAACAAGAATTGGAAGCTCAAGCCAAGGATGATCAATTACCTTAGAAACAACAACAAAGAGAGCAAGAGCTCAAAACTAAAGAAGAGAGAAATTGGAAATGTTGCAAAAGATCCCTAATCTTGAGGAGGAAAAGGCTAGACATAGGAGAGAAAGAGAAGCCCTTGAGGCTAAATTCAAAGTTGTTGAGGAAGCACATAGAAAGAAAGAAGAGAAAGAATTCCTAGAGAGAGAGAAGGAGGATGAAGAGCTTGCTTTATATGAGAAGAAATCTAAAGAGGCATGGGACTATGTCAAGGAACTGGAAAAATAGAGAGATCAAATGTATGAGGAGAGGAGGTTGGAAGAAGATCGATTGAAGAAGGAACATGAAGCCAAAAGGTTGTAAGAGAAAAAATATAAAGAAGAAGTTGAGAGACTTGCACAAGAGGATGCACAAAGAGAACAACAAAATGTGCAAGAGGTTGACTCTCAACCTAGGACCACTATATTGCAACCTTTATCTTCTACTACTGATGCTTCTTCTTCAACACAAGTGGTTACTACTCCTATTGCCCGTACATGGTTAAATCTTGACTTAGAGAAAAAGTAGATAGCTCAACATCAACCTCTCAATTGGGATGAGACGATGAAGGATATTGAAAAGAAAACACCTAAAAAGAAAGCCAAAGTTCTTCATTCCACCAAGCTCATGGGTGCAGGAGAAATTGTTGTTGAATGTGCAGTTCCAGTGGTGGATAAGGATAGGGATGATATGCAAATAACTGATTACCAATAGGGAATTGTGAATTTGGGGAGACCTACAAGGAACCAATAGATGAATTTAACTAATATTGTAGCTTCTTCCACCAAATCTAGAATGATCAAGGATAAGTAGAAGAAAGATGAACTTAAAACCCAATTGGATCAGTTACATGAGTTCTTAAAGGATGTCTCCACCCCAGTTTCTCAACAAGATGCTACTCCGGAAACTCCAATCCTACTGAGTAAGAAGGAAGCTAATGACTTAGTACAAATGAGGAGTAAGGTGGGGATGCTTGAAAAATGGATTGATAGACTCAATCAGGAGGTTGGTGAAGTGTTGGCTGATAGTTGCAAAGTTCATAAAGGAGCACTTCAGTTGGTAGATAATATGAACCAACATACTGAAGTCTTGGAAAAGAAAAAAGAGGAGTATAGAGAATATGTCAAGAAATTGAAGGACATCAACAAAGTGCCCAAGTCAAATCTCCTGGAGTAGTCAATTCTTGAAGAGGATAATGTTGATTTCATTGACAAGACCTTGAACATAATCTGGTTTAGATCTAAATTAATTTATGATCATAAGAATGAAGTTCAAGAAGCCAACAAAGACTTGAATGAACAAATTGATGAATTGGAGGCAGTGGTTGCTATTCTAGTCAATATGGACATCCCGGTCAAAGAAGGTCTTCCTCTAGATAAGTTGAAGGAGAAGTGGAGAAGCATATTTGAGGAAGTAATACAAAAGGAGGATGATGGAGAAGATTTGTTGTTGGATAGGTTCATGGACATGAAGGAAGAGGTAAAAGCTGCTAGGATGGAATTAATCAAATTTAAGGATATGGAGGAATTTTCCTCAATAGAGTTAAAAAGAATCAAATTTGAGGAAAATTGGTTAGATGAGCCTGATATGGACATCCTTCAACAAATATTTTCCAGTTATGATGAGTATCTCCTTGATCAAGCAACACAAGAGTGAGCTAGAAGTAGAACACTCTCCTCTTAACACAACATCCTCTCCTCTCCTATTTTTCAAGATTTTGACACAAGTTTGACTCGATCTCCCTTCTACCAATTCCACCTTCTTCCTTGGGCATCAAAATTTTCTATAACAAAGTAATCATCCTTGTAACTAAAGATCATCTATCTAGTTCCTTCATGCAGTCTCAGTTCCTTAATTTGTGGATCTAAGTTTTTGATTGAGAGAAACTGATGCATGGCTCACCTATATGTAATTTTGGTGTCTATTTTGTAAAGGTCGGTTGATTGAAGAAGGATTGAGCCACCTGATATGATAGTAGATAGGAACCATAGTTTTAGGATTTTATAAGTTTTAGCAAGATACTTTAAAGTTTTGTTGAACTTGGATACTTTTGATAGTTTTATATAGTTTATATGTTATTGTTAATTTTGGACCTCTTTGATAAGGTTAATGAATCATAATCAATCTGTATGCCAGTGAGTTGTTGTGCCTAAATGTTTTCTATTTGATGAGAATTAATAAGGAAAACCAGATTCAATATTATCTCATTAAATTATCTGTGAATGAAATTATTGTTATGTTTTTTTGATATGTGTTTTAGCAATGAGTGAGTGATCTGTTTCAAATCTTGAAGTAATATTTTAGTGAATGGTTGTGATGGTTGAATTAGAAATATGAATGTATGTAGTGGTGTAGATTATTCTATGGATTTCATCATGTTGTGGTTTTGGTTGGATAAAGAAACACTCGTTGTTAAGGTGCATGTCTAGATACTAAGAAGTTTTGTTCATATTCTACTGTTTTAAAGCTCTAATCTATCTTTTATATGTATTTAAACCCCCCCCCCCAATTTAGGTTGATTGATCTAATGTAATTTTTTTCCTTATTACCAACAAAGGCCCCTTGATTATTATAGTTACATTGGCCATTGAATAACATCAGCATAGTTGAGAACCAACTACCATGGCCTTGGGAGTTAGATTACATTATGTTATCTTTCTTTTTCATGAGAAATAGAATAGAGATATTATGTTTAATGTTATTTTGTTGTTTTGACCATCAACAAATCTGGCACTAGAAGGAAGGCCTGAGGAACAAACTAGCTCAAATTGGGTCATTTTCACCAAATAGGTAAGAAAGAGTTCTTAGATCTTCTCAGAATCCTGAGCCATTGGTTGAACTCCAAACCCCTGTTAGGTATAGGCCCCAGGCTCATAGAGTCATGATTCCACCATTGTCACCACCACTTACTCCACCTGGGTTTCCACCAAATCCACCCACACCACCTCACTGGCCAAACTCACCTATTCCACAACCAGTCCCACCACTACCCATGGATTTCTTCGTGAAAAACCCCTCTCCAGTAGGGACTATCGCTGGGGGTATACATGATCTACCCAAGAATCCTGAAAGATTTTGTCCCAAGTATATGCATGGAGAATCAAGGAGTGTTCAAGAGCACATACAGGCCTTTAAGGATGCATGTACTTGGGTTCAAGTAGGTCACCATGATGTTTTCTATAGGTTATACCCCTACTCTTTTGGTGACATGGCATACAACTGATATTTAAATCTGCCCCATGGGTCTATTCTGAGTTAGACAGACTTGGAAAATGCCTTTATTAATCAGTTTAGGGTTTATGTAGACCCTGCCATTTTGTATCACCAATTTCCTACCATAAGAAAAGAACCCCATGAACTATTACCATTATTCAACACAATATTCTAGAGAATGTACTAAAGGCTACAAGATCCTTACTTGGTCACTAAGAATATTTCCATTTTGGCGTATTTAAGGATTGTGGATCCTTTGATTGGCCTGTTCTTGCAGAGGAAATATGTTCCTAATGAAATGTATTCTTTGTCAAAGGTTAATCACCTTGCCATCAAACTACAACAACAAATAAGCTTACAGTCAAGGAGTTTAGGAGGAATTCTTCCTCCCATAGGATATCAAATGCCTATTCCAACTCCTCTTTTCAATATGGTCTTGGGGATGTCTTATTCCCAATATGGACCCATGTCTAAGTTACAAACCTCACCTCCCCTACCATTCTTCACTAATAATTCTCAGGACTTCTCCCATCAATCATAAAATTACCATAATCAAGTTGGAGCATCAATTCTTGTTAATCAACCATCTATTGTGAAAACTGCAAAAAGTGACCGAACTGTTCAATTGACTAATGAAATGGAAACTCTCAAGAAGAGTCTATCTCAAATGTCTAATGAAAAGGATCAACTTAGAAACAACCCCCCTCAGAACCAAAACCATAATTACCATAATCAAGGAGGGTATTCTAATTAGGGTGGTTACTCCAACCAGAATTACAACATCAATTAGAATCAAAGGAACTCCCAAAGCTAGAATTCCCCTAACCAAAATTACCAAAATTAGAATAGGGGCTACAACCAAAGGTCCAACAATAATAGACCATGGAATAATGGACCTACTAATGGGGGAGTTTCCCATAATTATCAGATAGGTGATGAAAATCCATACACTGCAAATGTGGCAGATCTCAACTCTATGATGAATTGTGTAGGTTGCAAAATACTGCAACTCATTTTGAGGTTAACTACCCAGAAATGGAGAAGATAGTCAAGATAGCACAAGCTGATGCTCCATTTCAAGGTGCTCCCAACAAGTCTAACAGAGCCATAGATACTCCATGGCTTATGACATCTTTGATGAAGAACTTCCATTCCCTATCCAACAAGAAAATGAAATGGTGGAAGACGTATACAATGCCCAGGCCTTCCAAACTAAGGGAGGTCATTTCTTAAGAAATCAAAATAAGGGCCCATTTACTACATCTGCACCTCTGAACAACATGGTCCCACCAAATCAAAATGTAGATAACAACCCACCACTACCAAAGGGGCCATCTAAATCTCAAAATAAAGGTAACCCACCTTCGTTTCCTAAGTATTAGGTAAAGAATGATTCAGAATTTGATTTCATTGTAGAGATGCAGAAGCAAAAGAATTCATTGTCATTCTTTGACATTATGAAGTGGTGCCCTGACCAAAGAGATATTGTTATGAATGTGAGGAATAAAATCACTCAAAGGTAGAAGGTAAGGTGACTCCAACAAATGAGATGAATGCAACCATCTTTAAATGTATGACCGGTACCCCACATTTCCTTTTGAGTTTAAGAATTTTTGAAAATAATCTACACAACTATCTACTAGATTCTGGTGCGTTAGGAAATGTCATGCCATTCTCAATTTCTAGGAAGTTAGGATTTATTCTACTCCAAAAAAACAAAAAGGTGATTTAGTTGGATAAAACAAAAGTCAATGTGGTAGGAGAACTGAAGAATATTCATGTATAGGTTGGATCTGACCCAAGGATCCAAACTTACATGGATATCCAAGTGACCGATATCCCATAAACATATGGTATGATTCTAAGTAGAGACCTAATGAAAAGTATTGGGGCATATCTTTCCTTGGATTTCTCACATGTGGCTTCCCTAGAAAGGGATAGCATCACAAATCAGAATTGAGAGTGAGCCTAGGCTCAAACATATGATTACTGAATATGATTCTCCCAATGAAGTAGCTTACTTCAAAAATAAGATAGTAGTTTACAAGAGGGAGGAGATCGTGACCTTCTTAATGCTCAATCCTGGTGATACACTACCCCTAGAATAGAATGACCCAATGACCACGGTCAACCACCAAGTTCTAATAAAAAGGTTGCAACAAGATAGGCTAGTATTGGGAGAAGAGGTTGATTTGTGGAGCTTATTGCTTCCTAATTGGTGTAGGATTCATTATCAAAATCATTATGAGTTGACTTGTAAACCTTATTTATAAATCTTAAACCATGTCTGCCAAGTTGAGCAAACTTGTGAAAGCCAACCCCAAGCACTCACCAATAAGTTTTCACTTGAAACTAAAGATGCTACCATCCTTACGAGAACCAGTCTCACTCAAGAGGAAGATCCTTCCCAACTTGAGCAGACTCAAGTTCTATGCTCTTAATTACAAAGAAATACTGAGGAATTTCAGTCTTTTTCTGTTACACCTACCCCGAATACCCTTCCAATGCCTAAGGAATTGATGAAATATGTACTAAATCATGATCTGATCCAAGAAGAGGTTCAGGAAGTAGTTCCTGAAAAAAATTTGAATCCAGGTGAACCTTTTGATAAACCTTGTCCCCAACTACCCTTAAATCTTGATGGCCAACACCAGTTAGACTGCCACATACTTGTAGCAAGCAATTACCTATAGCCCCAAAGAAGAAAGAAATACTAGCTCCAGACCAATTATGGAGTCTTAAATTTGATGGCTCTAAGTCAAAATCAGGAAGCAGAGCAGGGATTGAATTAACCAACGCGAAGGGGAAAACCTACTTTGCATCTTACAAGTTATATTTTGGTTGCACTAACATGGTAGAGTATGAAGCACTTGCTCGAGGATTCATGTTTTCTCATTAGAAGAAAGTCACATATCTCATGGTTATGGGAGTTTTTGAAGTTATTATCAAGAAAGTCCACAACCAATATACATGTCATAACAAAAGGTTGGCTACCTATAGAAACAAAGTGTGGAATCTGATTGAGGACTTTGACACTTTTGGAGTCACTTTGATTCCTAGGGAAGACAATCAGATTGTGGATGCCCTTACCATTGCTGCCAGCACTTTGGAGCCTACCCAAGACTCCAAGTTAAAAATATTTTTAGTTGAATTGGTCTTGATCCCAGCCATCCCAGATAATGTCCAAAATTTCTAGGTCTTCAATGATGACCAACACATACTCACCTTCCTGGAAAGTTTTGATGTCTTCAAAGGATAGATAATTGATGAATCAGAAAGAGACCAGGGAGATTGGGATCCTAAGAGTTGTGACACAAAAGGGATACTGAATTTGAAAAGCAACAACATTCCCAAGGGGATGATAGCTTTGGAAAGAATATTTGACTTTGACCCTTGGGCTCGTGAAAGGGTCCCAACAGAAAGTGATGGAGGGAAGTATGAATCTATCAATTTGGTTGATTCAGGTCTAGAAAGGAATGTCTATATAGGCAAAACCTGCCCTAGGGAAATAAGAGATGAAATAGTTAAGGTGTTAAAAGAGGACGTTTCAACAATTGCTTGGAGTTATGAAGATTTAAGGACCTTTGAAACCTCAGTGATCACACATACCATACCTTTGAAGCTAGAAGAAAAGCCCTTTTGTCAAAAGCAGTGCCCGATGAATGCTTTGATCGAGCCATTAATTCAGAAAAAAGTGCAAAAGTTGTTGTTTGCAAGAATAATCTTCCCAGTATGACATTCCACTTCAAGGGTTGCAAACATTGTTCTTGTGCATAAGAAAAATGGTGAGATTAGATTGTGTGTTGATTTTAGGAACCTAAATAAGGCCTCTAAGAAGGATAACTATCCACTTCCTTCTCTTGATGAGGTATTACAAACTGTCAATGGATCCTAGATGATTTCATTCTTGGATGGCCATTCTGGGTATAATCAAGTGCTTGTCAGTCATGAGGACAGAATGAAAACTACCTTCACTACCAAGTGGGGGGAATTTTCCTATTATAGGATGGCGTTTGTCCTTATCAATGTTGAAGCTACCTTTCAGCATGCAATGGATGTAGCATTCAAGGATTTAATAGGTAAGTGTATCATTATCTATCTAGATGACTTAACTATCTTCTCTAAGAATAGAAAGGACCATATTGTAGATTTAGCAAAAGTCCTTAAGATATGTATAAGCTATGGTGTGTCCCTGAATCCAAAAAAATGTGTGTTTGGAGTTTCTAAAGGGAAACTTTTAGGCCATGTAATATCAAAAAAGGGGATATCCATAGACCCTAATAGAGTTGAAGCCATCTTAAAACTAACAATGTTAGGAAGTAAAAAGGAGATGAGATCCTTCTTCAAAAGGATTAATTTTTTGAGAAAAATTATAATAGGGTTTGCAAAAATTGTCAAACCCCTTAACGAGATGATGAGAAAAGATGCAAAAATTGAATGGAGCAATGAGGCTAAATCTACTTTCTCTTAGATTAAATAGTCAATATCTGAGGCACCAGTTTTGACCAGCCTAGATTATCTAAAGCCCTTCTATATCTATTCTTTTGCATCCGATCATTCATGTGTGACTATTTTAACACAATAAAGAGGTGAGAGAGATGAGAAGCCTATTGTTTTCATGAGCTCCCCATTCAAAAATGAAAAATTCAGGTATCCGCCCCTTGAAAAGTAGGCCTTCACACTGATGAGAGTAGTAAAAAAATTTAGGCACTACATCCTTCGGAGTCAGTTTGTCCCCATAGTTCTTGATCCAACTGTGTAGTCTCTCCTTATGCAGAGTGAATTAGGGGAGAGAAGAGGAAAATGGATGGCTATTTTGTAAGATTTTGATCTAGAAATCCATCCAATGAAGCTCGTTTGAGGACAAGGTTTATCAAATGCTATGGCGGATGTCGACAAGAGTATCACTTGCTAGTAGTATACAATGTAGTCATTCACCAAAGATCCTTGGTACATAGATTTGATCTTCTTCCTTCTCAAAGAGGGGATGAATGCTACACAAAGGAGAGCATTGAGGATGAAGAGTTCTCATTACATGCTAAAAGGAGGATCCTTATATAGGAGAAATTATGAAGGAGTTTACCTACACTGTTTGGATAAACAAGAAGCCAAACATGCTATTGCTAAATTTCATGGTAGACACAACACAGGGCATAGATCTATAGATTCTTTGGCCCATCAATTTCTCAGATTAGGCTATTATTGGCCCAATATGTTCAAGGATGCACATCAGCATGTTAGAGCATGTCACACATGTCAGACCTCTGCACCCAAGGAACGTAATCTTGCAATGCCTTTACAACTGGTTTACGAGGTGAGACCATTCGCCAATGGGCACTGGATTTTGTAGGGGTAATTAATCCAAACACTTTTGTAGGTCATAAGTTCATCTTGATGGAAACTGACTTCTGTACGTGCTAGACTAAGGCTCAACCCTGCAAAAATAGCACCATAGAGGCGGTTATCATATTTCTCAATGAAAGCATCATAACCAAGCTTGGAGTACGATTCACCCCGATATGTGACAATGGCCCTACTTTCTCATTTGATAAGTTCATACAATGGGCCTATGGACATAAAACTATTTTGAAGTATTCATCTAATTACTACCCTCAAGGAAATGGAGTAGCTAAGTCTACCAACAAGAACATGTTGGAAGTGATTAGAAAATTGCTAGAAAATAACCCTAGGGACTAGCATACTCAACTGAGATACATTTGTAGATCCGATCTAAGAAATTCACCTTTTAAGTTAGTCTATGGTCAAGATCTGATCTTCCCAATACATTTGCAGATACATGTCCTCAAGTTTATGCAGGAATTTTATTCAAAGGATGATCAGATAGAGGTTAGACTAACTAGTCTACTGGACATGGAAGAACAGAGAGATGTTGCTTTACAACAGTTCTTTAAACATAAGGCTATCATCAAATGTTGGTTTGAAAAAAGAGCCAAAATAAAGGCTTTTAGGATATCAGATCTTGTGTTGCTATGGGACAAAGCTAAAGAGAAAAAGGGGGACCACCAAAAGTCTAACAAACTTTGGTTGGGTCCATATCAAATAGTTGAGATCCTGGTTGAAAATGCTTTTCACTTGAGCACCCTAACAAGAGATCCTATTCCATTGCCCGTTAACAGTCAGTTTCTCAAGCACTACTTTGGCCCATGAGGGTCTAATTTTCTGATTGATTGTATTATATGTAATTAGTTGTCCTTTTGTTTGTTTGTTTGTTTGTTTTTCTTCCTTTGTTTCTTTCTGTTGTTTCTATTTTTTATTTTATTTTTTGGTCTTTGGGGACCTTCATTTATTTCCATTTTGAAATGAAGGGGTTGTTATTCAAAGTATGTTATAGGAACTAGGAGAGAAATTGATTTAGGTATTTTTAGGCATATCTATTGAAATATTTCGTTCTAAACTTATGTCTTATGCCCATTTTAACACTGGTTTGAAAAGTTATTAAGAATAAGGTATATTGTAGATAATCTCATGAACTATGATTGGAGTCTATCACAAAATAGATAAAACATCTACCTATGTAAAGTGCCTATTTATCTCAGGGTGATTGTATCTCTGATTCAAGTGAAAAGTTCAATTCCCAAAACTATCATAAGGTACACTGTAGTTCTCAACCCACGTTTTAGATTAGTTATATCTAAGTAATGAGAAAAGTTAATAAAGAATTCCCACAAGTGAAGAAAATAAAAAGAAAAGAAAAAAAAGAAATAGAACCATTGAAAGAAATCAAACTTGATATCAAATGGGTGATTCAAGTATCTCTATCGGGGCTATGGACGCATATCAGGTAGTAGAGCAATGTTTTGAGAGAACTAGAGGTATCTTCATCGAGGCTATGGATGCCTGACTAGCAGCAGAGCAATGCCTAGGATTTCATTGCATGATAGTTAAAGGACTCAATTTATGTAGCTTGGATCTTAGGTGTAGTTGTTCAGAGGTGGAGAGATTTTTTATGAAGAAAAATGCACCATACATGTACACACTCAAATTCAAAGTAGTTCATGTTGATATACATTTGAGATTCCATCTCAACCTTACTCAATATTCTGATCTTACTTAAGTTAGTATAGTTCATAAACTAGAGGTTCTGTGTGACTGAATTCTTCAATATCTTGAAAATGCATAAACCATTTTCCCAGCCAAGTCGCAATTTGTTATGCCTTGCATAACCACCCCATTTATTTGGGAACAAAATGGGCCCCCCTTGTTTTTGTTTTTTCCTTGGTGTTTTCTTTGGGACTTGAGAGTTGTTTGTTTTTCTCCTAAGTCCTTCTTCCTTTTGGTCTAGCGGAAGCAGAGTCGGAATGAAAACTAGACTTAGAACTTTTCTAAGGTTCCAAGTCCAGATTTGATCTTGATTCTGGTTCCTCCCTTCTTCCTTCTTATTTTCATTGTTTGTTGGTTGTTCTTGTGCTCTTGGGTCTATTTCTCCCTTGAGTTGTTTACCATTTTCCTTGTGTTGTCCTTTTCTAAGTGGAAGCGGAACCAAAATTGAAAGTAAACTTGGAACTTTATAAAATTTCAAGATTTTGTTTCCATCCCGATTCTGATCCCACTCATTTTCCTTGTGTTGCTTGTTTTCGTTGGTGTTTGGGTTGGGTCTGGGTTTTGTTTTGGTCCCGCTTCTCATTGTTTCTTTGTCCTTGTCTCATTTTTTCTTCCTTTGTCAAGAGCAGAACTCAACTTTGAACTTTGAAAAAGTTCCAGTGCCATTTTTGGTCCCAATTCCACCCGTCGTCTTCCTTTGTTGTTTTTCCTTGCCATTGAATTAAAACCGGGTGTGGAGTTGGGTAAGAGAATTGCTAAAGGTTTCTTTTTTTGTTGTGGATCTAGGTCCATGTCCACCCTGCCTTTTATTTCCACATGAGTTGACTGTTCATTTATGGTGTTTCCTCTGCCCCTGACTAACCACTTTTATGGCATTAATTCTAGCCTCCTCACATGCACGAAAGGATTTTTAAACCTTAATCAAGGTTAACTGGCTCATTATCATTATTTTCTAAGTTTTTTTAGCGAACTAGAGCCAAGGTAATTGTGAGAGGAGCATGATTTGATTGCGGAGGCAATTGGTGGGAAATTTTTTATTTCATTTCAACCTCTGTTGTTGGAATTTTGAGATATAAGAGATTTCAAGAGCATCAAAAGAGGCTTCTCAAAGGAGCCAACCTACAAAAACTTCAAGGCAAGGAGCCAAGCCAAAGAAGATTAAGGTCGAGCAACTCCCTTACACCTTGAGATACAAACACAAGGAAGCTACTCTCATAGCTAGCAAGGTGGATTCTGATTGGGCGAACATCATTGATACCAACTTGGGCCCATTCAGTTATGAGGAGTTGCTCATAGAAACATTTGGTGAGGAGGTAATAGGGAGGATAGAGAGAATTGTCCAATCTAGATTGGCACATGTTACCCTCTTTCCCTTATCAGTCTAGTGTCCTGAATTGATACTCACTATAGTTGGAGCCTACAACACTACCACCAAGAAATGCTTGGACTTGCAGGGAAATGTCATTATTGAACTTACACTACAAATGATCAGATTCATGTTCAATGCACCTACCCCACAGAGCCCTAGGCAACTCAATTAGGAGAAGTTCTGAAACTATATAGTGATAAGAAGGAGTCTAGAATAACTCATATAAACAAGAGTTGGATGAGGGTTGAGAAAAAGTCTCTCACTAAGCTTCCTAACCAACCTAAAAGGGGATATTTCTACAAGGAGATTGGGGACATATTAATGATGCTCTCTAGAGTGTTTGGGAAGAGAGATGCCTCCCAGTTCAAGGAATGGATGTTTCAATTCATTCAAACTATCCTAGATGGCAGGTAACAATTTGATTGGCCTATTATTGTGTCAAAGTGCATACACAACCAGATGCTTAGAGTGAGAAAAACAAAGAGTTTCTTCATGACCTCTTATGTGATTTATGCAACATCCAGAAGGGGTATCTTTCCTAGGTTGAATGTGGTTGGAGTATTTGGAGAATCCCAAGGATAGAAGATTATTTGGGATCATTATGATCAGCTCACCTTGCAAACCTTCGAGTCACACTATAGGAGGGTTAATGATGCATTTATGTATGTCATCATTAACTGACTAATAGGAGATGTTGGTTATAGATTGAGCAGAGAGGGCATGGCCTGTATTGTAGAATGGGGACATTGGTATATCCAATACCCCAAATAAACCTATTTCAAGCTAGTTGGTTTCAATGGCCACCCCCATCTACTACCCAGGTTTTGTAGCAACAAGATTTTCTTGATGGAATTCATCTATCAAGCTATAGCAGTCAACCTTAAATTTTCCAATAAACATAATATTGGCTGCCACAAATTCACCATGAAGTTGGGTGAATATAGTTATGCACCCAATGTGGCAGCTAAGGCAATTTTTGATGAGCTAATCCATATGAAGTTTGGTTTTTACACTTCGAGGAAACATTCTAATCCCAAACATAAGATGTAGGCTCTACTTCCTACTGTCTTTGACAAACACTTCAATTAGCTAAAGGACTTTTGGATGGATTTGCAAGATGAATATGATCTAAGAAGGAGAAACCATGAAAGATTACCTATCCCACTCATGGTTGAGTATGGGATAAAGGACATCCCTAAAACATTGTCAAATGATGGAGTAACTTTGGATCCCCAATATGATCCTGAAAATGTAGGCACCAAGGACCTTGATCTAGTGGATTGGAATTCAGAAGATTCCATTAACATTAAGCAGATTACAAGAGCAGTTTTGGATAGGAGCATACAATGGGTTTTCATGAGAATAAAGGAGCCATAGGATCAAACCTCCAAGAAGAGAAAGGAAATAGGTACCACTCAAGGGTACAAAAGAACAACAAGAAGACTTGATCCTAAGGAGCCCTTAGAGTTTTTCCCTCCCAATTCTGGGGAAGAGATTGAACCTACTAAGGATCTTCCTAAAGCACATGGAGAAGAGGCCACAATTGAACCTAGTGCCTCAACTGAGCCTCCTATCACAGAGCAACCAAGTGAAGAAATGCCTATTGGGAACCGTCCATAGAGAAGCTAAATCCTTGAAGGATAAAGAGCCTAAAATAGAGATTCATGGTATTGAGACAGATTTTGATGCTACTCCATCTAACAAGGAGACTCATGTAGTGGCATATCTTGATGAGACTAAGGATGTAGGGACTGAACATTTTTTCACTGAAGAAGATCAATAGAAGTTGTTTCAGGACACCAAGAGAGAAGCATATGCCAAGGCACAAGCTGAAGCACTAGCTAAACAAAAGGAGATTGATGCTAAAGAAAAAGCTGATACATTGATGAAACAACAAGAATTGGAAGCTCAATCCAAGGCTAATGAATTGGTTAAGCAACAATAGCAAAGAGAGCAAGAGCTCAAAACTAAAGAAAAGAGAGACAAATTGGCAATGTTGCAGAAGATCTATGATCTTGAGGAGGAAAAGGCTAGACATAAGAGAGAAAGGGAAGCCCTTGATGCTAAATTCAAAGCTGTTGAGGAAGCACATAGAAAAAAAGAAGAGAAAGAACTAATAGAGAGAGAGAAGGAGGATGAAGAGCTTGCTTTATATGAGAAGAAATCTAAAGAGGCATGGAACTATTTCAAGGAATTGGAAAAATAGAGAGATCAGATGTATGAGGAGAGGAGGTTGGAAGAAGAGCATTTGAAGGAACAGGAAGCCAAAATTTTGCAAGAGAAAAAAGATAAAGAAGTTGAGAGACTTGCATAAGAGGATTCACAAAGAGAACAAAAAACTATGCAAGAGGTTGACTCTCAACCTCAAAACACTATATTGCAACCTTTGTCTTCTGCTACTGCTTCTTCTTCTTCAACACAAGTGGTTACTACTCCTGCTACTCCTACATGGTTAAAGATTGACTTAGAGAAAAAGAAGATAGTTCAACCTCAACCTCTCAATTGGGATAAGATGATGAAGGAGATTGAAATGGAAAGACCTAAAAAGAAACCTAGAGTTATTCATTCGACCAAGCTCAGGGATGCAGGAAAAATTGTTGTTGAATGTGCAATTCCAGTGGTGGATAAGGACAGGGATGATATGAAAATAACTGATTACCAATTGGGCAATGTGAATTTGGGGAGGCCTACAAGGAACCAACAAATGAATTTAATTGATATTTTAGCTTCTTCCACCAAATCCAGAATGATCAAGGATAAGTAGAAAAAAGATGAACTTAAAGCCCAATTGGAGCAGTTACATAAGTTCTTAAAGGATGTATCCACCCCAGTTTCTCAACAAGTTGTTGCTATAGAATCCCCAATCCTACTTAGTAAGAAGGAAGCTAGTGACTTAGTACAAATGAGGACTAAGGTGGGGATGCTTGAAAAATGGATTGATAGACTCAATCAGGATGTTGGTGAAGTGTTGGTTGATAGTTTCAAAGTTCATAAAGGATCACTTGAGTTGGTATAGAATATGAACCAGCATGCTGAAGTCCTAGAAAAGCAATATGAGGAGTACAGATAATATGTCAAGAAATTGAAGGACATCAGCAAAGGGCCCAATTCAACTCTCCTTGAGTAGTCAATTCTTGAAGAGGATAATGTTGATTTCATTGACAAGACCTTGAACATAATCCATTTTAGATCCAAATTCATTTATGAGCATAAGAATGAAGTTCAAGAAGACAACAAAGACTTGAATGAACAAATTGATAAATTGGAGGCAATGGTTGCTATTCTAGTCAATTTGGACATCCCGATCAAAGAAGGTCTTCCTCTAGTTAAGTTGAAGGAGAAGTGGAGCAAAAGATTTGAGGAAGTAATACAAAAGGAGGAGGATGGAGAAGATTTTTTGTTGGATAGGCTCATGGAAATCAAGGAAGAAGTAAAAGCTGATAGGTGGGAATTAATCAAATTGAAAGGTATTTGGGAATTTTCCTTAGTAGAGTTAAAAAGAATTAGGTTATGATGAGTATCTCCTTGATCAAGCAACACAGGAGTGAGTTGGTAGCAAAACATTCTCCTCTTGACACAACATCCTCTCCTCTCTTATTTTGTAGGATTTTGACACAAGTTGGACTCAATCACCCTTCCACTAGTTCCACCTTCTTCCTTCGGCGTCAAAATTTTGTATAACAAAGCAATCAACCTTGTAACTGAAGATCAACAATCTAGTTCCTTCATGTAGTCCTGGTTCCTTAATTTGTGGATCTAAGTTTTTGATTGAGAGAAACTGATGCATGGCTCGCCTATATGTACTTTTGGTGTCTATTTTGTAAAGGTTGGCTGATTGAAGATGGATTCAACCACCTGATATGATAGCAGATAGGAATCATATTCTTAGGATTTTATAAGTTTTAGCAAGATACTTTGAATTTTCGTTGAACTTGGATACTTTTGATAGTTTTATACAGTTTATATGTTATTGTTAATTTTGGACCTCTTTGATAAGGTTAATGAATCATAATCAATTTGTATGCCATTGATTTTTTGTGCCTAAATGTTTTCTATTTGATGAGAATCAATAGGGAAAATTGGATTCAAGATTATCTCATTAAATTATCTGTGAATGAAATTATTGTTATGTCTATTTGATCTGTGTTTTAGCAATGAGTGAGTGATCTGTTTCAAATCTTGAAGTAATATTTTAGTGAATGGTTGTGATGGCTAAATAAGCACTATGAATGTGTGCAGTGGTGTAGATTATTCTATGGATTGCATCATGTTGTGGTTTTGGTTGGATAAAGAAACACTCGTTAATGTGCATGTCTAGATATTAAGAAGTTTTTTTCATATTCTACTATTTTAAAGCTGTAATCTATCTTTTATATTTATTTAAACCCCCCCAACATAGGTTGATTGATCTTTTGTAGTTTTTTTCCTTATTACCAGCAAAGGCCCCTTGAATATTATAGTTACATTGGCCATTGAGTAACATCAACATAGTTGAGAACCAACTACCAAGACCTTGGGAGTTAGATTACTTTATGTTATCGTTCTTTTTCAAGAGAAATAGAATAAATATATTCTTTTTGATGTTTTTGTGTTGTTCTGACCATCGACACTCCCCCTTTGGAATTGAAAACAACACATGATGTGAAAAACACCATCAACACAACTTTCTCTTAGCACTTTCCCCCCCTTAGAATCTAACTCTTCTCCCCAAATAATTCTCATTTTTTCACATTACTCTTCTCCCCCTTTGACATCAATGAAAAAGATACAATACTAGGTTAATGTGTATCTTTCCCCATACAAGCTCTGAATCACATATTTGAACATCTGACTACTCCCCATGAGTAGCAACCACCAAAACATTAATTTGGATCAATATATGACTATGAAATGGACAAACTGATGCAAGTCAATGCATCTTAGTTCTAATTAGGAGGGTTAATCACCCCTAGCTTCCCTCTAAGATACTCAAAAGTATCCTTAGGCAAAGGCTTGGTAATGATATCTGCAATCTGCTCCTTAGTAGGCACATACTCCAATTTGACTTCCTTTTCACTCACCTTCTCTCTCAAAAAGTGAAACTTGATAGATATATACTTGGTCTTTGAAAGAAACATCGGATCCTTAGAAATGTTAATTGCACTTGAATTATCATAGAATATGGCAATAGGTTCATCATACACAACTTTGATATCTTTCAACATCTACTTCATCCACAATACTTGAGTACAATTTTTAGGAGCATCAATGTATTCTTCCTTTGCAATAGATAAAGAAATGACATTCTACTTCTTACTTAACCATGAAATAAGCTTCTTTCCCAAGAAAAATGCACCACCACTAGTACTATTTTTGTCATTTACATCTCCTTCCCAATCAGCATCAGTAAAAGCACTCAAAGTAAGGTCATCTTATCTAGGATACCATAGGCCAAAATCAACTGTCCCCTTCAAATACCTAAAAATCCTCTTCATAGCTATCACATGAGATTCCTTAGGATCAACTTGAAATCTTGCAACAATGCATACGACATTCATGATATCAAGTCTAGTTTGAGTCAAATAGAGCAATCCACCAATCATGGATCTGTATCTAGTTTGGTTTTCTTTTAGATAATCATCATCTTGTGTCAACTTACATCTGATTACCATAGGTGTACCAACTAGATTTGAATCTTCCATATTGAACTTATTTAGTAATTCTTTCACATACTTGGGCTGAGATATAAAGATCCCTTCATCTAGCTGAGTAATTTTCAATCCCAAAAATAATTTCATTTCTCCAATCATAGACATCTCAAACTCACTATGCATCTCATTAGCAAACTTCATACACAAACTATCTCTTCCAAAAATGATATCATCAACAAAGACTTCAACAATCAAATCTTATCATGATCAATCTTGAAATACAAATTACTATCTGTAGTACCTTTATTAAATCCAAGCTTCAAAAAATACTTGTCCAATCTAGCATACCATGCTCTTGGGGCTTGCTTAAGTCCATGCAATTATTTCTTCAACCGACAAACCATATCTCCCTGATCAGTCAATTGAAATCCATCAGGTTGCTCAATATATACTTCTTCTAGTTCACTATTTAGAAATGCTAACTTGACATCCATCTGATAAACCTTGAAGTTTTTGTAAGTAGCATAAGCAAGAAATAGTCTCATATCTTTAATCCCAGCAATAGGAGAAAAAGTTTCTTAAAAGTCAATTCCTTCCATCTGAGAATATCCTTTACACACCAATCTTGTTTTTTTTCTAATAACTTCACCTTGCTCATTTAGTTTGTTTTGAAAGACCCATTTAGTTCCAATTACATTTTTGTCCTTAGGTCTAGGAACAAGAATCCATGTATCATTCTTCTCAATTTGCAATAGTTCTTCTTTCATTGCTTCCACCCAATGTTCATCTTTGCATGCTTCACTGACACTATTAGGATCGGTCTTTGAAATCAAACAGTATTCTTCTGCAATTTTTCTCCCAGTTAGAACAATTTTGTTCTTGTCACCCATAATCGTATCTTCTAAATGATTTAGTCTTACATACCTTGGAGTTTTGGGATGTTCTTGAACTTCAGGCTCTTGTGATCTCACTTTTGTACTTTCACTAGTTCCTTCCTCTTGATTTTCCTAATTCACCAGAATGATCTGAACTTGATTTTAAGTCTAAACATTATTTTCTTTATCTAAACTTTCATTCTAATCATTAGAATCATATCCATAGGTTCTAGATGGTCTAACTTTGTCTTCATCAACTTTGACATTTGTACTTTCAAGATACCTTATTGTAGCATCGGTAGGCCTCATTTTTAGTAGAATAACCAAGAAAGATTCTGTCATCACTTCTAGCATCAAAATTTACTATATCTTCATCTCTTTTGACATAACATTTACTTCCAAAGATTTTGAAGTATCTAACAGTAGGCTTATGACCATACCATAGCTCATAAGGAGTCTTATCGGTATCACCTTTATCTTATACTTGATTGAGAGTGTAAATGACAGTACTCACAGCTTCTCTCTAGTAGATGTGAGGAACATTTCCTTCCAACATCAGAGTCCTAGTAGCATCTTGAATTACCCTATTCTTCCTTTCCACAAATCCATTTTGTTGAGGGGTCTATGGAGAAAATACTTGTCTCTTTATTCCATGCTCTTCACAGAAAGAATTAAACTCCACAGAAGTGAATTCACCACCTCTATCTAATCTCAAACATTTAATATTCAGACTTTTCTTTGTCTCAACCATAACCTTAAAAATATTGAATCTCTCCAGAGCTTCATATTTTTCCCTTAAGAAAGTAACCCACATCATTCTAGAATAATCATCAATGAGTAAGATGAAGTACCTGTATCCTTGGAAACTTTTGACTCTAGAAGGACCACACAAGTCAGTATGCACAGGCTCCAACACTTCATTTGAACAATGTTGTTTGCTCCATAATGAAATTCTAGTTTTCTTCCCTAACTGACATTCCTTGCATATGGTATTAGTAGGTTTTATCAACTTAGGAAGATCTCTCATTGCCTAAGTAGAGATTATCTTGATAATATTGTCAAAGTTTGCATGACACATTCTCCTATGCCACAACCAACTTTCATCAACTTAAGCAATCAGAAAAATTTTACTAGCAGCATTCAGGTGAAAGATATTACCTTTTGTTTTTGTACTAGATGCAATCACATTTCTGGAACTTCCTAATATTCTACACTTTCCATTCTTAAACTAAAGATTATATCCTTTTTCAACCATCTATCCAATACTTAAGATATTATGCTTCAAACCTTCCACATATAGAACATCATCAGTATTATGCTTACCATCAAAAGAAATGGATCCTCTGCCACAGATTACACTAGTTGTGTTATCACCAAATCTTACAACACCACCATCATACTTTTATAAGCTCACAAACTTAGTTTTATCACCTATCATGTGATGAGAGCATCCACTGTCAATCACCCATTCATCTTTTTCTTTAATTCTAGCCACTAGAGCTTTCTCCACATTTGTGCAATTAGCAGATTCAGTAGGGGTTGGATAATTTTCCTTGATAGCAATAAATAAACATTCATCCTCACTTACATTCCCTTTATCAAATTCATCATCTATCACACCTTCATCAGTAGCATAATAATGCTTTCTTTGAAATCTAGGCTTGTTAGGTCTTGGTTTAGGAACTCTTTCCGAACACCTTGATGCAAAATGACCTATCTTACTACAAGAAAAACATTGAATAGGAAATTTCCCTTTATACTTACCTTCTCCTTTGGCTTCCCTCTTGACAATAAGTGTTCTAAGCTCATTTAGTTTTCTCTCTTCTCCTTCAATCTATCTCATTTCCTCCTCATACTTCAATATTTTTCTAGAAGAACTTTCTCCCGGATCATATATTTGCATATCTTTTTCGGAGATAGTAGCCTTGAATGCAGATTATGTCTTAGGAAGAGCATCACCAAACTCACTTAACTCAAAAGCAGTAAGCTTACCATTCAACATGTTTCTAGTTACATTTTTCATAGTTTGAATCTCCTCAATAGTTGTAGCTTTGGCTTTGTATGCAACAAGCAAGGATCTGAGCACTTTAGCAACAATCTTTGATTCTTCTAGTGTTCCATTGGCACATCTGATACTACACACAAGTTCATTCACTCTCTGCATAAAATAAGTAATATTCTCATCATCACCCATTCTCAACATTTCATATTTCCCTTTCAAGCTTTGTGGCTTAGCAATCTTCACATGTGCATCACCTTCATACAAAGTTTCCAACTTTTTCCAAATGTCATAAGCAGTCTTAAGATCCATTACATTTTTCATCTCTGAATCAGTCAGAGCACTCAACAATGCTTCCTTAGCCCTGATATTATATTCAACATCCTTAATCTTAGCAGCAGTAGACAGACCATTTTGTGGAATGATATACCTATTGCTTGTAATGTTCTAGTAGGGTTCACCAATGCATCTCAAATGACACTCCATTTGAGTCTTCCATAGAGAATAATTTGTTCCATCAAATCTCAAACTATCCTTCTTATAAGTCACCATCCTAGACCACCTCAAGCTGTTAAACTTCTTCCAAGTAACAAGCTCTTATACCAATTGTTGGCAACACAAGGGCAGACAACTGAGAGGGGGGGTGAATCAATTGTCACATAAATTTTACTTTTATTAAACTTATTAAACTTATTCTTAAATCTGACAAGTAAAAATGAACGCATAAACCATCACAACATCAGAAACACATAGAACACCAAGATTTTTTTACGTGGAAACCCTATTAGGGGAAAAACCACAGTGGACGTTAGTCCACAAGATTATACCCTGTTAAAAGTATAAAGAAATATGAATGGGGAATGCACATGCATTCAGGCACATTTCCTAGAGCTCATTGCTCAAATACAACAAGTCTTACTTCCTAAAGGAAGACACACTATCTTATAGAAACATTCAGATTACATCTGCAAGATTTTCAATTGAGAAAATAGCATCTGCTAATGTCTGATTATAGTTCCGATTAAGCACATGAACACTTCTTCGCTCTCTACTCACTCTTCTTAACACTCTGCTTCTACCTTCAAATTATTAGGACATTATTTGTACATCTCATCGTACACACACATTCAAATAGAATAAACAATCACTCTTATATATTTGCAATAAGAGATAACATCATTTACATGTCAGCTTAAACAAAAATAAAACTTGCAGAAACTATCAGCCCAAAACATAAATAATTTTCAATGTGAATCAACCAATGTTGGCCACAACATAGTGAAGACCCAAGACAACATCCTCGAACATGAAACACCTCAAACAATTATGCCTCAAAGATCCACAACACATTACAATCACCTTATCGGCCATGAACATGAAAAACACGAACTCACAAAAGAAAATCACCAATTGCGAGCACAACAATCAATGTGGGCATACAAGACAAATAGAGAACAATCTAGAAACATGCACGAGCATCAACAATCACTAGATGAGTATCCGAAACAATTCAACTTACTAGAATAACATCATCTTCTTTCAAGAACACCAACTAAAGCAACAAAATAATTGCTAAAACACAGATACTTATAACTCGATCAAATATTCATGTGGATGTCTAAAACTTAATGTGGATAAACTAGATATACTTGAAAACAAACCCTTTAATCTACAACCTCTTATTATCAACATATTGAGTTAGCCAACAGACTGAACTTCACTGCACCACTGACAACCTGCAACTTATTCTATCACAATTTTCTCAATATCCTCAACTTATACAACCTTAAAGATATTAATGCCAATAGTGTTGACATCAATGAAAACCACATATCATCAACATCCAATACCAACCAGTGTATTTTGATTATGTATTTTTTGGGTTTTGTGTTTTGGTGTTTTGAGCTGACAAGTTATGAGGATGCACAATACATGAATTAGGTTGACCTCATTGATATTGTAGATGTTTGTGGATGTAATACGTATAAATGGAAGATGGTTTGATGTTGTTGAGATGAGATTGTGAGTATAGGTGAAAGAAAAGTGCAAATGTGATGTAAATATAATGTGAAGAGTTATAGAGTAGAGTATGATAGCAATGATGCATGAAGCATGTTAGACTAGTTTACAAAGCTTAAATTGGAACTATCTTCAACATATTTGTAGATGCATGGTACCAATTCAAATCTCTAGTAGTGAGCCATATCTTTTATTCCCTATTCTTTGGGTATTGAGTCCTCTGGATAGTGAATCCATCTAGCAGTGATTCATTCTGTAATATCTTATAACCGATTGTTATATATTGTGAGCTAATCCTCACCATGGTTTTTCCCTTTTTGGGTTTTCCACGTAAATCTAGTGTTCTTGTGTTTTTCGATGTGATGCATGATGTCTATGTTTTTTTCCATTACTATAAGTTTAATATGTTGCATTGAATAAATATTTAAGGTTGTTGAAGCTAATGATTTTCAATGAGTACTAATTCACCCCCCTCTCAGTATTTGGGTTGTTCAACATCCTTATTTATCTCTCTTTGTATCTCTATTCAAGTTAGTGTAGGATCATGATGGGCCAAACAAGGCCTCTAAGTGGCAATGAAAATACATTCAAAAAAACTTAATCAACTTCACATAAGAATTTGAATAGGTTATTAACATAATTTGGAAAATATATATTTATAGAATTTGTAGCAAATTGAATTTAGTTTGTAGGCTATTAGGATTTTTTTGGAAAAATGTAAGAGCTATCATCTACGGTGGGTTAATTACTTTCAAATATTCACGTAGTCTTTAGCCTTTGAATCAACAATTACCTCCACATATTGTGCATTTGAAGAGGCATCGTCACTAGTGAACTATGTGTTTGGAGGTGTGGCCAATATTTGGGCAACAAGTATTGTGATTATTCTATGTTGGTCCCACCATTTCCATCAGGCCTTTGATCTAGGTTTTAATAAACTTTTTTTTTAATATGATGTTGGTGGTTGACTATTGCTTTTATGCTTGTTTGCCTGGCTGGTTTCTCATCTAGTGAGCAATGGTGATGCACTTCAATATTTTTTTCCAATGTGGGAAGAATGATCATGCTAGTCTAGTGGATGAGTCTCGTGAAGAGAATATAGCATATTTATTCTAGAAAGTGTCTATGAAGGAAAAAGATTCCATTAGAAAGGTTCTTGGAGATGATTTATGGGTTGGGGGTCACACAAACGATGGCATGATTCTGGAGTGTTTCTTTAACAATTACATACACACTTGGTGCTAGACTATGAGGTGTTTGAGATGTTGGTTGTTTTGTCCACCAAAAACTTGCTAACTCCATAATGACTATTATCTATGGCATGACAACTGACCTTGAATATGGGCTAGTCGTGGGTGTGTTGAACTTGAATGAGGAGAAGAAAAAGATTAAACTTCAAAAGTCCTAGAAACTATTCAAAAAAGGAGTGGAGAAAAAGTATAATGTGGATGATTTCATCAAGTTTTTGGAAGGGAACCCTGATTTCATTGATTAGAATGGTGTAGTTAGGTTGTTGGATATTGCTGAAGGCATGGGCAATCTTTACCACTAATTGTATTACCTCGGCCACACTTTGTATCTTTTTTTTTATTAATATAGCAAGTTACCCCCTTTGGTAGTGTGTAGCCAAAATATATATATTAATATAAAATTTAATATATATTAATATTAATTAATATATTAATTTATATTAATATAAATATATTAATATAAATTATTATAAATATATTAATTTATACTAATATATAAATGATATTACTATGTCATAATAATATATATAATATTAAAATAAATTATTAATATATTAATATTATTATATATATTAATGATATTTTTTTCATTTATAGCATCAAAAAGGGATATCCATTTTTAAGAAGATTGTAAAGCTCTCTAGAACAAATATCCATTATGGAGAGCAGTTTAATGTTTTAATATATGACTTGATATTTAATATTAATACATTTTTTTTAAGCAAAAGGCATGGTAGCCTGTATATATATATTATATAGAATAAAATATTTACATATTACAAAAATCCAAGTTCAAAGAGTTGATGCAGATCATGCAAAATATCAAAAATTTAGCCTACTACCCCTGAAACTTCTACTTTGGAGTTCACCCATACTTCTGATGTTGGAATTATATAGATATAGAAGGGGAAATATAATAAAAATACTACTAACTGATATCTATAATGGAATATATCGAAGAAAAAAACTAGTAGGCTCTATAAGCAAAACAACAAAACCCCTGACAAGATGTAGATACTATTCCTCCATGAAATCACCATGCACTGAATTTTCATCCTAGATCTCCAAGCCCTTTGTCAAATAAAAACCTTGCTCATACAAACCTCATTTTCCAATAGACACTTTAGAAAATTACAATCCTTAAACCAATCGTGCATGGGCAACATTAGCATTCCCTTGAAGATTTCTTGCCTGTGGAGCATTCTGTTCAGATTGTGCTTGAGTGCATTCCTCTACGAGAACCAGAGAGCTTACCCTTAATTGTAGGTCCAACTATAAACCACTACGTGATAGGTGTGGAGCATGTGCTCTAAGGAGAGCAAGGGCATAAAAAATTTCTTTGATATCAACCTCCATTATAATACAAACCCCTTTGTGATTTCTCCTCAAAGCCGCAAAAGGATATTATCATTTTTATGCTGCAGAGCTAGTTTAATGGCATCATAAATTTCTTCAAAACCCTGACGGAATTGCATAAAATCCTTGGGAAAGATCCCTCCAATATATCCCTCCCCATTGAAAATATTATAGGCTTGTACAACTTTGGATATAGCATTATCCAACAAAAATTGAGAGTTTATGAATTTCATAGCAAGCTCCTTAATTTCTCCCAAGGATTGAATCAAATCCATAGAATTAGAAAGAAAGATGGATATCACCTGTGATGGGAAGAGAATTCATCTTGCTCTCAGGCTAGTGATATCAATGCCTAACACTGTACAAATACAATCCTCCACCCTAGATCACTCCACCTTGAATATCAGCTTGAGGCAATCGTGAGACAAGTAATCCTCAAAGGGTTTCTCCCATGGCTTGACAGGTATGGGAACACGAAAATTCACAGACAAAAATCCATTTAGAGAGCCCAAAATTTGTGTATTAATAGTTGTCACCTTCTTCTACAAACACCACACACAGTGAATGGCTATGGGTCATTTCTCCTTAACCCACTGTAAAATAATAGGACATTTCAATGCCCTCTACTTTATGATTTTTCGATGTGAAGTAGAAAGTTCTATAGAGCCCTTTTAATGAGAGCTTTCTCTAGTGACATCATTCAATATAATATATTTATAATACATTAATAATATAATATATATATAGTATTATATAATATGTATAATAATATTTTATTATAATATATTATATTATTTTATTATATGTGTGTAATCGGTATTCTAATAACAGATATCCATTGTTAAATCCAAGTAACTGATATCCATTATTTATATATCGGATATCTACATTTTTAAAAATGAATATCCATTAATAATTGATATCTTCTTTGCTTCGATCTTTACCATAGCAAAATGTACTTTTTACCAACCCAACCAAAAAGTCAAACGTTATTTTCACAATTTTCACCTCCTCATGTCACATTTTTTTTGTTGCATCACCATTGTTTGGTCCCCCATGATCTCGCACAAACCCATATATAAGTGCAAAATCATTTTTTTAAAAAAGTGTTATACTTTTTATGACATTCCATCAACCTCTTAAAAATTCTTTTAGCAATTATAATATTTCTCTTAAACATAAAATATGTGTCCAACTTTTTTTTAGTTTAAAAATTATAAATATAAACTACATTGAGAGTTCTACATTTCATTGATTTATATAATTTAAAAATTCAAAAAATAAATGTTACTTTTAGGTGGTCCAAATTAAAAGTATATATTTATGCTAATCATTTCCTTATAAATATGTGACACAGTTATGAACTTGTATCCATATGTTCAATTTTATTTGTATATGTAGACATAATAAAAAGAAGGAATTTTTTGGGGCGGGGGACCTAGATTGATTGGCTAAAGCATCCTATTACAAGCATGAGGTCATGAGGTCTAGTCTCCCCGTAGGGTGTGTCATGCTAGCATCACCAATCACATGACAAATGTTTACTAGGCATATTGTAGTTTATAGGGGGGCTACTCGATTCCTGCAGTCTAGAAAAAAGAAGGAATTTGTTTCTAAGCATAGTAAAATCCTAGTAAACTTTTTTCTTTACCTTATAAACACATGGACCAATGAAATTGGAGTTTTTTGATGGAACTCCAATACAGTATAGGATTAATGGAATTCAACTTAATGCATACATTGAAAGTTCTTAAATTAAGTAACTATTTCAATTTGAAAAGAAAAAAATAATTTCCAAAATAGATAGGTGGAGTAGAGTAGATTACATTTTCTTTCAAAATTTATTTCAGCAAAAAGTTATTAGAGTATATATAAGTGATTGAGTTAGCACATAAAGTCATTTAGTGCAAATTTCATAAAACACAATAATATAGAAGAGATGAGAACATAGAAGTAAAACATTATAATAGAAATAATCAAGAAAGAAATAAAGGTAGAAAATAGTGTAGGAGTAGATACAAATTACACAAACTATGTGAACAAAAAGAGGACAAACAAAAATAATTTATCATGAAAGCACTTAAAATCAAGGGGACTAGAGATGAAATTGCTTTTTACAAGGAATCTTGAGGTAGAAATGCAAAAACTAAAGTGAAGTTGCATGCATTTAGTACATAAAGAAATAAATTATATGAAAATATACTAGGTTGAAAAGATTTAAAGTAGAATATGGAATTTTGTACAAATAATTATGGTGTCAAAGGGATAAGAAATTGAAACACCGATAAATAGGGAGGTTCATCAAAATGGATTGATGAACCAATTAGGGACCTATTTTCATTAGGAAATGAGATCCCCACAATGAGTTGATTAACAACCCTTAGGTGAATCAAGCCAAAGTGAGAATATTCAAGTTTCCTTATGACTGAAGGGTGGGGGTCAAGGTCAAACAACACTTTTGGGATAAAAACTAAAAATAGCAAATCAACTTCAAAATACAATATAACACTTGAAATAGAAAGATTAAACTCTATATTTGCAGAACTAGAAAACATAATGCAGATCAGAGAAGGGAAAAAACATGTGTACCAATCACCAAAAGTGATTTTCAGAAACTAATTTGAGACTTATTCACCCATGGGCGAATGGGTCCAAGTATAGGGGATGCAAAAATATTTTGAGATCCTCTGGTGTAGATCTGAAGCTTTTGATTTGTCCAAGTTTTAGTGCCAAAAATTCAGAAATTTGGTTTATAGGTTAGATTTTGTAATTTGATGATAACTTTGACAACTTTTGCAACTTTGATAACTTTGTAAATATTTCTCTTCAAAAGATCTTCAATTCTTCTTCAACCTAAATCTACAATCACACACACAAGAGAGAAAAAAAAATATTTTTGGGTGAATAGGGGCTTTCCTTGGTCAAACCTCATTTTGGTAATCAAACCTTGAATTGAAATAATGAAATGAAAGAGGGAATGAAGAATGAACACAAGCTATGTTATCACTCAAAAAACCCTTGAATGAAACCTTGATAGTGGAGATCTTAGGAGGTCTACAACTTGCATGAAATGGCTAAATTGGATGTGGATCTTGACACTTGAAATGATACTTTGAATGCTTTACTTGATCATGAAACCTACATCGCAATGTTAGCTCCAAAAACATGCATGATGGAAGAAAACTTTGACATGTTGAATGGATCTGGAATGCTATAGTAAATCTCTAATATGTATGCTCTTGAATACCTTTGGTTGCTCTTTAAATGCTGCTGTGAATCCCATAAAATTGCTACCTGAAACTTAGTGATTTATAACCTTGTATTTATAGGTATGTATCCTTAGTTTCCTAAAATTAAAATATCATAGCCGACATTGAATTATGGATTTGAAAACATTAAAATAACACCAAAAACATAATTTAAATTTAGGTCCATAAGTATAGGGAGGACCCATTCGTCCATGGAAAATTGGGTCCCAGGTCCCCATACCTGGAACACGCATTGCTGAATGTAAAGTGCTATGTTTAGGCATTAATTATTATCAGGTTTCCCCTTTGGAAAATGTAATTTATTAAGCTTGTAAATGAATTAAAGGGATAATTTGACATAATTAATTTCAATTTTATTAACAAGGCCCAAATAAGTGTGTAAATGTAAAGGGGTATATTTAACAACACTAAATTAAGGAATTATTAAGTCCAATTTAAATAAGGGGGGGCCAAAAAGGTGAGAAAATGTAAAGGGTTACATTTTTCTACACTACATTTAGCCCCCACTTTAGTGAGAGGATGACCTTGTGTCAACCTCACACTAAAGTAGATAATCAAGAGAGGTATAATTGTACAATTTTTGGAAGGATAAGACAACTAAGATCAAGGAGGATGATCAAGCCCCCAAGATCTAAGATCTCATGGAAAAACCAACAAAGGCACAAGGAGACACATGCCTGCGTTAATCATATATATGTATGCAGCAATGGAAAGATACTCAATCATATAATGTCAAAGTCTAAAAGAAAGAGAGAAAAAGAAAAAGAAAAAGGGAAAGGATCAAGCCTCGACTATCCAACGCGATGTGGAACATGCCTCAAATTTTTGTCCAAAAACCTTTACAAGTGGAACTTTTTGTCCACTATGCAAAAAAAATACACGCTCACATGGGCTAGTGAAGTTAGTTGTTCACTAAGTGAGCCCCCAAGGGTGGTAAATGATAGAATATCATTAGGCTCCCATACCATACCAAAGTTATACCTCATATAACTTTAATAAGGAACCAAAAAATATGAACTTCAAGCTGAATAAGGCTTAGCAAGTTGTGTTATGTTGTGTAGTTGTACACTTATGAAAACAAGGAAACACGGGCAAGAACATTGTGTTATGCTTGGTGGCCATGAAAAAGGTTTTAATTTCAAGCTTCATAAGGTTAGAAAGTTGTGTTATGCTAAAAACTTATGAACAAAAGAACAAATAGGATAAGACATGTTCAAAGTAATTTTTCTTAGTTCATGTAATGTCTCCTCTTAGGGAACATCACACCTAATGTCTCCAAGAGAGGACAAGTCTAGGATAAAAGATTCACAACATAGGGAATGCAATGTGTAGCATCACCACTAATAGGAAAGTTGTATGGAAAGAAAGGTCACACTCTTAGAGGACATAAAACCCAATGAAACCACCAAGAAGAAGAAACATCACAAGAAGTAAGAAGAATGCATAATGAAACATAAGATATAGTCCAAGATCTTCAAAAATGATAATACCAATGTAAATACCCACTTTAAAGAAATTTCTTCCACCATGCTATAGCAATTACTTTAAAGTAGCAATGATAAATGCTAAACAAGATGTGAGAGCTTATTTGGAAAGCCCTATGTCAAGCATATGTTTCCAAATGAAGCTACACCATGAAAAAGGGTTTACCCCCAAAATGAAATATTAAAATCACATAAGAGATCCATGGATTTGCTACAATGATATTATAGATCTTGGAAATGTCATCATTCCCCAAATAACTTATGGAACATGAAGAATGAGACATAGAGAGTGAAAAAAAAGAAAGAAAAATCCTTTTTTTTCAACATGGAAGAAACCTAAATTTCTCGATGCCTTGCATCATCCCTAAAAGGAAAAGAAAAGATAAAAGAAAAGATAAATGTTTAGGACATATAGAAGAATGAAGGTACAAATAGAGGAATGCACATGAAGACACATCAAACAAAATGATGCGAGGGATCATATTATGTACATGTAACCACATAAAGAACATGAAAAGAAATCAAAGACAACTAGTAAGGAACATGCAATTCAACCTATAGAAGGTCATCTACAATCCAATCTTGTTCATCGTATGTGGAAGGCGGACAACTAGCCAAAGCGACAACATCAAGTGCCAAACTAGGACAAGGCTATCTACCTCCTTTCCCCCACTAAGTGCAGGACAAGGATGATTTGAGATGGGTGATGAGAATGAGATCCTTGCAATATAGAAAATGATTTACAATGAATGTAAAACATGTAATAGTGAGTATTCTATGATCCTACAACTATCACATGGAAAGGAGAAAAGTTCATGTAATTGCTATCCAATTATGTTTGAAATATTAGGAGAAGAAAAATCACTCAATACAAGCTTTAATACATGACACTCATCAATAAGATGCCCAAGAGTTCTATGATATGTGAAATAATTCATGTTCTTAGGTTTATTGATTTTAGTGGGAGGTGGTAGTGTAATCCATCCTAGATGAAGAAGTTGCTCCATTTGTTGTTTAATTACAGTTTTAGTATGTAGGAATGGCAACTTTTTTCCTTTATAAGGCTCATATTTCTTACTTGTTTGAGGATCTTGTTGAGGTGGATTTGGAGAAGAAGGATCGAAAATGATCCTATCGTCTTTGTGAGGGATATTTTCATTCTGACGAAGGACACTTGTTTCATTAGAAGATGTGGAGGGAAGAGGATCTTGATATCATAAACCTTTAGTATCTTCAATTGAGATTTGTTCTAACAACTTATGAATCTCATTCTCATTCATTGTGTCACATTCTTATTTAGCTAACATCTTAAAGCCTTGGCCATAAGTCTCTTCCAAGTTGATGGGTTTTTTGGTGACTTTATAAACGTAGGATGGATGAGTATGCACTTGGTTAGAGGAACTAGGTTCGCTCATTGTTGGAGGTTTAGGCTTGGTTTGTGATTCAAACTTAGGATGTAAAAGAGAAAACATATCCAGTGGTGAAATGGTAGGAGGTGTTGGTTGTTGCATGGAAGGATAAAATGATGCATTGTTTTGAATTTTTTCAAGGAAACCATGTATGAAATTATGCATGCTTTCATTATCTTCACCTAAGATGTCAACTTCACGAGGACATTCATTAGGGGTAGGTTGATCATGATTAGGTTCTATTGTATTAGGATCATTACCAAAAACATAACTTGAGACATCAACCAAATATTTTAAGGACTTTCATATTACCAATACACATGTCCATTATGAAAGAATGAATTAAAATGCAAAGAGATTGCAAATTTTTAGTTTCTAAGAAAGATAATGTTTTGATTATGCTATGCAAAAACCTAAAAATGATGTCTTTTAGATGCAGTTTTGAATTCAATAAATGCACTAAGTTTGAAAATTTATGCTTAATATGAACAATTTTAGATAACAAAAATTTTGGAAACTAAAGCAACAAACTAAATATAGAAACAGAGAAGGAAAAATCAATTATTTTAATGCTCAAAATTTTACGAAAATTCCTGATCAAGGACTCATTCACCCATGGTCGAATGGGTCTCACTTCAGGGTTTTTAAAAATTAATTTGCAAGTTTCTGAGATGATTTGTATGATTTTCAAATTTTAGTTTCAGACAGTGAGGTACAGTTTTATATTTCTATAAAATGAGGTCTAAATGCAAGTGCAAATAGTGCTAAATTGCAAGAAAAAAGACCTAATTTGATATGCAATTTTGATTCAATTTTCAGATGTAAATGACTAATTATGCAATGTTATGTAAACATTATGCAAAATGACTAATATTTTTGAATCTATTAAATTTTAAAGAATGCAAAATTACAAACCTAAAACCTTAAACAAGTTGCAAAGTAATTCAAGTAAACAACCCTAAATGAGATGCAATGCAATGCCAATGAATGAAACACCTAGATCTAAGGTTGAAAATGGACTCCAAATCAGCAAGATATGATGCTTAAACGTCAGGTTCACCAAAATGAAACACTGAAAAATAGGGAGGTTCCCCAAAATGGATTGATGAACCAATTATGGTCTTATTTTCCTTTATTTTATTAGGAAATGAGATCACGACAATGAATTGATTAACAAACCTTAGGTGAATCAACCCAAAGTGGGAATCTTCAAGTTTTTGTATGACTGAAGGATGGGGGTCAAGGTCAAACATCACTTTGAGGAGAAAAACTAAAAAATAGAAAATCAACTTCAAAATGCAATCTAACACTTGAAATAGCAAGATTAAACTCAATATTTGTAGAACCATAAAATAGAATGCAAATTTAAGAAGGGAAAAAATATGTGTACCAATCACCAAAAGTGCTTTTCATAAACTAATCTAAGACTCATTCGCTCATGGGTGAATGGGAACAAGTACAAGGGGATGCAACAATATTTTGGGAGCCTCTAGTGCAAATTTTAACCTTCTAATTTATCTAGGTTTTAGTGTCGAAAAGTCAGGAATTCAATCTGTAGGTTAGATTATGTGATTTGACAACAACTTTGACATGTGTTCCAACTTTGACAACTTTATAAATCTTTCTCTTCAAAAGGTCTTCAAGTCATCTTCAACCTAAATCTGCAATCACACACACAAGAGAGAAAAATGTTTGTTTTTGGGTGCATAGGGGTTTACCTTGGTCAAACCCCATTTTGGTAATCAAACCTTGAATTGAAATAATTAAATGAAAGATGGAATGAAGAATGAACAAAGATAAGTTACCACTCAACAAACACTTGAATGAAACCTTGACAATGGATATCATAGGAGGTATGCAACTTGCATGAAATGGTTGAATTGGATGTGGATATTGACACTTGAAATTAATGCTTGAAATGATACTTTGAATGATTAACTTGATTATGAAACCTACATCATAATTTTAGCTCCAAAAATATGCATGATGCAAGAAGACTTTGACATGATGAATGGATCTTGAATACTACAATAAATCTTTGATATATCTGCTCTTGAATGCCTTTGGTTGCTCTTGAAATGATCTTGTAAATCTCATAAAATTTCTAGGTGAGACTTACTAAAATAACCTTGTATTTATAAGTATGTATCCTTAATTTCTCAAAATTCAAATATCACAAGTTGACATTGAATTATGGATTTGAAAACATTAAAATACCACCAAAAACATAATTTAAATTTAGGTCCAAAGGTCTAGGGAGGACCCATTCGCTCATGGGCGAATGGGTCCCTAGTCCCTATACCTAGAACACACATTACTCAATGTAAAGTGTTATGTTTAAGCATTAATTATTGTTGGGTTTCATCCTTGGAAAATGTAATTTATTAGGCTTGTAAATGAATTAAAGGGCCAATTAAGGCATAATTAATCCCAATTTAATTAAGAGGGACCAAATTGTTGGGAAAATGTGTCTCAACCTTGCAATTATATATGGTTTATTATTGATAGGATGTATGTTGGTATGTGGCGAATGATCATGCAAATACTATACACTCGTAATAAGCTATGGCATTTGGGGCATCGTCTCAAAAAAAAAATCCATTGACACGCTAAGGTTTTTTCCTACTAACACGTCAAGGTTTTTCTGTTAACACGTCAAATGAAAAATGACCTTGTAAAACCATAATTCTAGTGAAAGGTTGATTTTTTTTGCTTCTATGCTTGGGAGACAAAATAACCATCTTCACACTCTCTAATTCAAGGAAAACCCTAGAGATCTCAATCTTAGGTATGCAAAGGAGAAAGAGATCTAGGGTTGTCCTAGGGTCTGATTATAAACTAAATAGGGTTTCACCACCAAGATAGGGCTTGGAAAGACAAATTAAATGAAGGATCTAAAGCTTAAACCTAATGCAATGCAATACTCCACTAAATGACCTAAAAATGCATGTAAATCAAAACAGAAAGTTGGGAGATGAAAGGTGTGTACCTAGAAACCTAAAGAAGACTAGATGAAGGTCTCAAAAGCTAAAAGCATTGATTTTAAAGCCTACTATGACTCATATTCTAGTTTGGGTGATTTAGTCCTAGATTAGGGTTTATGGGCTAAAATTAAATCAAGAAGAGAGATGTCTGGAACTTTTGAAATCAACAAATTTGACCAAACTGGGACTCATATGCCAGAAGTTGTGTATTAGTATAGTTTGGGTTTTCTAGAAATTCAAGGTCTAATCCTGCTCTTCAATGTCTTCTATTTCCTTTCTACCTGATTTCTGGATTTGAATCTTCAATTTGCAACCTATAGATGTTTTCCAATGATCTCTAATGCAAGGTGACAACTTTGACAACTTTCTCTAAACTTTCTCTTCAATATGTCTTCAACCTAAATCTACAAATCACACACTAAAGAGAGGGAAAATTGTTGTTTTGTTAGTAGAAAGGGGTTTTCCTTGGTCAAACCCCATTTTGGTAATCAAACCTCAAAATGAAATGAAATAGGAGAAGAGAATGATTAATGAACAAAATACAATGTTGTAACTCACCAAACCCTAGAAATAAAGTGCTAAAAACATGTATGAAATGGCTCCAATGGATATAGATCTTGACTCTTGGTTGAATGTGATAGATCTTGAGTTGAATGCTAGCTTGAATCATGAAATCCTACATCACAATTGTTATCTCAAAAATAAACATGATGCATGAATACTTTGACATGATACTTGGTGCTTGAATAATGCTCTAAAACACTTTCTAATCAGCCCTTGAAGATGAGCTTGAATGCTCTTGTAAACAATTGTAAACTCCAATTTATTATAATGCATGAATACTTGAAGGCTTAGGATGATCTCTTGAATGCTTGGGTGAAAATGAGTGAAATTTTTGGCAAGAGACACTAAAAAATTCATCTGGTGTTGTCATTCATGGAAACCCTAGTCATTGATTTGATCCACATGTTTTTATTTGATCGTACTGGAAGTTAGATCGAAGTTTTGTGATTAATTAGCAAGTTAGAACAAAGCATCTAATAGAATTGTGTTCATCGATTCATATGCAATTTTATGTTATTAATTTGAGTTGTGGATCTCAAGGAAGGTTGTTTGATGTATTATCTATGTTATCCTTGAATTTTAGAGCCTCGTATCGATCTGTGTGCAAGTTAGAAGATCCGGTTGATTGATTTTTCGTATAACAGTGCAAGAAGGCCAACTAAGTGAATACATCATGTTGTGGATCTTCGAGGAGTAATTATTTTAAGTGTTTTGTGTTTGAGAATTTTGATTTAGGTCCTCACCATGTTGTGGCCAAATTTGGTGGGTATGCATTAAAAATTACTTGTCGATTGAGCTGACAGTTTGTAAATATTTTATATTTTGTTGAAGCTAACATATGGTTGATTAAATCCTTAGTTGCAGAAATATATAATTGACCATTTATGTCATTTTGAAGTATGTACAAAGTGTGATGATACATGTGTGAATGTCAGAAGAATTTTAGAGTGAATATGCATAGTTTCACTTGTGCAATAAAGGATTTGTGATGCAAATTAGAGCATAATAGAGCAAAAGAGAAGAATCAGACAAAAGGTCAAGAAAGTGAAATGTGCTTAATCAAAATTGTAATCAAGCATTAATAGATGGTATTTTTTCAATTCAAATCTTTTGGATGTTATCCAAATATTTTTTTAAGATAGTGAGTCTTCTTTTGTATTTGAGCAGTGAGCTCTAGGTAGTGTGTTTGAATGCATGTGCATTCCTTTTGTAAACACTTATTTGAGTACTCAGATTATATTGTGGATTGACCTCCACCGTGGTTTTTCCCCTAATAGGGTTTCCACATAAAAAAATCCTTGTGTTATGATGTTGTGGTTGCTTGTCTTATGTTCATGCATCTTTCTTTTGGTTGAATGTTAGAATTTCTTTAAAGATCAAATTAATAAAGTTAAAAATTGTAGAACACTGATTCACCCCCCCCCCTCTCAGTGTTCCTTGATTCCAACAATTGGTATCAGAACCTAGTTCCTCAGAAGAATTTTAAAAGCTTTGGGAAGATCCAAGAAAGTGATTCAATGGATTCAAGCAGTCTTTAACTACAACTTTTGGTGGCCCTAGATGATCTTGATCATTCAAAATCTAAAGTCCGGGAATTGCAGGCAAGCCTCATGAATGCTATAAAATTCATTTAGTCATTGAAAGATAAAATCAATAAGTCCAGGGAGAAGACAAGGGAACTTTCTGATCAGATCAAGAAGAAAGAAAGTAAAAGCATTAAAGATGAACAACTAAGTCAAGCCCTAAAGGAAAAATAGAAGAATGTGAAAATTTTGCCAGAGATAATGCTGTCCTAAAGCATGAGATGGAATCTATTATGATGAGGATGACCAAGGAGATTGAAGATAGAAAGAAGAATGAAGAGAATCTTGATCAGTCCTTGAAAGAGAAATTTGAAGAATGTAGTTGAATTACTGATGGATTCAATTAGTTGGAGCTTGAATTGGAACAATCCAGAAATAATGAAGAACTTGAAAAGTAGATTGTTGATCTCAGAGATGAACTAGCCACTGCAAATGAATTCAAGAAGAATTTTAAGATTAGCTCAGCCAAGCTTGATGAGATGATTAAAATTCAGAGGACTAGAAGTGACAAGCGAGGTCTTGGATATGAGGAAGGAGAAATTTTTGAATCTAGACAAAGGAGATTTAGGAAAGGAAATCAAATGAACAAAGCTGGAAGGTATCTAGTAAGACAACCTAATGCTCAAAGGTTCAATGGTTACTATTTTGTTTGCAATAAATTTGGTCATATGGCTGCTCAATGTAGGAGTAGAATGAATTCAAGTGGTCCATCATTCTCTGGTCAGTGCTTTAATTGCAATAAGTATGGTCATAAGTCAGTTGAATGCAGAAGTATATCAAGCAATTTTTTTAGAGATGTTAGATGTTATACATGCAATAGATTTGGCCATATTTCTAACTAGTGCAGATCAAGAGAAAATAAATGGAACAACTGGTCTGGACAAAGAAATGTGGTGTGCTACAATTGCAACAAATACGTTCACATTGCTAGATTTTGCAGAAGTATAAAGGGTCTGGTAAATCAAAGGAAAGACATACAGAAAGATGAAAAAGGAAAATGAAAAGTCACTACAGATGAGATTAGGAAGCAAATGAAGAAGATATGGGTGAAGAAGAGTCATATTGTAGGAAATGATCCGACAAAAGAGAGGTTTGGAACCTATGAAGAAAAAGATATGCAAGTACATAAGTAGTTGAAGAAACCTATGATAGTATAAAAGGTAAGGAAGGAAGTTGAAGCCTTTGTAGAGAGCATGGGTATATCTACAAAAGCTATGAGAGAAGCTAGAAGAAAGAGAGAACAAGTTGAAGAAGATCCTACTAGAATTGAATCTACTAGTCCGACTGCATCCTCTACCCGATCTAGTTCAACAAGAAACTATGCACCCTTATCCAGTTCTACAATGAAATCGGGCCCTATGAAAGGTCAAGGAAAGAGGAAGAAGGATAAAAGAAAAAGAGTTTATGTTGCAATTGAGGAAGATAAGGAAATAGAATATAATGAAGAAGTGAGAAATTAAGAATCAGGGCACAAAGGCAAAATCAGTCTCTAAGGACAAGCCCTCTGGTGAAGAAGAGAAAGCAAAGAAGAAGATGAAAATTGACAAACCAGGTATGTTTGTAAAGGAATTTGAGAGATGTATAATCAAGGATGGTAATCTTAAGCCACTATGTGAATGGTATGATACCTTTGATAGTGTTGGTCAAAGAATTCTTGAAGAAGCAACAATAAAGTATTTGAACAATTTCAATATGACTCTTATTGAAGTAATATCTCAGTTACCTAAAAGTTTGTATGAAGTCATAGAAATGAGGAAAGTGAATGCTAGAATTGAAGAAGAGCAAATGAGAGAATGGATACTTGTTGATCCGTGTTTTGTGATGTCATTAGAAGAGATGAAGAAGATTCTAAATGATTCTAAGAAGGTTTTCAAAAGAAAAACAAGACTAAACAAGCTTATGATTGGTTAGACTGAAGAGGTAGCAAAAGAAACTAAAAGAATTTTAAAGGAAATTTTGTTAAAGAACATAATCAATGTTGTTTCTGAGGAAGGTCATGATGAAGATATTGCATCTGGTATGGTGGTTGAAGAGGTAAAGGAAGATACAGTTAAGGACACTCAGATTCCTCTTGATGTGCATAATACAAAAGTTCTTATGGAGACTGAAGCTCCTGAAGATGTGACAACTGAAGAAGTTGAAATTCCAAAAGGAAAGCAAGAATCTATAGTTGAGGAAACAGTGATTGAAGAAAAGAAGGTTGAAGTAAAGGAAGTTCTTGTGGAAGCAAGAGACATTGCAGAGACAGTGAAGAGATTTCTAGAAGTGCAAAAGGAAGAGTTTGACCTTGAATTGGGTGAATGTCCTATTAATTTGGCTACTTTGTCTCCAATTCAGAAATTGAAAGTTGCATCATTTGCCCAGGCGAAGGCTAGGGAAGAATTGTCGAAGTCTTACATTGAGGATAGTGAGCTATTGAGTCTTGCATTTGGCATCTTGGAGACAATAATTCCTTCTCAAGTTAAGGATCCATCCAGTTCTCCTTGTGGTGAGCTGAAGAATCTTATCAATTTTGTAAGTACTCATTTTGAGTCCCTTGAGAAGTCAGTTGAGGACAAGGTATAGAAGGAGTTTGATGATAAAAGATTCAATAAGGTAAAGTGCATGATGGCTAATGACAAATCATTATTAGCTACTTGTGTGAAGAATATTCAAAGTGCACTATATGAAGGAGGAAATATCTATAAGTCATGTTTATCTTTGTCTAAATTTATTGAAGACAATGAGAAGAAGATTAAGGATGATGAGAAATAGTTAGCTAATATTTCTGAAGCCTTTGATCCTTTAACCGTTTCTATTGGAAAGAAAGAAGGTTAGGTTATATCCCTACTTGAAAATATAAAGAGTTTGAAGTGTGATAATAATATAATTGTGGAAATAGCATGTGAGCTTAGAGGCCTAATTGGTCCGAAGATGGAAACAATGTTGAGTGCACTGAAGGAAGCACGAGAAGCTTTGGCGTTCACTGATCTGGAAAACCTTGAATCAACAGAGATACAATATTATCTATTATGTGGTCGCATGACTATTTTGGAGAGTTTGAAAAAGAGTTGGGACACTAGTTTGAGCATATTGAAGACCAAATTTTCAAATATATTCAAGTTTGTGTAAGTTTGCAGAAACATGTTTGTACATATGTAGTTTGAATTTTTTGATTGATTTTTGGTATGTGGATTACTACCTTTGTCATTGATGTCAAAGGGGGAGAATGGGACAGTGAAAAATTCCTTAATCATCTCAGGGGGAGTTGTGTTTTTGAAGTTTTGAAGGTTGGCAGTGTATTCATGTTGGTACTGATCTGACACTTAGTCATTTTTCACTAAGTGTTGCCATCAATGCCAAAGGGGGAGATTGTTCACAAGAGACACTACACAAGTCATCTAGTGTTGTCATTGATGGCAACCTTAGTCAATGATTCAATCCACACATCTATATTTGATCGTACTGGAAGTCAAATCAAATTTTTGTGATTAACTAGCAAGTTAAAATAGAGCATCTAACAAAATTGTGTTCATCAATTCATATGCAATTTTTTGTTATTATTTTTAGTTTTGGCTCTTAGGGAAGGTCATTCGATGTATGATCTATGTTATCCTTGAATTTTAGAACCTCATATCAATCTGTGTGTAAGCTAGAAAATCCGATTGATTGATTTTTTGTATAACAATGCAAGAAGGCCAACTAAGTGAATATAGCATGTTGTGGATCTTCGAGGAGTAATTATTTTAAGTGTTTTGTGTTTAAGCATGTTTATTTAGGTCCTCACTATGTTGTGGCCGACTTTGGTGGGTACGCATTAAAAATTACTTGTGGATTGAGCCGATAGTTTGTACATATTTTATATTTTGTTGAAGCTGACATATGGTTGATTAAATCCTTAGTTGCGGATATATATAAGCGATCATTTATGTCATTTTGAAGTATGTACGAAGTGTGATGATGTTTTTAAGAATGTTAGAAGAATTGTAGAGATAATGTGCATAGTTTCACTTGTGCAATAAAGGATTTGTGATACAAATTAGAGCAGAACAAAGAAAAAGAGTAGAATTAGATAGAAGGTCAAGAAAGTGATTAATGTGCTTAACTGAAGCTATAATCATTAATAAATTCTATTATTTTCAGTTCAAATCTTTTGGATGTTGTCTAAATATTTTTGTAACACAGTGAGTCTTCTTTTGTATTTGAGTAGTGAGCTCTAGGCAGTGTGCCTGAATGCATGTGCATTCCTTTTGTAAACACTTATTTGAGTACTCAAATTATATTGTGGATTGACCTCCACCATGGTTTTTCCTCTAACATGTTTTCCAAATAAAAAAATCCTTGTGTTATGGTGTTGTGGTTGCTTGTCTTATGTTCATGCATCTTTCTTTTGGTTGAATGTTACAAGTGATTTAAAGATCAGATTAATAAAGTTAAAAATTCCAGAACACTGATTCACCCCCCCTCTCAGTGTTCCTTGATTCCAATAGAAATAACCTTGTATGTATACTTGTTTATGCCAAATTTCCTAAAATTACAACACTTCAAGCTGACATCAAATCTAGGAGGGTAAAATCCTACAAAGAATTTAAATTAATTTTAATTTTGGGCCACACGAGACTCATGCACCCAAGGTGGTGTATGAGTCCCATTAGGCATAAATTATGGTACCATTTTAGAAAGGTGTAAAATCCAAATCAGGACCCAAGACCCTAAGTGGGACTTATACACCCAAGGTGGTGTATGAGTTCCAAATCACTAAATTTGGGCCACACAACCTAAAAACACCTAGATTATGATTGGGTGTTGATTTATGTCAGGACTATCCCTGAAAATATGCATTAATTAAGGCTTGTAGATGCAAAATAAGGCCAATTAAAGCATAAAGAAGCCCAATTATTTAATAAAACCCTAGAAAAGTGTGAAAGTGGGTTACAAAACTTTACAACACTCTAAGTAAGGTATGAATAGGTTTATTTAGTTTGCAAGGGCCCAAGACCTAATGTGAGTGTTTTTAACACATTACAACACTAAGTCAAGGCATCATTAAGCTTAATTTTATAAGGAGGGCCCTAACAAGTGTGAAAATGTCACTGATGACATTTTTTGACACTACATTTAGCCCCCACTTTAGTGAGAGGATGAACTTGCTTCAAAATCACACTAAAGTAGACAAACTCACTTCAAGAGGGGTCCAAGTGCACCAACACCAGTAAGATCGGACAACAATGACCAAGAGAGGTGATCAAGCCCTTAGGATCAAGATCCCATGGAAAACCAACATAAGCACAAAAGAACACACATGAAAAATGATATATAAAGAACATCATTAAGGAACAAGCATACACTGCCAAAGACAAAGAGAGAAGAAAAAAAAAGGGGTGGATGGATCAAGCTTTGACCATTTGTCCAGCACGATGTGGATCAGATCTAGGTTGTTTGTTCAAAAATACACGCTCACTCTGAGGCAATGGAACTTCAAGTTGTTCATTAGATGAGGATCTGAAAGAGGTGAGACACATCCACACATGGTCGATATGCACTCACACACACACACGAGTGGCTATGGGAAATTCATGCCTCAATCAAGCTTCCCATCAAACCATACCAAAGTTATACTTCTTGATAACCTTGATAAGGTGCCACGCAATAATGAACTTCAAGCTTCATGAGGCAAGTAAAGATTCATATGCTTGGAACTCATGAAAAAACAAGATGACTCCATAGGCATGCAAGGTGTATTATGCAAGGTGGCCATATAATCACAATTTTAAATGCAAAAATAGGGAACGTTCAAAGGAGTCTTGCTTAATTCATGTAAGGTCTTTAACTTAGGGAATAGTGTTCCCAATGTCTCCAAGAGAAGACCAATCAAAGAATAGAAGATTCACAACTTAGGGGATGCAATGTGTCATGTCAAGCCACTAAGAGGAATATAATATATTGAGAGAGATCACACTCTTGAAGGAAATCACACCCAATGTCATCAAAAAGTGAAGGACACATCACATGAAGCAAGAAGACTACACCATGAAAAGTGAGAAAATTCAAAAGAATAACACCAATATATTCCCTCACTTTAAAGAAATTTCTCAACACCTTGCTATAAGTAATTACTTTAAAGTAGCAAATGATAAATGCTAACAATAAAGAAGACATAAGACAAGAGAGGGGTTTCCCTCAAAATGAAAATCCAAACACACATAAGGGATCTATGGATTTGGGGTCAATATGTTCTTGCTACAATGTTTTCAGATAGCTCAAAACTTTCATCATTCCCCAAACACTCATAGAACTAAAAGAACGACACAAAGAGAGCGAAAACAAAGAAAAAAATTTCAAATCAACATGGAAGAGACATGATTGTCTCAATTCCTTGCATCATCTCTAAAAGGAAAACACAAGACAAATGAAAAACATAAAAGAGGAGCTTTTGGGTCAACATGGAAGACACATGAGTGTCTTGATGCCTTGTGTCATCCCCAAAAGGGAAACACAAGACAAATGAAAAAGATAAAAGACTTATGACATAGAGAAGAATGAAGGTACAAATAGAGGAATGTTACAAAGAGAGAGATACATCAAATAGAACAATTCTAGGGATCACATTATGCACATGCAATCACACAAAAGGAAAAGAAATAATGCAAAGGACTAGTAAGGCACATGCAAGTCAACTTATGAGTAGGTCGTCAGCATCCCAATCGTGTTCATAGTATAGAGAAGGAAGATAACTATCCAAAGGGATAATAGAAAGTTCCAAGCTAGGTCCATCACTAGGTTCAATACTCTTCTTAGGAGAATTGTCATTTAGGCTCATGGAAGAAGAAAACAATGTATTCAATTCATTATGCACTTGTTCATGAATCTTTGCAAGCTGATCATCGTTATCCAAATTAATCACAATAGAAGGTCAAATGATAAATTCCAAAGAAGGTGTTAGCTCTTGTTGTGCTTGTGGTATAGGATCATTTTTTTTGACAAAGGGGTAGACTCATCATGCATTGCTAAATAGTCAAGTTTGGATTTTTATTTTATTTGTTGTTTTCTTCATTTAACTTTTGAGCAAGAGCATGAAATCTACGCCTACGCTCTCTAGCATGTCTGTTTCTTTTAGTTCATTTTCCAAGTTACATTTGTGTAGGAGCGGGTTCATCAACCATAGGCTTCTTTTCTTCCCCAAGGGGAGTAACAGAAGGAACCATGGAAGGTTATTCAGCCACTTTCTCTTTAACCTTGTAAACTTGTTTTATTCTAGGAGGCATGATAGGATTATTTTCATTATCTCTTGGACTTTTGTAGGAAATATGTGAAGGTTATTTCTTAGATTGATCTTAGTTTTTTTTAATGTCTTCTAGTTCAATCATGGTTTCCTCAAGGATGGTAGGCTCGATTGTGGGTGGAGGCATGTTTTGGAGGGATAATTTCGCTATGCATTTTTCCTTAAAATTTTGGTAGGATTTGAAAAAGAAGTCCTCACGAGGTTTAATAGGTTCCATAGGCTTGGGCTAGAAGAAGTCTAAGGAAAAGTTTCCATGGGAAGACAAAGGGTTAAAGCCACTATGATGTAAAGTAAAAATTTCATTGTCAAAGGGAAACTTTAAGGATTTATGCACAACCTTCAAGATCGCTCCCATGGAGTGTATCCATGGGTGACCAAGCCTCACACGGAATTGATCTAATGTCAGTATGATGGAGAATGAGACGTCTTGTGTTTTTGATCCTACTTGTAAAGGCATGGTGATTAATCCCATCATAGGGCAAGTGAAACCATTATGCATCTTAATCCATGCTTTCATCTTTTCATATATTTCTTGATAAAGCTCATGTAGAAGTAAGAATTCCTTAGTGATCACATTCTCTCCACAGATAGGATCTATTAATATCCCATTAGTGGGCTTATCATAGATTCGGTCGGCTATGTAAAGAGGACCATCGGGTGCATGTTTAAGTATATATTTAGAGGAGAAATAAATGTCAAGAAGATTTTTAGTTCGTCCCTTATGATGTTGAGTTTCAACCAATGCAACAAAACCATCAATAGGATTTTTTTATTGTTGAACAATATCCATAGGAATTTTTTGAATTGTATCTATGTTCTCATCATCTGTGTCAACATTCATCACATTAGTCTTTGTAGTTTTACTAGCTTTGAAAAATGAACTATTATGTTTCGGCAATGGGGTTGGTAAAGATTTACAAGTTTTGGTTAGGAGGGGCAACAGACTTATTTCCTTGATCACTAACACCTCCAATGGAAAGCTGACTAGAATCAATGAGGTCTTGAACAAAATGTTTAAGACATTTACAATGTTCCATATCATGTCCATTTTATCAGTGATAATTGCAATAAGCATTTGATCTAAAGTTTGGAGGTATAGGCTTATTAGGATTAGGTGTTTTAACAGGAGGCAAGGTAATCATTTGTTGTTCTAAAAGTTGTGACATTGTGCTATGAAGGGTATTGGGTAGGGAAGTGAATTATCTTTTCAGGTCCTCATAGTTAAAGGATATCATTGCTTTTATGAAAGCTACTTGGGTATGCATATTTTGATATTTTTTTTGAGGGGGATTAAGTTGAAGAAAGCCTTTATTCTGCTTTCTAAAAGGTTGGTAATTTTTTTGGTTTGCAGGCTTAGACTTCTTAGATCGGCTAGATGTGGATTTTGTATCATGACTACTAACTGAGTTTTGATAATCATGGAGGGCAGTACATAAGTGCATGAAGGAATGAAATTTCATCATGGTAAGTTTATCTTGTTTATTACTTTGAAAATTCTCTATGAACATCTTTAGAAGGTGAGGGTCAGAAACCTTGACATTGATTTGGGAATAAAGCGATTGATAGCATGAAATAAAGTCAGTAATCTTTTCTTCTTTTTGCTTACATCTCATCAAATCGGCCAAGGTCATCCTAGGAGTCATATACACTTGGAAATGGTTTATAAATGCCTCAACAAGTTCATTGAATGAAAGAGTTGAGTTGCTCAGTAACGAAGAAAACCATTCTAATGCAGTATCCTTCAAGGACCTAGGGAAAATTTTAGCCAATAGTTTGCCATCAGAACAAAGTCACAGCATAAAGCTATGTAAGCGGAAACATGGTTAGAAGGATCTCCTTTCTGCCCATATTTCTTGAATCTAGGAACCTCTACACCTTGTGGCATTGGTGTTTCCAATATCTCCAAGGACAAAAGACTATTTTTGACATAATATTTAGGTTGACCATTTTAATTTTAGTTGATAGTGGAAACTTGTTTTTGAAGGGATGAAATAGTTTGGAAAAGTTGGTTTATGAGAGGGTCATTGCTTGTGTTGTGAGATGCAAGTGAAAATGGTGGACGTGTGTATGTGTTTGAAGGACAAGTGAATGGAATGCTTATAGGTGGTAAAGTGGTAGGAGATATGACATGCAATGCCACAAAGGTACTAGGGATGCTAGCATAAATGGAAGGGATCACATTACTAGTTGTTTGTATTGTTGTTGTAACTTGAGTGTTAGTATAGGTAGGAATAGAGGCAATTGTTGTGGGAGGGGGAATTTGAATTCCTCCTTGGCTTATGAAATTATTTGTAGATAAAGGAAAACTAGTGTTTGAGGTAAAGTGTTTTCCAAAGATTTGAAATATGTTATGCACAAGGTCAAGTCCATCTTCACTTTCAAGCATGTGATGAATCTTATCTATGGTAAGGATAGCAGTAATTGAAATTTTCTCAGTACTTATTTTATTTTGTAGGTTTGCTAAGTCTTCATGGTCCATACCTAGTGAACTAGTGTCAATACTAGGATTGAAAGAGCTAGATAACCCAAGATCCACAATGATTGTACTATCGCGAGATTACATGAGTCTCAAACTTCATCTCACTATAGTATTAGCAATAGGACACCAAGTAGAAATGCTCGTGAAAGGGATACTAAATGCAAGATGAATGCAAATGTAATTTAATCTAAGTGAAATGAAATGAAATGATTATAATTGAAACTCTATAAACTGAAACAAAAAGTTATCAATAGCAAAGAGAAGCACTTAAATAGATTTTTAAATTCTAGAAAATGTAGTTCAGAATCTGCACTAGGACTAAATCACCTAGAGGGACGTATGAGTCCCAATGAGTATTTTTTCAAAAATTTCAAAAAAATTCAAGTGATTTTTATGCTTTCTAGTTTGTATGTTATGTAACCTAAGTGCAAATGTATTTTTAAGATTATTTTCAATGATTTAAGATGCAAAAATGTAAGCTATATGCACTTTCACTAATGCAAAATTTAGAAACCCTAGAATTCCAATAAACTAACTATACAAACGCTAATGCAAAGTTAATGCAAGCAATATCTAGGATGATGATGCACTCCAAATTAGAATTATGATGTTCTAAATGCAGGTTCACCAAAACGAAAGGTTGTATTTTGTTGCTTCCATGCTTGGGAGATAGAATAACAATCTTCACACTCTCTCATTCAAGGAAAATCCTAGAGATCTCAATCTTAGGTATGCAAAGGAGAAAGAGATCTTGCAATAGGGTTATCCTAGGGTTTGATTATAAACTAAAGAGTAGTTCACCACCAAGCTAGGGCTTGGAAAGATAAATTAAATGAAGGATCTAATGCTTAAACCTAATGCAATGCAATACTCCACTAAATGACCTAAAATGCATGTAAATCAAAACAAAAAGCTAAGAGATGAAATGTGTGCACCTAGAAACTTGAAGAAGACTAGATGAAAGTCTAAAATGCTGAAAACACTAATTTTAAAGCCTACTGAGACTCATACGCTAGTCTGGGAAATTTATTCCTAGATTAGGGTTTCTGGGTAGAAACTAAAATCTAGCAAAGAGATGTCTAGAACTTCTGAAATCTACAAATTTGACCAAACTAGGACTCATACATGAAAAGTGGTGTATTAGTCTAGTTAAGGTTTTTTGGAAATTCAAGGTTTGATCCTACTCTTAAATATCTACTCTTTCCTTTCTACCTAATTTTTGAATCTTAATCTTTAATTTGTAGCCTATAGATGTTCTCCAATGATCTCTAATTCAAGGTGACAACTTTGACAACTTTCTCCAAACTTTCTCTTCAATATGTCTTCAACCTAAATCTACAAATCACACACTAAAGAGAGGGAAAAAAAAATTGTTAGTGGAAAGGGGTTTTCCTTGGTCAAACATTGTTTTGGTAATTAAACCTTGAAATGAAATGAAATAGGAGAAGAGAATGATGAATGAAAAAAATGAAATGTTTCAACTCACCAAACCCTAGCAATAAAGTGTTGCAAACATGTATGAAATGGATCCAATGGATGTAGATCTTGAATCTTTCTTGAATGTGATAGATCTTGAGTTGAACGCTAGCTTGAATCATGAAACCCTACATTACAATTGCTATCTCAAAAAAAAAATGATGTATGAAGACTTTGACATGATGCTTGGTGCTTGAATAATGCTCTAAACCACTTGATAACCATCCCTTGAAGACTCTTGAATTCTCTTGTAAACTCCAATTTTCTATAATGCATGAATACTTGAAGGATTAGGATGATCTATTGAATGTTTAGGTGAAAATGAGTGAAAGAACCTTGTATTTATACTTGTTTATGCCAAATTTCTTCAAACTACAATACTATAAGCTGACGTTAGATCTAGAAGGATAAAATCCCACCAAGAATTTGAATTAATTTTAGTTTCAGGGCACACGGGACTCATACGCCCAAGGTGGTGTATGAGTCCCATTAGGCATAAATTATGGGACCATTTTCAAAAATTCTTAGAAAGGTGTAAAATTTAGATTGGGACCCAAAACCCTACATGGGACTCATATGCCCAAGGTGGCATATGAGTCCCAGATCACCAAATTTGGGCCTCACAACCTAAAAGCACCTTAATTATGATTGGATGTTGATTTATGTCAAGATTATCCTTCAAAATATGCATTAAGGCTTGTGGATGCAAAATAATGCCAATTAAAGCATAAAGAAGCCCAATTATTTAATAAAACCTTAGAAAAGTGTGAAAGTGTGTTACAACACTTTGGGCTGATGCAAGAAGTTGGGTACACAAAATGCTCAAAAAGTGGAAGTGTTTTTGTTGTTTTTCAGAATTTGTCACACGTGGAATGAAAATTTGAGGCACTTACACAATGAACCTTAAAAAAAGTCAGTAATATGAAATTTAGCATTTTGAATTTAGTTTCCAAATATATAAATTATTCAAATACCCATATTATAGAAATTAAATTTTGTTAGGGATCTATAAAAACCACTTTTTAAAAGTCCCTTTTTTTACCATACCAAGCACGTGTACGGACACCACTTTTTGACCCAAATAAAATTATTTTACTAATTCGTTTTGGGAAAAGAGATCTAACAACATGAAGATTGATGTGGAATTTTTTTGTAATTTTTTGTTGAATTTTTTTTATTGAATTTTTATTGGCTTTAATTGTTGTTTTTAAAAATCAATGTGTATGGACAGCCTAATTGGACCTATTAAACTAAACATTTTTTGAATCTTTTTGTTTTCATTGTGTAGAGAATTTTTTGAAGTTTGATGCCATATAATTTATTTACAAGAAACTTAACCAAAAAAAAGTTATTAAAAAACAAAAAAAGCCTTACATTTCAAGTTTAAGGACTAGTTTTCTTAGAAATTGATTAAAAAAAAGAAAACATAATCCAATATTAATAGAATTTATATATTTGGAAAGTAGACATTGTGCTCTCTAATGGGTTTTAATTTTATAGATTGATTCAGAAAAAATGTCCATCAACCATATTGCCAAAGTTGGGCATTCTTCTTCAATCTACTTTAGTTTTTTAGTTGCAAGTCCAAAGCTAAGGGTTGGGTTGCCAAGCCTTTCTTGAGCCTAAAACCGAGGCAGCATGTGGGTTGGGAATTCAAAATTTTAAAAACACATGCATTCTTTTTAAATGCATACACATTATAAAACATGTGTTCTTTATTTTCTTAATTATTTAAGAAAATAAATACTTTTTAGAAACATGTACATGTTTTAAAACAAGTATGTGTTTTGAGTTACAAAATGCGTATGCGTTTTGAGTTACAAAATGCGTATGCTTTTTGAGTTACAAAATGCATACACATTTCTAAAAGGTATTTATTTTTCAAAATAAATGACTTGTACATGTTATAAAACACGTACGCGTTTTTTAGTGCATACATTTTTTTTTAGGCTTTAGTACCCGAAGCATAATGCATACATCTTTTTTAAAAATGCGTATGCGTTTTCTACGAGAATTTTTTTTTGGCCGAAACTTCCCCTCTTCATGTACCCAACTTCTTTCTTTTACCTCTTTACAACACTCTAAATAAGGTATGATTAGGTTTATTTAGTTTACAAGGGCCCAAGACCTAATGTGAGTGTGTTTAACACATTACAACACTAATTCAAGGCATCATTAAGCTTAATTTTATAAGGATGGCCCAAACAAGTGTGAAAATGTCACTAATGACATTTTTTGACACTACATCTAGAAGGTTTCAAAATCCTTGTTATAAGCGGTTGGGATGTATGTAGAGGGTAGTGTATTCTTAGAGTCTTATAGCGGTCATGTCCTCTCTTGATCTCTATTGGTGATACTCCTGTGAGAAGCTTGCTCTACAAGTATATTGTAATCTTTTGATTTCTAAATAATATATTGGGTAGTTTTTGGAGTGTGAGGTTTTTCTCTCAAAAGGGTTTTTCCCATGTAAATCATTGTGTTGTGGTATGCATGATATTTGTGTTTATTTTTTATTTTATTTTTGTAACTTTTAAAGATCTATAATTTTTTGCATTTTTCTCCTCTCAAGATTAGTGTAGGAAGTTGTTATGCTACCTTAGCTTCTTTACAAGTGGTATCAAAGCTTGATTGCCTTTGGTTTCAATTGTGGGTTGTTGGGTTTTTTTAACTAATCTAGATTTGAGTGAGAGTTTATGTAAAAGACACTTTGTGATCTTGTTACAAAAATTTTCAGATGGTAAGTTCATCAAGGAGAATAGAGGTGCAGAAATTTTTTGGAAATAATTTTGAGATGTGGAAGCTAAAGATGGAGGATTTGTTGATATATTGAGATCTATGGGATGTTGTTGATGCGAATGTTTCAAGGCTTATAGATCCTAATCAAGCTATTCAATATGATGTTATGGATTGTAAAGCCAAGGGTCTAATCAGATTGTGCTTGGTGGACTATTTTAATTAATGTCCATGAAGAGACGTCTGCACAGAAACTATGGAAGAAGCTTGGTGAGATGTATCAAGCCAAATGTTTAGTGGAAAATATTTTCTTGAGGAAGAATTTATATTCCTTGATAATGGAAGAGGGTGGACGAATCACAAACCACCTAGAAGAATTCAATATGTTCCAGTAGCTCAATTGGCATCAGTTGGTTTCAAAATTGATGAGGAGATATGTCAAATCTTACTTTGTTCTTTGCTTGATTCGTGGGATTCTCTTGTTATGGCTATTGGGAGTACTTATGTTGCATTGAAGACCAAAGATGTGGTGGGTTCTTTGCTTTCTGAAGAGATGAGGAGGAAGGTATCCATCACTTCCAAGGAGGCCCTAAATGTTCAGGGAAGACCTAAGGAAAAAGAAAAGAAGAATGAGAAGCATGAAAAATCCAAGTCCGAGGGGAGATCTAAATCTCCAAGAAAGTCCAAAGTTATTTGTTAGAACTGTGGTAAGCCTGGAAATGTTTGTAAGGAATGCCAAGAAGAAAAGAAGAAGAAAAAGAAGAAATTTGATTATGATTCTAATTCCAAGAAGGAAGATGATGACACATTCATTGCAACTTTGGCAACTCATGTAGGTAATGATGCATAATTAATTGACTCAGGTGCATCTTTTAATATGACCTTCAATAGAGATTAGTTTTGTGAATATGAAGAATTTGATGGAGGTACTAAGATGTACTTGGTTGATGATTCTCATTTAGACATTGTTGATTTGTTAAAGTTAATATCAAGTTTCCTAATGGTAGAATAAAAAAGGATTACTAGTGAATTGCATATCCTTGGATTAGCACAAAATTTGTTATCTATGAGCAAACTAATCGATATGGGTGTGCAGGTAGTATTTTCTAATGCAGGATGCAAGATGGTTAAAGGTTCTATGGTGATTTATAGAGGTGTCAAATATGGGACATTGTATAAGCTTGATGCATGCACTATTGAGTTTAATAGTACTTCTATGAAAATAAATTTTATAGAAGAAGTGAGGGTTTCACCTTCAACAGATGGTCGTGGCTTTTGGGTACCCAAGGGTGCTCTTTCTTCGTAGAAAAAGTTACCTACAAATAAAACTATGTTATGGCACCAGAGACTTGGCCACATTGGAGAAAAGGGTCTAAGGACCTTGAAAAATAAAAACCTTGTTGAAGGCTTTTCTGATTGTAATCTTGAATTCAATTTCTATGAGCATTGCATTTATGGAAAACAAAACCATGTTCAATTTTACTCAAGTTCTCATAAATCTTGTGGTCTATTAGATCTTATTCATTCTAATGTATTTGGTGCTATAGATGTTCCTTCAATTGGTAAATCCACATATTATGTTTTATTTACTGATGATTATAGTAGGACATGGGTATATGTTGTAAAGAGTAAATCTGAAGTTTTTAGTCAATTTAGAGAATTTAAAGCAATGGTTGAGTTGCAGACTAGAAAGAAAATAAAATTTTTAACGACTAATAATAGTGGTGATTTTTTCTCTAATGATTTTGATAAATTATGTAAAGATTGTGCTATTCATAGATAGAAGACAAATCTGTATTCTCCACAACAGAATGGAGTTGTAGAAAGAATGAATAGGACACTAATGGAGAAGGCTAAGAGTATGTTGAGTGGTGCTAGCCTAAAACAAAGGTTTTGGGTTGAATCTATTGCCACTGCATGTTACCTGATTAGTAGGTCTCCTACATCATCTCTTGTTGATAAGATGTCTATAGAGGAATGGTCAGGTCACAAGCCTTCATTAAGACATCTTAGAGATTTTAGTTGTGAGGCATATGCACATGTGTCAAAGGAGAAGTAAACAAAGTTGGAGAACAAGGCTATGAAATATATCTTTAGCGGATATAGTTATGGTGAGAAAGGATACAAGATTTTGGATCTTGTTGTGCACAGAAGACCTAATACATAGTAGAAATGTTATTTTTAGAGAAATTAAGCCTTCTTAAATTGTTACATTGCAACTAGAACAAAGTAAATAGGAAGATGTGATTCAATTTCCTTCTACACCTAAGAAAGTTGAATTAAGGCCCAAGGATAGCCAAGAAGTTGAGGAGAGCTCATCTAGTTGTGGATCTTCAAAAGAGGAGGAAGAACCCCCAACTCAGCTTGTTCGTAGGTCTACAAGGCATAGAAAACCACCTAAAAGGTATTCACCTAATGATTGGAGATGTATTTTTGCTTTGAATACTAACATGGATGAACCCAGATCTGTAGAAGAGGCACTAGGTATGAATGATACAAAATCATAGAAGATTGTTATGGATGAAGAAATTGCATCTTTAAAAAAGAATGATACATGGGATCTTGTACCATTTCATGAAGAATGAAAACCTGTTAAAAATATTGGTTTAGATGGATGTATTGATTAGTACAAAGCAAGGTTGGTAGCGAAGGGTTACTCTCAAGTTGAGGGTGTTGATTATGGTGAGATATTTTATCTTGTTGTAAAAATGACATCCATTAGATTTTTGCTTCTATTTTTGTTGCATATGATTTAAGGTTGAGAAAATGGATATGAAAACTATTTCCTTCATGGTGATTTGGAGGATATTTATATGACATAGCTAGAGCACTACATGTTGAAAGGTAAAAGTACTTGTTGGTTTACAAATTGAAGAAATATTTGTATGGCTTAAAACAGAGTCCTAGGATGTGGTACCAAAAATTTGATACATATGTGTTTAGTTTGGGATTTGAGCGTTCTAAATCAAATCATTGTATTTATTATAAAATTGATGGTGATCGTTTCCTATTTATTGGATTATATGTTGATGATATGTTATTTATTGGTAGAGGGAAAGGTATAATTTTAGAACTAAAATCTCAACTTGTTGCTAAATTTGAAATGAAAGATCTTGGTGTAGCTAAACACATTCTCAGGATGGAAATTAAAAGAGATAGAGTGAACAAAAACTATGGCTTGGTCAAAGCGAGTATGTCAACTCAATTTTATAGAGGTTTAATATGCAGGGTTGTAGACCATTGTGTGATCCTATATCGGTTGGACCAAAGTTATCTATTTCAGATTGTCCAACATCTCCATCAGATATGGAAGACATGAGGAGAGTGCCTTACCAGAGTGCAATTGAAAGTTTGATGTATGTTATGGTTTTTACTAGACTAGACATTGCTCAAGTAGTGGGAGTTCTTTCTAGATATATGTCTAATCCTAGTAGAGTTCATTGGGATGCAGTTAAAAGAGTTGTCAGATATTTGCAGGGTACCTTAGATTATTCCTTATGTTATCATAGTAATATGAATGAAGATGAGATTTCCCTTGATATTCATGGTTATGCACAGATTTAGATTGGGAAGGTGATGTTGATAACAGAAAATCCACCAGTGCTTATTTTTTTACTTTATTTGGTGGTGCAATTAGTTGGATGATAAACGACAAGTTATGGTTTCTTTGTCTACTACTGAAGCACAATATCTAGTAGCTATTCATGCTTGTAAAGAATCCATTTAGCTTACTTGACTACGTTCAGATATTGGAATAAAACAACGTGGAGTGATAATTTATTGTGACAGTGAGAATGTGATATATCTAGCCAAGAACCTGACATTTCATGCTAGGACCGAGCACATTGATGTATAGTATCATTTTGTTAGAGATATGATTGAAGATGGTAGGGTGAAGCTAGTTAAGGTCAAAATTTTGATGAATGTTGATGATTCTTTAACTAATCCTATGAGCTAGAGAAGTTCAGATGGTGTTCAAAGACTATGGGCCTTTCAACCCCTAAAAATTAAAGAGACAATGATTACACCCTCATGTTGCTCTTCCAAGGTGTTTAACAAGTGGGAGATTTGTTAGGAAAATGTGTCTCAACCTTGCAATTATATACGATTTATTTTTGATAGGATGTATGTTGGTATGTGGCGACTGATCATGCAAATATTGTACACTTATAACAAGATATGGAATTCAGGGCATCACCCTAAAAAAAAAATTGACACGTCAAGGTTTTTTCCTATTGACACATCAAGTTGTTTCTGTTAACACATCAAATAAAAAATGACCTTATAAAAGTTCCCCAATTCTAGAATGTTTCAAAAAGCTTGTTATAAGCAGTTGGGATGTATGTAGACAGTGGTGTATTCTGAGAGTTTGATAGTAGTCATGTTGTCTCTTGATCTTTGGTGGTGATACTCCTGTGAGAAGCTTGCTCTGCAAGTATATTGTAATCTTTTAGTTTCTGAATAATATATTTGGCAACTTTTGGAGTGTGGTATTTTTCTCTCAAAAGGGTTTTCCCCATGTAAATCATTGTGTTGTGGTATGCATGATATTTTTGTTTATTTATGTTTAAGTTTTTATGACTATTAAATATCTATAAAGTTTTTCATTTCTCTCCTCTCAAGATTAGTGACATGGGAATTTGTTCTGCTACCTTAGCTTCCTTACACAAATAAGTGTGTAAATGCAAAGGGACCTACATTTAGCAACACTAAATTAAGGAATTATTAAGTCCAATTTAAATAAGGAGGGCCTAAACAAGTGATCAAATGTAAAGGGTTACATATTTCTACACTACATAAGTTGACATTGATAGTTGAGAGGATTGAATAGCATGCATGTGGTGAATGTAATCCCTTGGATAAAATATCTATTGATATTTAACATCACAGTTGTGGATCCTAACAAGAAAAACCTTGTTATGTCACAAAAGAACACTTGCACACAATGATTAGCCTAATTCACATTAGAGTTAATTTGAAAGTACAATGACCTTGCTTAAATAAATAAGGAAGAGACAATCCACTTATCATGTGGATTGAAAAGTTCTCCATGATGTGGCACAAATGAGTAGAAAAGTGTCCTATAGGTGTCAACTTTACGATCACACCCTTTCTCATTTTCTTGTACGTCTTTGCATTTCTTGCACACTCCCAATTTTAGTTGGTCTACTTATTTTTGTTAACACTAAGGGGGACCATGATGTCTTATGCTAATGCTTCTTTCAATGAAGCAATGGAGGAATCTTCTTTTTGGGAGGCCTCATGAACCTTCTATCTTGATCTCTCATATGGGGGATTATTCTAGTGGATCACATTTTGAGATTCTAGTACTCCTAATTATAGTACTATCTATATTTTCAACTTCATAGAGTTTGATTGACTTTGTGAACATTGGTTGAGTAGTGTTCACATGTTCACTCATGCAGTGTTTTGTATCTCTCGTCTTGATCCACATTTTTTGGAGATTCATTGATTCTAGTAAACACTAGTCCATCATCAGCAAATTTTACAACTTCTACATGCTTCAGGAGTTCTTCACCATCATGTTCCTGTCATCAACGAACATCTTTTTTAGAATATCTTAAGTCCTCTTTCTTATTTTTGGAGAGGAGTTTTTTTCCCACTAGATTTTGAAGGAGGGATTATCCCTTCTCAAACCACAAATTCAAATCACTTAAATTATTTGAATTAAATATGAAATAACTTAGAAAAGAGAAACAAGGTAGAAATTTTGCAAACAAATTTCCAAATTCTTTATTCAAAACTCTCTTGTAAACATCAAAGTATCTTCTCCATTAAGGAAAAACAAATATTGCAGCCTCTTGGAATGATAAACATATATTAAAAATCAGATTAAAATCTGATCTCAACAACAAATAACAACCAATACAAACTATTTATTCAACTCCTTTGGTTCACTTCAATCTACAACCTTTATCATGCAAACTCCAATCTGCAAACTATATCCAACTTCAACAATGGATTCCATGATCCATTTTTCTGTCACACACCTTCAAACCTGCAATAAAACATTTGTGATGGAAATATTCATCACATATTAATCCCTTCCAAGTCACTTCTACTCAAATCCCTATAGAAATCACCTTGTCTCACCATTCCTGCTAAGTGACTGGTCCCAAAAATTGTCAAATCTTCCCTTTTAAGCTAAATCTCCATTTTTTCCCTATATCTTCCATTTGAAACGTCCCAACATGATGAAAATTTCATTAATAACATTAAAATAAAATAATAAATGCTAAAAAGCATTATCAAATCCATCTCCTTGAAATTTCCAAGAATAACAAACTTGCAAGATTCCAACTCCTAGAAAATAGGGACCCAATTAGAAAAGTAACTGCCAACTCAAGATCTCCATTATTACAATTTATGAGGATTTAATTACGTTTTAAAAATTTGTAACTCCCCAAAAAATCTATTCCAAGATTACCTTTTTTTTTTTAAAAGCTCAAGTTCAACACTACCACCTAGAAAATCTCCGCTCCAAAATTTAGCAATATTAAAATAAAAGACCAATTATTTATTCCAATTTTTGGCCTAATATTTTAATTTATTTCTCCAACTAAATAATTATCAAACCTTAGGAAAATATAAAATTAAAATATTTATTTTTGTTTGATACTAATTGCCTGTGCACCCGGATGCTCCTGCATCAGATTTTCTCCTTTTTTCTCCATTTATGAGAGAATGCATTATATATGGGTACCTAATATGGCCTTGTAGCCAAGACCCATTTCTATGTATTTTCACTTTTGTGATATCCCCAAGTATCACTTAAGGGGGTGCTAGAGTGAACAATTTATCTATTCCCTATACTTAAGTGTACTTAAGTTGATGAGGTTAGACAACATCTTGTCTAACTGAATGTGCAACCTTTTAGACCTCTAGAAGTTACCAAGTTATTTGGTAAACCTAATGTGCTAACTTTTTGAGGTTGAAAGACTTTCCATCTCACCTCAAAGGTCACTCAACATTGGCATCAAGGTTGATGACTTGGTCAAATAGGTTGTTGGTTTGCACATTCCTAGTGATCCTAAGGTTGTCACCTATAAGACACTTTTCTTCTCATTTGTACCACATCATGGGGAACTTTTCAATCCACATGATAGGTGGATTGCCTCTTCCTTGCCTATATATGCAAGGTTACATTGTACATTCAAATTAACTCTAATTTGAATTAGGTTGGTCATTGTGTGCAAGTTTTTTTTGGTGGAAGCACAAGGTTTTTGTTGTCATGATCTTCGATGAAAATCCTAACAATTTGTTGGATAAACTAAGTGTATAATAGAAAAATGAAACATAATAGTTTAAATAGAGAATCATAGTGAGAGCACAAAAAAGACAGATTTTATATGAATAAAATCATAGATGCAAAGGTAATCATCACTAAAAAATATAAGCTATCACATGGTTGTGGAGATGAAAAGAGAAGGAATCATGTAAATATGGATGGAGTAAATAGAAAAATATAATATAATATAATATAACTATTAAATATAATATAATATAATTATTATCTAATGTAATATAATTATTTTATAATATATCCTAATTATGTCATATTAAATATCTTTTTATTGGTTTTTAATGCAGATCATTTTAATATTATTTATTGCAAATCTCTTTTCCTTTTTTTCTCTTAATTAATCTTCCTTCTTTTATTTATGGTTTATGTTTATTAATCTTTCTTATTATGTGTCTATTATTGGATGTCTAAAAAAATTAATATCTTTTGTGTTTTTATTACCTCAATATCCCTCTTTTATATTTTCATTACTTTAATATGAATTAACAATTTTCTCTTATAATATTATTCCCTTCTTTAATTCCTCATTTAATAAGGTAAAGTATTTGTTTAACGCACTTGTACATCATCTTTGCAATGTACTTTATATCAAAATTTAATATACTTTAACTCGCAATTCATAAATATATCATATTAATTGTTATATGCTTTCCAAACCTTCAAGGTGGGAAAATTTGTTTTTATTTTTAACATTTTATATAAACATATCATTTAATTATTTATTAATCTTCAATTTGAAGAAATCTTTATATAATGACTTAATATAACTATTACATAATTTTTCCTCTAATTATATCCTTATTTTTATTATTCTTAATTTGTATTTTTTAATTTACAACATTATTTAGAATTCTTAGTTCTTATTTGTTTTGCAAAGATTTTTATTTTTTTTGAAACTTTTTAGTCTAGCATTACTTTATGTAGTATTATAAGTAAGTTAATACTAAAATATCGTTAGTAAAATATGAATTAATTATATACTTATAATATTCTTTCCACTTCTACAATTCCTTCTATAATATCTTCTTTAAGGTAAATTTATATAATATTAAAATTATATTAATATTACAATAAAAAAATATATTATAATGTAAAAATTAATATTGGCAAAATGGTAAAAGACTAAATGATCAACTTTTTTTTATAACATATTAATTAATGCAAAGATTATTTTTTTGTAAAATTATATTTTGAAAAAAAAAATTATTTTTAAATTTCAATTTTTACACTATTTTATGATTTTTAGATTTTACATTTTATATTTATTATTGAGAAATAAAAGACTATATTAATGAAAAATATTTAAATCTATTAATATTCTTAAAATTATATTATTCTTAGGTTTTAAAGTTTTTGTTATGTTGTATTTTTAATTAATCGATTGTATTTTCTAATTTTGAATTATTGAGCTAGGGCAAGACTAGTCCCCTGCAGGTGAGATCAAGTCCCACCTCTTAAACTCAGGAGTGGAGTCAGTTTTTATTTTATTATTATTTTTCCTTTTAATTTCTTCTTTTAGTAAGTTATCATGATTCTTGTGCAACCTTTTCCTTCATATCTCTCTTATAACTGATTTTTGATCTGCAATCTCTTACTCCCAACTCTTTTTGCATCCTAATGATGAATCACATAGTGTGATCCGTTGATTCAAAAACTAACACAAAATTTAATCTAAAAACAACAAACTCTAAAAAAAAATATAAGTTTAAAAAAAGATACAAATGTAAACATACACATTTGAGTCATAATGGTAGCACCAAGGTATTTAAATGCAGATATTTGAAGAGGGGGTGAAAATGGAGGAGCTATTGCATGTTTAATTACCCAGAAGATTTTAACAAGCGCAAAAAGATAGAGATCTCACAGGGAAAATCTAAATGCTTTTTCGAGAGTATTGGATGACATGTTGCATTGATTTTGGAAAGCATGCTAAGGATCACTACCTTTACGGAAGATGCATTGAATGTCGGGAATGTCTGACACGCATTCAAATGGATTTGAAATGAGCGAGTTAATGCAAAGAATTTTTGAAAAGATTCGTAAAACTCAAGTTTTAGAATTCACTATTATGGCGATATAAGCGATACATTTTGTGAAGGAATTCATCGAAGTGTTCTTATCGCGATTTCTAGAGTAACAATTATATTTGGGTTTGAAGTGTGTTATGCGAAGGAGGAGGAATATGTGTGCCTAAGTCTGAGATAATGTGGACATGAGGAGCAAGAAAACGTCATAGGTGTTGTAGAGATCGATTCGTCGTCACCATAGAAGAAGTGCACAAAGAATATAGGAATGGTGTTGCATAAGATGGAGTTGAAATATCAATTTTGGTTCTAGTAAAATTCACCATCAATAATTTATCATCAAATTTACTCCAAATAATTCATCACCAGCAATTCATCATCATGATAAATTAATCTCGTGGAAAATTCACCACAAGCAATTCATATCATATTGTTGGCGGTGAATTTTTCACGAGATGAATTTCTCATGAAGATGAATTGTTGACGATGAATTGTTAGAGATGAATTTATTGGCGGTGAATTGTTCACAATAAATTTTCCTAAAGCCACCGATATTACAACTCATGAGTATACATACAGAATCTCAAGAAATGGAAGAGGTGTATGGACATTTGATAATTTCAACATCCAAAAAAACCACCATTTCGATGAAGTCATAGATAGCTGAATCTATGACAAATCTGTATAAGGAAACGATGTCATGCAACTATTAGAAGGCAGATGGTCACGAACAACTCCTTACTGGGATTCTGACATTTTATGACCTTCCCTACTCTGTAATAGTGAAGAATTCGGTGCACTTTTTAGTCCTCCGGATCCATAACAACATTATGTATTTCGTGGAGCATCATGTCATCCCAGTGAACCCGCATACAATCTTCAAACTGATAGGATTTTCATGCAACCAAATGTGGAAATAAAAAGTGCTACAGTAATGTCGATTTGGGCATAGTTTTGTTAGACACCTACACTACGAAGTTTGTCAACCTGCTAGTGCAAAGCAGCATAAGCAACCATGACAACAACATTTTTGAGATGCCCAAACCATAAATTCAAATTGCATGCTTGCTACTAGGCCTAAAAATGTTACGCAGATCTCGAGTGGATGCAGTTACACTTTATAGCTCCGTCGCAAGCGACATGATAAACATACAAAGTGCCATCAAAGATTTTTATACTTTCTTGGTGAACGACAAAGTGTCATCCAAGATTTTTGTACTTTCTCGGTGAACTACAAAGTGTCATCCAAGATTTGTGTGCTTTCTTGGTGAACGACATGGTGGAGATCATGGAGAAGAGCTGGGACAAATGGGAAAAATTCTTTCTTCCTTCACAATGTGTTGTTGACTCTAAACAAGTTGAAATACTACAATACACTGTTGAGTGAGGTCACACGAGCTTGGCGGATTATCTCGCTATTGTGTAAGTCAAGAACCATATGTTCTCTATGATACAAGGGAGATTGTTGTTCACTAGTATGGACTCTTAGCACATTTACCAAAATGCATATGTTGTCCATGACACAGAGGAAGATTGTTGTTCATTAGCACGGTTTCTTACTTAACACATTCACGGCTTCATATGAATACACTATTGGGTGAGGTCACACGAGCCCATCGGATCATCTTGCTACTGTGTAAGTCAAGAACCATATGCTCTCCATGACACAGATGGAGATTGTTCAATAGCACGGACTCTTACTTAGCACATTTACCTAAATGAATACGCTGTTGGGTGAGGTCACCCGAACCCGTCAGATCATCTCCCTATTGTGTAAGTCAAGAACCATATGCTCTCCATGACACAGAGGGAGATTGCTGTTCACTAGCACGGACTCTTAGTTAACACATTTACCTAAATGAATACACTGTTGGGTGAGGTCACCCGAACCCGCTAGATCATCTCCCTATTGTGTAAGTCAAGAACCATATGCTCTCCATAACACGGAGGGAGATTGTTGTTCACTAGCAAGGACTCTTACTTAACACACTTACGCAAATGTTGACAGTGTAAATGTGTGGTGAAGAGCTCATGGTTGTTAAGGGATGTTGGGCATGCAAGAGGAGCATTAGTTGTCGATAAACATTGAGATAGGAAAGCATGCAAGCAAGAGGTCCTTACTGAAGACTATTATAAAGCAACGGGGGAGTGCGACTAAACAAACACCCCACAAGCTTCCAGCATTAGCTGTTGGTCTTTGATCATTTCTACTAAGTCTTTTGTTAGAGTACTATTTGCAGCCGATGCGAGATCGAGTCCCTTGCGAAGATTGAATAGAGATATTGAGAAACAAGTAAACGAGCCCCCGTTAGAGAGCGTCACATAAGGAAATGCTCTTGTTCATCTGCTAGAAGGCAATGGAAATGTGGACTCCAGCGCACAGAAGCCATGTATTGGAGAAGATCACAAGATATTGGAGGCACAACAGAAATCCGACTGGGATAACTATAGTTGCAGGGATATTCATTAAAATAATATTCACATAAATAAGAATTTAATTGTTTTTGAATTTTAAAAAATATATATGAAATTTATACAAATAAAAATAAAGTTAATTTAGAGATATGTATTATTTACGGTCAAGAATTTTTGCCATGGGCTTAGGGTCAAGAATTTTTTACCTTTTTTAACTATTTTATCAGTAAAAAATTATTGTTAAGTCTGCAACTTGCATCTTACGACAGCATACGGCCGACAGCATCTAATTCTGTAATTTTTTATCAAATCTTGTCTTCTACATGCTCTTGAACTTGTAATTCCGTTTGAATTTTGGAAGGAGACAACATTGAGAAATTTTTGGAGTGTAATTGGGTTAATTTTCTACTAATTTGAAGGAGGAATAAAAAGGAAAGAATTTTACTATTGAAATTCATTTGTACTTCTGAAATTCATTTGTACTTCAGAATTTTGTAATCATGGGATCACAGCGTCGTCAAAAGAGGAAAGATAGAACTATTATTATTTATTATGGGATCCATGTGTAAGGGGAAAATATCAAAGTTATTATTTATTTTACACTCCATAATCAATGTTAGTGTAAAATTTAACACCCCTCAACCATCTTCACAATGCTCGTATTAGATGATAAAACTATGTCTATATAAAACTATGCTTGCGGTTATGATGATAATGAAATTTATTTTGTGGTTTTTATATGGAGAATGGTTTCATATAAAATATTTATGTGAAATCTCACTCAAACCAATTGATGAAATAAAAGTTACTATACATAAGTTTGGTGTGTATTGTGAATAATGTGGACTATGTTAGTGTAGCTCTCTTATGTGACCTAAGTGTGTAAAGAGAAAATGTGGTATGAGATCATGATATAAATTTTATGATCATCCTTTAAGAATGAGATGTGGTTTGTCTACCTTTGAAAAAATAAATAATTGTTAATTTTCAATGTGAAATCTAGTTTTGTAGCCACATTTTGATAAGCTATTGTTCTAGGTTAATTATTGTTGTTTCAACCCCCTACTAATAATTAATTGATAGTACACTTTTCATTTTACATGTCCTATTTTTTAAAAATGCATTTAGGAGGTAATTAATAACATATGATGACCTCCTATTGTTAATGAATAACTATAAACTTACTATTTTGATGAGATATTATTGATTTCTATTGATACTTGTGTATGGACTCCTATTGATAAATTTTATAGAAAGATTTTTAAAAAATCATTCTTCTTCCTTAATATCTATAGACATAAAGAACTATTCTAAATGGTTATCTACTTACATGCACTATCAAATTTAAAGCCTCCTTAGTATCCTTTTAAATTCCTACTCAAGTTTCTTAATTCTTTCCCTATATTCTAGCATACCTTGCCACATAGAGGTCCTTCAATGCTATTGATTTTATCCTTTATTTTTATTCCCCCCACAATCTACCTATTCATATCTAGAATCATCCCTATATCTAAAACATTCCTTCATCTAACTCCTTAAGCAATTGACCATCATTAAGGGGTTGATTGCCATTAAAATATAAAATTTCACATTTATCCTATTAAGTACTCAATGAAATACCATTTTAGATCAATTAGTTTGAACCATTGAGGATTAGAAATAATAATCTATATTAGAATGGATTAATTTTGCATACTCGTTTGGATCCTCCAAACTCTCAAGGTCCTCACAAGTATTAGAATTAAATTTATAGATTGGGTGGTAAGGATTAGACACACTGGGGAAGATATCTATGAGATAAATTATATGATGAGAATTAAATTTATAGATATGCCCTGAGAAACTCTTTAAACATGTGAAATTATTTGATGAAGGAAGATATAAATTAAGGTTAGTCTCTTACTTACCTCATGCTCATCCATTTTTTTCCCATAAATCTCTCAAATCAAATTGGATTTTGCAAAGAGGATAGTTATATTTTGAATGTTCACTCTTAGTCAAAGTCATTTATTTCTTTGAGGATAGCTATATTTTGAATGTTCACTCATAGTCAGGGTTATTAATATCTAGTGTTATTTTGTTGGTTGTTGCATATTTAGGATGAATGTTTCCTTATCTAGTAATTACAATTACAAATAGAAATATTCAAGTCTAAAAAGATATGATTCCTAGAGTTGATACAACTTTTATAAATACATTATAGTTGCTCATTTAGGATGAAATTTATTTAGACATGGACTGGAATTTTATTCCTATAATTCCAATTGAACCACATGGATATATTGCATTAATGACATGGAATAAAATATCTCACATGAATATTATATGTAAATTTCTAGGTAAATTTAATCCCCTTAAGCCATTTGAGAAGGATAACTTCAATGAACAATCATATTTTAGGAGGGAGTGTTAGATGCTCCATTATCAATATGACCATGCTAACACATTCCAAGATCATGGCTTCTATCAATCTTATTCTTCTATCTTGGATCTAATGGGTGATCCTAATGATATGGACTAGGTATATGTAGGGGGCAATAAGATTATGGCAATGTGTGATTCTAATTTTATATTTTAATGTGAAACTAAGTAATTAGTCTATAGTTTTGACTATTTTCAATCTTAATCACAATTCAACATATCTAGAAACCTCATAGGGATTATGCTATAACAAAAGAATATATACTAGCACTTGCACCTAAAGGAGGCTCAAGGATTACATTAATAGAAAACTATATGTTTGTTAATATATTAGAGAGTAGGTGTTTGTGCATGAGTACATATGGATTTCATGTGCTGAAAATTCTAGTTGTATGTGGCTAGATTAAAAAATTAATAATAAGTGTTAAATAATGGAATAAAATAAACTTAGAAAAATATAGATTGTTTTCTCAAAGAATTAAGTATTATCTGATTTTGAAATATTTACATACAGATTTAGAACATAAAGCAATGCAAATGAAAAAATAAAGTTGTCATTAAATTGAAAAAACCATTGCAAATGGAAACAGTTCTATGTTCCCATCCAATTGGAAAATCAATATTTATCTGGCTTTTATGTGATAAATAAGATTTTGGAGGTTTTCACCTAATATTTTAGAGGCTTATAATACTATTAAATGGAAATTGGTTTACCATTAAATGGTAACTAAATTTTTTTTTCAATGACTCAATAGTGGTTTGCAGACGTGATTGAATCTTACTTTAGGGTTCATACTTTTGTTTGAGGGGTAATTTTTTTGTTTCAATTCAATTTAGGGTTTTTTTTGTGTGCAAGGTAAATATTTTAGTTTCAATTGAATGTAGGATTTATACGTTTGCAAGAAGATTGAAACCAAATATAAAAACCTAATTTAAACAAAATACACAAAATAAATCTAAATAAAAATAACAAAATACCAAAAAAATGTAGAAAATCAACTCACCTAGAATGTTTTATGGCGGAAGTCATTTTCTTCTACTTGGGATCTCATTTTTTCTGTTGAGCTCATTCGTAAAAATGAGCTCCACAAGCCACTTTTAAAAAATTAAATATCTTTATGAAATGGGATCTTGTTTATAACAAAATGGGATCCCATTTCGTAGTAAACAAGATCTTGTTTTGTGGTAAACAAGATCTCCTTTCATAATTCTTGGCTCGGGATCTCGTCACAAAATAGGATCCTATTTTAAGTTTAGGCTCAGGATCCTGAAGCATAATGAGATCATGTTTGCTAAATAATAGGACCCTACTTCATTTTTCCTAATTTTAGGTTTTTGGTTGTTTGAAACTTCCACAAGAAGTGGACTCATCTTCTTGCATTTACCCAACATGTTCTCCTAGGTCAAAAATCTTGGTGGGCCAAATTAATGGTGATGGGAAAGATTAAATACAACATTCACAAGCATGTAGATGGCTTATATGATGATGAAGAATACTTGATTCCTTTATTTCCTTTTAAAAAATTAAGTGTACCCTAATTGAGTGATTTTGCATTCTCCCATTATAAAATTAAGTGCATATTGAATACCATTAATATCATGACATAAGAACATATCACATGAAATGTTTGTTGAGTCAACTCATAATGACTATTAGAAAGGGTATTAAGGTTTCGATTCAAATTTGATGCCTTGGGATTTAGGAATCATTCTTGCACTCTAGATTGATTAGCATCAATCTCAAGCCAAAAAAAAATGAATTGTAAAGATAAGATCATGATATCATGGTAGGGAGCCAATGTCTAGAAAAAGTGTAAATAGAAGTAGAACAATTGTTAGTAAGAAATATGGGGAAACATGGACTGGAGTTTTGAGCCCCAAGTACTTTCTAAGTGTTGTTGTTTTTACCCCAAACTCAATCATATAAAGGTAAACACCATTTGATTTAGTCACAAGATTAACTAGTTACTTATCTAATTGCATAATTGCAAGTAACAATATATAGATAGAATTTTGGTTATCATTTTATTAATTGTATCAAAAAAGGTACATTAATGTATCTTCCCCTACACTCTACATATCTCTTTACTTTACATATAAGCTTTATACATATACAATCTCATATACATTTTTTACATATAGTCTTTTGGTTTCTCTTCCTTATATTCCCTTACATACTGTCATTCGTATCTTTTCCTATACATATATCTAAGGGGTGGCACATGACCCATCTATTCTACCCCTAGTTTAGATGGTATATTTACAATCTTAGGCTCCACAAGTACTTTGCAGAAACATACAGTATGTTTTCCCTAGCAGTGTCTTCACTAATCTACTTTTCAACTAACATCATCCCCCCTTTCAAAATGTTGACTTGTCCTCAAGTCAATGCTACTTTGTTGGAATATGATAGTGTTTTAGTCTGGCTTTGTTGACAAAACATTGTAATATTGTGTCATCCAATGTTTTTAGTTATATTGCTTTGGAATCAAGGATTTGATGGATTTGATAAGGGCCCAACCATCTAACCTTGATTTTTCCTTTCTTTTTAAATTTTCCATTATAGAGTAATGTACTATATCATTGATTTTAAATTGTTTAGTCTTGATATTTTAATCATGTCATACTATGTTTCTTCTTCTTTCTATCCATATGTGGTGTGTTGCTAATTGTCTTATCTCATCTAATTTATCTAATTCTTCTAGGTGGTGTTCGATGGATTCATCGTCAATGAGTCTTAAGGCTAGGGTTGTCTAGAGATTGTGGACCATAAAGTTTATTGGTATGCTATCTTTCATTCCATATAAGAGCTCAAATGGAGTGTGTTTGGTGTCTCGTTTGTATGTAGTGTGGTATGCCCAGAATACTACAAGAATTTTGATGTCCCAATCAATCTTATTTGCATCACACATCTTGGTTAGAGTAGTGCCTATAATCTTATTTAATACTTCACTCTCTCCATTTTCCTATGAATGGTACGATGTGTTGGGTCTGTGCAAGATTATGAGGGGCCAAATGGTGGTGATGTTACAAAAAAATGTGACATGAGGAGGGAAAAATCATGGAATTCACATTTGAATTTTTGTTTGGGTTGGTAAAAAGTACATTTGCTAAGGTAAACACCAAAGTAAAATGGATATCCGTTAATAACAAATATCTAATATTAACTAGCCAAAACGAATATCTATTACTTACCCTAAGAAATGAATATTCATTATTAGAAACATACAATTTTTTTGGACACTGAGCACCATATATATATATATATATATATATATATATTCTATAATAAAAATATATATTATTATATTCTATAACAATAATATATTATTATATATTATATATTAATATATTAATATTATCATAAATTTTATTCTATAATATGTATTAGTATTTAATATTATATTATTAATACAAATATTAATATTATATCACATATATTATATATTATATATGATATGTTAATATATATTAGATATATAATGTATTATGTACAATATATATTATATATTATATATATTAATATTAATATATGATACATATTATATATTATATATATTAATATTATATGTATTAATATATTATATACATGTATTATACATATATATATTATTATATATTATATAATATAATATATTGTATTATATTATATATATTATATTATATTATATATATAAATATTAATATTAATTCATCCCATATATGAGATATTTTAAAAAATAAAAATGCTCTCCAAAATGGATATCATTTTTTTATAATTATAAAAAAACATAAATTTTATTATACAATATGTATTAATTAATATTAATATATATTAATATTAAATATTATATATATAAGTATCATATATATATATATATATTATATAAAATATAT
>VDFB02086081.1:196083332-196440812 GCA_007258455.2 Sequoia sempervirens | reverse complement strand
TTTTTGTTTATTTATGTTTAAGTTTTTGTGACTATTAAATATCTATAAGTTTTTCATTTCTCTCCTCTCAAGATTAGTGACATGGGAATTTGTTTCAATGCCTTAGCTTCCTTACACAAATAAGTGTGTAAATGCAAAGGGACCTACATTTAACAACACTAAATTAAGGCATTATTAAGTCCAATTTAAATAAGGAGGGCCTAAACAAGTGAGAAAATGTAAAGGGTTACATATTTCTACACTACAAAAGTTGACATTGATAGTTGAGAGGATGGAGTAGCATGCATGTGGTGAATGTAATCCCTTGGATAAAATATCCATTGATATTTAACATCACAGTTGTGGATCCTAACAAGAAAAACCTTGTTATGTCACAAAAGAACACTTGCACACAATGATTAGCCTAATTCACATTAGAGTTAATTTGAAAGTACAATGACCTTGCTTAAATAAATAAGGAAGAGACAATCCACTTATCATGTGGATTGAAAAGTTCCCCATGATGTGGCACAAATGAGGCACAAATGAGTAGAAAAGTGTCCTATAGGTGCCAAATTTACAATCACACCCTTTCTCATTTTCTTGTACATCTTTGCATTTCTTGCACACTCCCAATTTTAGTTGGTCTACTTATTTCTCTTAGAACTAAGGGGGACCATGATGTGTTATACTAATGCTTCTTTCAATGAAGCAATGGAGGAATCTTCTTTTTGGGAGGCCTCATGAACCTTCTATCTTGATCTGTCATATGGTGGATTATTCTAGTGGATCACATTTTGAGATTCTAGTACTCCTAATCATAGTACTATCTATATTTTCAACTTCATAGTTTTTTATTGACTTTGTGAACATTGGTTGAGTAGTGTTCATATGTTCACTCATGCAGTGTTTTGTATCTCTCGTCTTGATCCACATTTTTTGGAGATTCGTTGATTTAGTCCATCATCAACAAATTTTACAACTTCTACATGCTTCAGGAGTTCTTCACCATTATGTTCCTATCATCAACGAACATCTTTTTTAGAAGATCTTAAGTCCTCTTTCTTGTTTTTGGAGAGGATTTTGTTCCCACTAGATTTGAAGGAGGCATTATCCCTTATCAAACCACAAATTCAAATCACTTAAATGATTTTAATTAAATATGAAATAAATTAGAAAAGAGAAACAAGATAGAAATTTTGCAAACAAATTTCCAAATTATTTATTCAAAACTCTCTTGTAAACATCAAAGTATCTTCTCCATAAAGAAAATACAAGTATTGCAGCCTCTTGGAATGATAAAAAAATATTAAAAATTAGATAAAAATTTGATCTCAACAACAAATAACAACCAATACAAACTATTTATTCAACTCCTTTAGTTCACTTCAATCTACAACCTTTATCATGCAAACTCTAATCTGCAAACTATATCCAACTTCAACAATGGATTCCATGATCCATTTTTCTGTCACACACCTTCAAACCTTCAATAAAACATTTGTGATGGAAATATTCATCACATACTAATCCCTTCTGAGTCACTTCTATCCAAATCCCTGAAGAAATCAACTTGTCTCACCATTCCTGTTGAGTGGCTAGTTCCAAAAATTGTCAAATCTTCCCTTTTAAGATAAAATCTCCATTTTCCCTGTATCTTCCATTTGAAACCTCCCAACATGATGAAAATTTAATTAATAACATTAAAATAAAATAATAAATGCTAAAAAGAATTATCAAATCCATCTCCTTGAAGTTTCGAAGAATAACAAACTTGCAAGATTCCATCTCCTAGAAAATAGGGACCCAATTAGAAAAGTAACTGCCAACTCAAGATCTCCATTATTACAATTTATGAGGATTTAATTGAGTTTAAAAAAAATTTAACTCCCCAAAAAATCCATTCCAAGATTACCTTCTTTTTTTTAAAGCTCAAGTTCAACACTACCACCTAGAAAATCTCCACTCCAAAATTTAGCAATATTAAAATAAAAGACCAATTATTTATTCCAATTTTTGGCTTAATATTTTAATTTATTTCTCCAAATAAATAATTATCAAACCTTAGGAAAATACAAAATTAAAATATTTATTTTTGTTTGATGTTGCATGCAGGATGCACTGGGATTTTCTTTTTCTCCATTTATGAGAGATTTTCTCCTTTTTCTCCATTTATGAGAGAATGCATTGTATATGGGTACCTAACATGGCCTCGTATCCAAGACCCATTTCTATGTATTTTCACTTTTGTGATATCCCCAAGTATCACTTAAGGGGGTGCTAGAGTAAACAATTTATCTATTCACTATACTTAAGTGTACTTAAGTTGATGAGGTTAGACAACATCTTGTCTAACTGAATGTGCAACCTTTTAGACCTCTAGAAGTTACCAATGGTAAACCTCATGTGCTAACTTTTTGAGGTTGAAATACTTTCCATCTCACCTCAAAGGTCACTCAACACTTGGCATCAAGGTTGATGACTTGGTCAAATAGGTTGTTGGTTTGCACATTCGTAGTGATCCTAAGGTTGTCACCTATAAGACACTTTTCTTCTCATTTGTGCCACATCATGGGGCACTTTTCAATCCACATGATAGGTGGATTGCCTCTTCCTTGCCTATATATGCAAGGTTACATTGTACATTCAAATTAACTCTAATTTGAATTAGGTTGATCATTGTGTGCAAGTGTGTTTTTGTGGAAGCACAAGGTTTTTGTTGTCATGATCTTGGATGAAAATCCTAACAATTTGTTGGATAAACTAAGTGTATAATAGAAAAATGAAACATAATAGTTTAAATAGAGAATCATAGTGAGAGCACAAAAAAGACATATTTTATATGAATAAAATCATAGATGCAAAGGTAATCATCGCTAAAACATATAAACTATCACACAGTTGTGTAGATGAAAAGAGAAGGAACCATGTAAATATGGATGGAGTAAATAAAAAATTACAATATAATATAATATAACTATTATATAATATAATATAATTATTTTATAATATATCCTAATTATGTCACATTAAATATCTTTTTATTGGTTTTTAATGAGGATCGTTTTAATATTATTTATTGCAAATCTCTTTTCCTTTTTTTCTCTTAATTAATCTTCCCTCTTTTATTTATGGTTTATGTTTATTAATCTTTCTTATTATGTGTCTATTATTGGATGTCTAAAAAAATTAATATCTTTTGTGTTTTTATTACCTCAATATCCCTCTTTTATATTTTCATTACTTTAATATGAATTAACAATTTTCTCTTATAACATTCTTCCCTTCTCTAATTCCTCATTTAATAAGGTAAAATATTTGTTTAATGCACTTGTATATCATCTTTGCAATGTACTTTATATCAAAATTTAATATACTTTAACTCGCAATTCATAAATATATAATATTAATTGTTATATGCTTTCCAAGCCTTCAAGATTGGAAATTTTGTTTTTATTTTTAACATTTTATATAAACATATCATTTAATTATTAATCTTCAATTTGAAGAAATCTTTATATAATGACTTAATATAACTATTACATAATTTTTCCTCTAATTATATCCTTATTTTTGTTATTCTTAATTTGTATTTTTTAATTAACATTATGTAGAATTCTTAGTTCTTATTTGTTTTGCAAATATTTTCTAAGTAAGTTAATACTTTTGTGTTTTTGTTTTATGAATTAATTATATACTTATAATATTCCTTCCACTTCTATAATTCCTCCTATAATATCTTCTTTAAGCTAAATCTATATAATATTAAAATTATATTAATATTACAATTAAAAAAAATATTGTAATGTAAAAATTAATATTGGAAAAATGGTAAAGACTAAATGATCAACCTTTTTTTATAACATATTAATTTATGGCAAAGATTATTTTTTTTAAAACTATATTTTGAAATTATATTTTTACACTATTTTATGATTTTTAGATTTACATTTTATATTTATTATTAAGAAATAAAAGACTATATTAATGAAAAATATTTAAATCTATTAATATTCTTAAAATTATATTATTCTTAGGTTTTAAATTTTTTGTTGTTGTATTTTTAATTAATCGGTTGTATTTTTTAATTTTGAATTATTGTAATATTTTTTATTTTTTAGTTTTTTTTTTTAATACTATAAGGGTGTCCCCACGACCCAGTTTAGCGGTCCAGCAACCCTTACCTTAGGTACCTGAGGCGAGCTAGGACAAGACTAGTCCCCTATGGGTGAGATCCCCCACCTACAAGAAGTCCCACCTCTTAAACCTGGGAGAGTCAGTTTTTATTTTATTATTATTTTTCCATTTAGATTTCTTCTTTTAGCAAGTTATTGTGATCCTTGTGCAACCTTTTCCTTCATATCTCTCTTATAATTGATTTTTGATCTGCAATCTCTTACTCCCAACTCTTTTTGCATCCTAATGATGGATCACATAGTGTAATCCGAAACGTTGATTCAAAAACTAACACAAAATTTAATCCAAAAACAACAAACTCTAGAAAAAAAAATAAGTTTAAAAAAGATACAAATGTAAACATACACATTTGAGTCATAATGATAGCACCAAGGTATTTAAATGCAGATATTTGAAGAGGAGGTGAAAATGGAGGAGCTATTGCATGTTTAATTACCCAGAAGATTTTAACAAGCGCAAAAAGATAGAGATCTCACAGGGAAAATCTAAATGCTTTTTCGAGAGTATTGGATGACATGTTGCATTGATTTTGGAAAGCATGCTAAGGATCACCACCTTTACGGAAGATGCATTGAATGTCGTGAATGTCTGACACGCATTCAAATGGATTTGAAATGAGCGAGTTAATGCAAAGAATTTTTGAAAAGATTCGTAAAACTCAAGTTTTAGAATTCACTATTATGGCGATATAAGCGATACATTTTGTGAAGGAATTCATCGAAGTGTTCTTATCGCGATTTCTAGAGTAACAATTATATTTGGGTTTGAAGTGTGTTATGCGAAGGAGGAGGAATATGTGTGCCTAAGTCTGAGATAATGTGGACATGAGGAGCAAGAAAACGTCATAGGTGTTGTAGAGATCGATTCGTCGTCACCATAGAAGAAGTGCACAAAGAATATAGGAATGGTGTTGCATAAGATGGAGTTGAAATATCAATTTTGGTTCTAGTAAAATTCACCATCAATAATTTATCATCAAATTTACTCCAAATAATTCATCACCAGCAATTCATCATCATGATAAATTAATCTCGTGGAAAATTCACCACAAGCAATTCATATCATATTGTTGGCGGTGAATTTTTCACGAGATGAATTTCTCATGAAGATGAATTGTTGACGATGAATTGTTAGAGATGAATTTATTGGCGGTGAATTGTTCACAATAAATTTTCCTAAAGCCACCGATATTACAACTCATGAGTATACATACAGAATCTCAAGAAATGGAAGAGGTGTATGGACATTTGATAATTTCAACATCCAAAAAAACCACCATTTCGATGAAGTCATAGATAGCTGAATCTATGACAAATCTGTATAAGGAAACGATGTCATGCAACTATTAGAAGGCAGATGGTCACGAACAACTCCTTACTGGGATTCTGACATTTTATGACCTTCCCTACTCTGTAATAGTGAAGAATTCGGTGCACTTTTTAGTCCTCCGGATCCATAACAACATTATGTATTTCGTGGAGCATCATGTCATCCCAGTGAACCCGCATACAATCTTCAAACTGATAGGATTTTCATGCAACCAAATGTGGAAATAAAAAGTGCTACAGTAATGTCGATTTGGGCATAGTTTTGTTAGACACCTACACTACGAAGTTTGTCAACCTGCTAGTGCAAAGCAGCATAAGCAACCATGACAACAACATTTTTGAGATGCCCAAACCATAAATTCAAATTGCATGCTTGCTACTAGGCCTAAAAATGTTACGCAGATCTCGAGTGGATGCAGTTACACTTTATAGCTCCGTCGCAAGCGACATGATAAACATACAAAGTGCCATCAAAGATTTTTATACTTTCTTGGTGAACGACAAAGTGTCATCCAAGATTTTTGTACTTTCTCGGTGAACTACAAAGTGTCATCCAAGATTTGTGTGCTTTCTTGGTGAACGACATGGTGGAGATCATGGAGAAGAGCTGGGACAAATGGGAAAAATTCTTTCTTCCTTCACAATGTGTTGTTGACTCTAAACAAGTTGAAATACTACAATACACTGTTGAGTGAGGTCACACGAGCTTGGCGGATTATCTCGCTATTGTGTAAGTCAAGAACCATATGTTCTCTATGATACAAGGGAGATTGTTGTTCACTAGTATGGACTCTTAGCACATTTACCAAAATGCATATGTTGTCCATGACACAGAGGAAGATTGTTGTTCATTAGCACGGTTTCTTACTTAACACATTCACGGCTTCATATGAATACACTATTGGGTGAGGTCACACGAGCCCATCGGATCATCTTGCTACTGTGTAAGTCAAGAACCATATGCTCTCCATGACACAGATGGAGATTGTTCAATAGCACGGACTCTTACTTAGCACATTTACCTAAATGAATACGCTGTTGGGTGAGGTCACCCGAACCCGTCAGATCATCTCCCTATTGTGTAAGTCAAGAACCATATGCTCTCCATGACACAGAGGGAGATTGCTGTTCACTAGCACGGACTCTTAGTTAACACATTTACCTAAATGAATACACTGTTGGGTGAGGTCACCCGAACCCGCTAGATCATCTCCCTATTGTGTAAGTCAAGAACCATATGCTCTCCATAACACGGAGGGAGATTGTTGTTCACTAGCAAGGACTCTTACTTAACACACTTACGCAAATGTTGACAGTGTAAATGTGTGGTGAAGAGCTCATGGTTGTTAAGGGATGTTGGGCATGCAAGAGGAGCATTAGTTGTCGATAAACATTGAGATAGGAAAGCATGCAAGCAAGAGGTCCTTACTGAAGACTATTATAAAGCAACGGGGGAGTGCGACTAAACAAACACCCCACAAGCTTCCAGCATTAGCTGTTGGTCTTTGATCATTTCTACTAAGTCTTTTGTTAGAGTACTATTTGCAGCCGATGCGAGATCGAGTCCCTTGCGAAGATTGAATAGAGATATTGAGAAACAAGTAAACGAGCCCCCGTTAGAGAGCGTCACATAAGGAAATGCTCTTGTTCATCTGCTAGAAGGCAATGGAAATGTGGACTCCAGCGCACAGAAGCCATGTATTGGAGAAGATCACAAGATATTGGAGGCACAACAGAAATCCGACTGGGATAACTATAGTTGCAGGGATATTCATTAAAATAATATTCACATAAATAAGAATTTAATTGTTTTTGAATTTTAAAAAATATATATGAAATTTATACAAATAAAAATAAAGTTAATTTAGAGATATGTATTATTTACGGTCAAGAATTTTTGCCATGGGCTTAGGGTCAAGAATTTTTTACCTTTTTTAACTATTTTATCAGTAAAAAATTATTGTTAAGTCTGCAACTTGCATCTTACGACAGCATACGGCCGACAGCATCTAATTCTGTAATTTTTTATCAAATCTTGTCTTCTACATGCTCTTGAACTTGTAATTCCGTTTGAATTTTGGAAGGAGACAACATTGAGAAATTTTTGGAGTGTAATTGGGTTCATTTTCTACTAATTTGAAGGAGGAATAAAAAGGAAAGAATTTTACTATTGAAATTCATTTGTACTTCAGAATTTTGTAATCATGGGATCACAGCGTCGTCAAAAGAGGAAAGATAGAACTATTATTATTTATTATGGGATCCATGTGTAAGGGGAAAATATCAAAGTTATTATTTATTTTACACTCCATAATCAATGTTAGTGTAAAATTTAACACCCCTCAACCATCTTCACAATGCTCGTATTAGATGATAAAACTATGTCTATATAAAACTATGCTTGCGGTTATGATGATAATGAAATTTATTTTGTGGTTTTTATATGGAGAATGGTTTCATATAAAATATTTATGTGAAATCTCACTCAAACCAATTGATGAAATAAAAGTTACTATACATAAGTTTGGTGTGTATTGTGAATAATGTGGACTATGTTAGTGTAGCTCTCTTATGTGACCTAAGTGTGTAAAGAGAAAATGTGGTATGAGATCATGATATAAATTTTATGATCATCCTTTAAGAATGAGATGTGGTTTGTCTACCTTTGAAAAAATAAATAATTGTTAATTTTCAATGTGAAATCTAGTTTTGTAGCCACATTTTGATAAGCTATTGTTCTAGGTTAATTATTGTTGTTTCAACCCCCTACTAATAATTAATTGATAGTACACTTTTCATTTTACATGTCCTATTTTTTAAAAATGCATTTAGGAGGTAATTAATAACATATGATGACCTCCTATTGTTAATGAATAACTATAAACTTACTATTTTGATGAGATATTATTGATTTCTATTGATACTTGTGTATGGACTCCTATTGATAAATTTTATAGAAAGATTTTTAAAAAATGATTCTTCTTCCTTAATATCTATAGACATAAAGAACTATTCTAAATGGTTATCTACTTACATGCACTATCAAATTTAAAGCCTCCTTAGTATCCTTTTAAATTCCTACTCAAGTTTCTTAATTCTTTCCCTATATTCTAGCATACCTTGCCACATAGAGGTCCTTCAATGCTATTGATTTTATCCTTTATTTTTATTCCCCCCACAATCTACCTATTCATATCTAGAATCATCCCTATATCTAAAACATTCCTTCATCTAACTCCTTAAGCAATTGACCATCATTAAGGGGTTGATTGCCATTAAAATATAAAATTTCACATTTATCCTATTAAGTACTCAATGAAATACCATTTTAGATCAATTAGTTTGAACCATTGAGGATTAGAAATAATAATCTATATTAGAATGGATTAATTTTGCATACTCATTTGGATCCTCCAAACTCTCAAGGTCCTCACAAGTATTAGAATTAAATTTATAGATTGGGTGGTAAGGATTAGACACACTGGGGAAGATATCTATGAGATAAATTATATGATGAGAATTAAATTTATAGATATGCCCTGAGAAACTCTTTAAACATGTGAAATTATTTGATGAGGAAGATATAAATTAAGGTTAGTCTTCTTACTTACCTCATGCTCATCCATTTTTTTCCCATAAATCTCTCAAATCAAATTGGATTTTGCAAAGAGGATAGTTATATTTTGAATGTTCACTCTTAGTCAAAGTCATTTATTTCTTTGAGGATAGCTATATTTTGAATGTTCACTCATAGTCAGGGTTATTAATATCTAGTGTTATTTTGTTGGTTGTTGCATATTTAGGATGAATGTTTCCTTATCTAGTAATTACAATTACAAATAGAAATATTCAAGTCTAAAAAGATATGATTCCTAGAGTTGATACAACTTTTATAAATACATTATAGTTGCTCATTTAGGATGAAATTTATTTAGACATGGACTGGAATTTTATTCCTATAATTCCAATTGAACCACATGGATATATTGCATTAATGACATGGAATAAAATATCTCACATGAATATTATATGTAAATTTCTAGGTAAATTTAATCCCCTTAAGCCATTTGAGAAGGATAACTTCAATGAACAATCATATTTTAGGAGGGAGTGTTAGATGCTCCATTATCAATATGACCATGCTAACACATTCCAAGATCATGGCTTCTATCAATCTTATTCTTCTATCTTGGATCTAATGGGTGATCCTAATGATATGGACTAGGTATATGTAGGGGGCAATAAGATTATGGCAATGTGTGATTCTAATTTTATATTTTAATGTGAAACTAAGTAATTAGTCTATAGTTTTGACTATTTTCAATCTTAATCACAATTCAACATATCTAGAAACCTCATAGGGATTATGCTATAACAAAAGAATATATACTAGCACTTGCACCTAAAGGAGGCTCAAGGATTACATTAATAGAAAACTATATGTTTGTTAATATGTTAGAGAGTAGGTGTTTGTGCATGAGTACATATGGATTTCATGTGCTGAAAATTCTAGTTGTATGTGGCTAGATTAAAAAATTAATAATAAGTGTTAAATAATGGAATAAAATAAACTTAGAAAAATATAGATTGTTTTCTCAAAGAATTAAGTATTATCTGATTTTGAAATATTTACATACAGATTTAGAACATAAAGCAATGCAAATGAAAAAATAAAGTTGTCATTAAATTGAAAAAACCATTGCAAATGGAAACAGTTCTATGTTCCCATCCAATTGGAAAATCAATATTTATCTGGCTTTTATGTGATAAATAAGATTTTGGAGGTTTTCACCTAATATTTTAGAGGCTTATAATACTATTAAATGGAAATTGGTTTACCATTAAATGGTAACTAAATTTTTTTTTCAATGACTCAATAGTGGTTTGCAGACGTGATTGAATCTTACTTTAGGGTTCATACTTTTGTTTGAGGGGTAATTTTTTTGTTTCAATTCAATTTAGGGTTTTTTTTGTGTGCAAGGTAAATATTTTAGTTTCAATTGAATGTAGGATTTATACGTTTGCAAGAAGATTGAAACCAAATATAAAAACCTAATTTAAACAAAATACACAAAATAAATCTAAATAAAAATAACAAAATACCAAAAAAATGTAGAAAATCAACTCACCTAGAATGTTTTATGGCGGAAGTCATTTTCTTCTACTTGGGATCTCATTTTTTCTGTTGAGCTCATTCGTAAAAATGAGCTCCACAAGCCACTTTTAAAAAATTAAATATCTTTATGAAATGGGATCTTGTTTATAACAAAATGGGATCCCATTTCGTAGTAAACAAGATCTTGTTTTGTGGTAAACAAGATCTCCTTTCATAATTCTTGGCTCGGGATCTCGTCACAAAATAGGATCCTATTTTAAGTTTAGGCTCAGGATCCTGAAGCATAATGAGATCATGTTTGCTAAATAATAGGACCCTACTTCATTTTTCCTAATTTTAGGTTTTTGGTTGTTTGAAACTTCCACAAGAAGTGGACTCATCTTCTTGCATTTACCCAACATGTTCTCCTAGGTCAAAAATCTTGGTGGGCCAAATTAATGGTGATGGGAAAGATTAAATACAACATTCACAAGCATGTAGATGGCTTATATGATGATGAAGAATACTTGATTCCTTTATTTCCTTTTAAAAAATTAAGTGTACCCTAATTGAGTGATTTTGCATTCTCCCATTATAAAATTAAGTGCATATTGAATACCATTAATATCATGACATAAGAACATATCACATGAAATGTTTGTTGAGTCAACTCATAATGACTATTAGAAAGGGTATTAAGGTTTCGATTCAAATTTGATGCCTTGGGATTTAGGAATCATTCTTGCACTCTAGATTGATTAGCATCAATCTCAAGCCAAAAAAAAATGAATTGTAAAGATAAGATCATGATATCATGGTAGGGAGCCAATGTCTAGAAAAAGTGTAAATAGAAGTAGAACAATTGTTAGCAAGAAATATGGGGAAACATGGACTGGAGTTTTGAGCCCCAAGTACTTTCTAAGTGTTGTTGTTTTTACCCCAAACTCAATCATATAAAGGTAAACACCATTTGATTTAGTCACAAGATTAACTAGTTACTTATCTAATTGCATAATTGCAAGTAACAATATATAGATAGAATTTTGGTTATCATTTTATTAATTGTATCAAAAAAGGTACATTAATGTATCTTCCCCTACACTCTACATATCTCTTTACTTTACATATAAGCTTTATACATATACAATCTCATATACATTTTTTACATATAGTCTTTTGGTTTCTCTTCCTTATATTCCCTTACATACTGTCATTCGTATCTTTTCCTATACATATATCTAAGGGGTGGCACATGACCCATCTATTCTACCCCTAGTTTAGATGGTATATTTACAATCTTAGGCTCCACAAGTACTTTGCAGAAACATACAGTATGTTTTCCCTAGCAGTGTCTTCACTAATCTACTTTTCAACTAACATCATCCCCCCTTTCAAAATGTTGACTTGTCCTCAAGTCAATGCTACTTTGTTGGAATATGATAGTGTTTTAGTCTGGCTTTGTTGACAAAACATTGTAATATTGTGTCATCCAATGTTTTTAGTTATATTGCTTTGGAATCAAGGATTTGATGGATTTGATAAGGGCCCAACCATCTAACCTTGATTTTTCCTTTCTTTTTAAATTTTCCATTATAGAGTAATGTACTATATCATTGATTTTAAATTGTTTAGTCTTGATATTTTAATCATGTCATACTATGTTTCTTCTTCTTTCTATCCATATGTGGTGTGTTGCTAATTGTCTTATCTCATCTAATTTATCTAATTCTTCTAGGTGGTGTTCGATGGATTCATCGTCAATGAGTCTTAAGGCTAGGGTTGTCTAGAGATTGTGGACCATAAAGTTTATTGGTATGCTATCTTTCATTCCATATAAGAGCTCAAATGGAGTGTGTTTGGTGTCTCGTTTGTATGTAGTGTGGTATGCCCAGAATACTACAAGAATTTTGATGTCCCAATCAATCTTATTTGCATCACACATCTTGGTTAGAGTAGTGCCTATAATCTTATTTAATACTTCACTCTCTCCATTTTCCTATGAATGGTACGATGTGTTGGGTCTGTGCAAGATTATGAGGGGCCAAATGGTGGTGATGTTACAAAAAAATGTGACATGAGGAGGGAAAAATCATGGAATTCACATTTGAATTTTTGTTTGGGTTGGTAAAAAGTACATTTGCTAAGGTAAACACCAAAGTAAAATGGATATCCGTTAATAACAAATATCTAATATTAACTAGCCAAAACGAATATCTATTACTTACCCTAAGAAATGAATATTCATTATTAGAAACATACAATTTTTTTGGACACTGAGCACCATATATATATATATATATATATATATATATTCTATAATAAAAATATATATTATTATATTCTATAACAATAATATATTATTATATATTATATATTAATATATTAATATTATCATAAATTTTATTCTATAATATGTATTAGTATTTAATATTATATTATTAATACAAATATTAATATTATATCACATATATTATATATTATATATGATATGTTAATATATATTAGATATATAATGTATTATGTACAATATATATTATATATTATATATATTAATATTAATATATTCAACATATTATATATTATATATATTAATATTATATGTATTAATATATTATATACATGTATTATACATATATATATTATTATATATTATATAATATAATATATTGTATTATATTATATATATTATATTATATTATATATATAAATATTAATATTAATTCATCCCATATATGAGATATTTTAAAAAATAAAAATGCTCTCCAAAATGGATATCATTTTTTTATAATTATAAAAAAACATAAATTTTATTATACAATATGTATTAATTAATATTAATATATATTAATATTAAGTATCATATATATATATATATATATATATATATATTAAGTATCATATATATATATATATTATATTATGTAAAATATATTTATTTATTTATTTTTGTATTGAAAATCATTGGGACAGCAAAAATACAAGGAGAATATTTATAGCATAAAGTTGTTTACAGCATACAACTATTTACATAAACAACAAAACTAAACCCCTCCCATTATAGCAAAACCAGCCCCCTTCCCATTACATAAACAGTAAATAGTTGAACACATGATCAATAATAAACCAACATCATTTTAACTGAACAAAATACCCTGCTAGGCTACCGCAAGAAGGTCCACTTGTCTACCAAAAAAGGTCTCTACGCTCGATGAAGAGTCACTATGCTGAGCCATTATGATTTATTCTAGGAGATACCAACATGCTCACCAACTTTGCTTCTTTGGCCACTTATTGAATTCCTTTTGAAAGATTTCTAGTTCCTGTAAAAAAACCTTCACGCATGACTGTCCAATCTGCCAAGTGTGCCTCATCGTGGTTTCCCACAACCTGATTTGCAAGATATCTTGGACTTCTAACAAATTGAGGAACTTGAGCTTGGAGACTTTCACTGTCATGATTAGTTGCAAAGCAACGTTATATAGGGTGAGTAAAATATATATTATTAATATTATATATTATATATATTAATAACATATATATTAATATTTTATAATATAATATTAATATATATAAATATTATATATATTAATATTATATTACATATTATATATATTACACATATACACATATAATATATTATATGTATTATACATATAATATATTATTATATAGATTATATATATTATATATTAATATTAATATTAATTATTCATCTCATATATGAGATATTTTAAAATATAAAAATCTCTCCAAAAGAAATATCTATTTTTATAATTAAAAAAAATATTATATCATAATTTTATCATATAATATGTATTAGTATTTAATATTATATTATTAATATTAATATTAATAATATATATTGCTATTATATCATATATATTATATATTAATATATATATTATATATTTTATATATTATATATTATATATTATATTAACATTATATTATATAGTGAAATCATATATAGTATATATTAATATTATATTATGTATTATATAGGGGTAGTGCAAAAAGATGTGCAGTTAAAAAATAGCCAACCATCTTTCAATTTTTTTTAAAAGTCATAATGCGAGCGCGTTATAACGCACTCGTGTTATGTCTTGGTGTGACTGACCCTTAGGCTCGGCCACACCAAAGTCATAACGCTGCGAGCGAGTTAAAGTGATTATAAAAAAAGGCAACTTTCCTTCATTTTCATTTATGCATTTTCTTGTCTAGCCACGGCCTGCAAACCCTCAAGAGGGCACTTAAATTTTAGGAGACCTCATTCTTTGTCGTTTCTTTGTCGAATCTTCACCAAAATGCCACCACAACATCGGAGAGGTCAAAGGAGTAAGTTTTGATTGTTTTTTGTGTGAATTTGTTACTAAATAGGTAGATTTAATATTTTTTTGATGTAAAATTATATAATTTATAGGAAATGATAATGCACCTCCTTCTCAGGTCAAAATCCTCCTTCACCTCAACCCCAAATTCATGTTGAAGAATAACCCCAACAAACACCTCAAACAATTCCTTGATATGCTCTAGGAACTCAAGAAAATTTAATAGGTTAAATTAAAAATTTAACAAAAGACAAATTGAAGGAGCCACTTTATGGAAGCATCAACTACCTATCATGGTTTGAAACTTGCTCAGTCTAAAGGCTTCAAGAAGGTTTGGCTTGAGGGCACAACTCTTTAAATGTCATTAATTAACTTAAAAGGATTACCCCCCCTTGTTGGTTTGTTGAACCTACTATTAGTGATGCTTTGACTATATTGAATACCTTTGAGCAATGTTTCATCTCTCATATTTATCATGAGGGTAATGGGCTAGCGGACAAGTTTGCAAATTTTGGGGTTATTGAGCCTAAAGTGTGGGATAGGATTGACCCCCTTCCCATTGATATTCAAACTATTATCAATCATGATATGCAAGCTATTTAGGGAGGAGGTTCCCTTCATGATTCTATTAAGTCACATGTTGATTCTCATGTGGAATTTTAAGTCACAGTGTGATTTTTTGAGGAGAGCTTATTTTATTTTAATGATGTTGTTGATGTCCAAAAAGATTTGCATTTAAGGATATGATGATTCCCAATATTTTCGTTACTTCCACATAGATTCTAGGTGTTTGTAGATCCTTTTCCTTCTCGAGGCTTCTTCTCTTTTGCATTATTTGCAAATACCTAAAGCTATTGTGGCTCTTCTCTTTGTTCGTTATGGGTGGAAAAAGGAATCAAATTGATCCTATTTCCTGTGACACTACCAAAAGCTACAAGAAGATATGGGGTCTTTTGGAGGAGGGTGGCATGACTCCTTACATTGAAAGAATTCATGGCTTTGATCTTATGGTTTCACAGGCCTTCATCAATGGTTGGAAAAATAGAGTGCTAAGGGTGTTTGGCCTGGAATTCGGTATTATTGAAGAGTTGATTGGAAGCATTACTAGTATGGCTATTGAGGGTAGGAAGTTATATAGGGATAAAATGGAATATAATGCTTCCATGGCATGCTTCTTCAAGAGGAATGAAAGGGAGCAGTTGTAGAAGGCTAAATGTGGTCGCTTTGCTCATAGCTCCATAAATCCAATTTGGGGTGATTTGGCTATGGAAATTATGAGGGACATTACTTTGGACAGTCATTTTTTTATTCTTGTTGGTTATCATTTTGTGTTGTTAAATCATTTTAGACATAAGAAGAGGGTGTCTTTCCCCTATTATTTGTTGGCTTCCTTAGAAAATGGTATTAAAGACTTTAAGAAGAACCCCAAGAACCTCATTCTTCATGGGGGTTTAATTTTACTCATTATGGATTATGTAAGTCCTTCTCCATTCCAAATGAACCCAAGAAAATAACTAAAAATTGTCCTAAACAGTTGAAGTCTGGTTATGATATAGGGTCTCATATGGTTTTCGCCTCTGAGGATTCTAATGATGGGTCATATGCCTCTATGGAGGTCCTTTTGGAGCCTCCTGAGGATTTTGATCCAAAGCTCAAAAAGAAGGTCAAAAATTCTCATCAGCCCTCTAGGTCGAAAGGGTATCTTACTGGTAGTGAGGAGTACGAGATTCCTGAAGTATTTGCGAAAACTCATAAGGTTAAGTTAAGAAGTTGAAGGTGAAGGGTGAATGCCTTCCCTCTAGTAAGAAGAAGATGGTTGAGGTTGATGAAGTGGGTGAGGAGGTTGAGTCCCCCATTTCGAACCAGAAGAGGAAGATGTGGCTTCATGGTGGTAATAGTCCAAAGAAGGGAAAGGGTAAGGTGTAGTCTAGTAGTAGGAAATTTAGGCCTTAGGAGGATGATGCTAGTGAAGTGCCTGATGAGATTCCCAATGATAACCTCCAGTGGTCTGTTGATAAAGGTCTTGAGGAGGATTTAAGGAGCTGGGTATTCTTTGAGGCTGCTAAGGTGGAGAAATCTAAATGCAAAATTAAAGTTTTTAATGGTGGTTATAATTGTAAAGAAGTTTTGCAGGAAGAGTAAGACACTCAAGATGCTCCTAAAAATAATTTCGTCAATGAAAAGGATATTTTCAATTGAAACCAGGAAGATTTTTCAAATGTATTGGGCATGGTGAAGGATGGTTCTATCAGTTTTTTCAAAATTTTCAAATGGATGTTTAATGAGCTGAACCTTACTGATGTTAAGGTTTGATCTTTGGTTAATAATGTTGGGGTAAATACCAACCCTTAGGGGTCTTCTATTCAGGACCAAGTAAACCAATTGTTTGATGTTTTGAAGACAGTTAATGATGAGATGATGAAATTGAAGAGAGATTTTGAGTTTAGAATATTGGTCTTGGAAGATAAAATGTCAAGAGCCTATGAGAACTTGGAAACTGTGGTTAAAGTTATTAAGTCGACCCTCCATAATAATGTTTAGGGTCTCCAATTTCTCAATGAAAAGGCTAGGTTATGGAAAGGGGACTCTTCAAGTGTGATGAAAGATTTTGTTGCTAGTTTGGTGGATCTCCCCAAAGACTCGAAGGGGGAGAAAGTGATGAGGGCCCCTGTAATCATACGCACAACAAGACTAAGAACAATTTGGGGGGTTCTGAGAAGGAGGTTGTTGAGGTAATGGAAATGCACGAGAAGATCATAGCTAGTGATCTTGAAGCAACTAACATTCTAAAAAATCTATAATTTCTTGTTGGTTCTATCCTATTTTCTGGCTAGTTATTCACTTATTTTTTTCTAATGGGTGGATGCTTTGTATGTTTTGATTATCTTTAAAAGCAATGGTCTTTTTTGTACAGGGTTTTGGGGCCCCTTCAAAACTTGTTTTCCTATAATCAAAAACAAAAAACAAATTGAGGATATAATTGCAAGGTTGAAAGATCCTACAAGCTCAACATCACATAGAGCCACGCTTGCTCAATCACTTGAATCAATGTTATAAAATGTAGATTCAATTAGCAAGCAAATAACTAGTTGGTTGAATAATACAAGAGAGTATAGACAATTTTATGCTAATAAATTATCCTATAAACAAGTGAAAGATGGAAAAATTGCAAAATGTGACTTGTGTTCCCTATTCACAAACCCTAAAACAAATCAACCTTTACACCCTTCAAGCAAGAGGTTCCCTATTCATTTGAGCAACCACCAAGGGATAAAGAACCATTTTTGGTAGAGGTGTTGGATGGTTTTTTACCATCCTCCATGCAACAATGAGGTTCTACAATATGTTTTTAAGGAAACTCTACTATGAGTATGTCTTCAATAAAATTCCAAACTATTTTGATATGTGGGACTTCCATGGTAGAGGTGGGGGCTTCGCACAAGATAGAGCGAGGGCACGTTTTGACCCACAATGGCCAATGAGATGAGCACTCGCTAGACCAGCATATGAGCATGTGGCTATCCCTTCCATTGTGAAGGAGAGTGTTGAGGTCAAGACACTATAGTCCATTAGTTCCCTGACCCAGAGCCTCATACAACATGTTGGTCCTGTAGCATAGGGTGAGTCGGGAAAGTCTTCAAATAGTATAGTTCCACCTCATATTTGTTATGCTTGCAGGATACCCTTTGGTTATGACCCCATGCATAGTCAAGATGCAGGTGCGTAGGGTACATCTGCAACTGATTAAATGGTGATGACAAATTCCCTACTTAATGAGGCATTCGACCTTGATAGTAAATTAAATATTAGCAAGTTCATTGAATTTAATTTATTAAATTTCATTTTTGAAATACAAGATTAACTAAATTAGTTCAATTATTATAATGAAATTTTAGGGTCATATCATTAATTCAGTTTTCAACGGTCCTCCACCTCCTTATTACACAACGACATGTACTATGGAGGTATGTAAATAGTATATATTTATGAATGTTACGTGTGAATAGAATTTTTATATGAATGGTATTCTTATATCTAATTTTGTATGTTGAATAGATTAGTCTTGGAGATTTAACAACAACACCTCCGAGTGTAGGTGGACATTGAAGCTTCACTCGAGTAATAAAATAAAGAGTTTAACTAATGAATTGTAGAAAATAGATTTTTTTAGTGTATATTCATATCGTTGATTGCATTGCATTGCACATCTTTCAAACTCAAAGCATTACTTCACATTGCATAACTAATAACTAGATGTTGATAGATGACAAAATTTCAATTACAATATAGCTTTTTACAAAGTCAACATAAGAAATTATGCAATTACTTCACATTACATAACTAATAACTAGGAGTAGCCACCAATTTCATTTGCTTGTCATGGCATTCCATGATACCATATTTCTTTGAGACATTTTTTCAAACAACTTTCACTACATTGTCTATGCTATGGATGCTTGGCAAAAATCTATCAAAGCATAATAGTAAGCTATATTATAGACAAGGCAGTGAACTGTTTGAAAAAGTGCCTCAAAAAAATGTGGTATCATGGTGATGGAATGCCATGAAATTTTTTTTGTCATGGAATTCTATCACCATGAGACCGCATTTTTTTGAGGCATTTTTTCAAACAATTCACTGCCTTATCTATGCTACAATATTTTTCATACATGTCTACCAAATAATTTTATTAAATAGTTCTCTACCTTGTTGATATGAAAAAAAACCTAAAACAAGTGCTTTTGAACAAACTATGGATGCTTCAAAAAATCTATCAAAGCATAATAGTAAGCAATAGCATAGACAAGGTAGTGATATGTTTGAAAAAATGAATCAAAGAAATACGATCTCATGGTGATGGAATTCCATGACAAATTGATTTTCATGGCATTCCATCACCATGAGACCGCATTTCTTTGAGGATTTTTTTTCAAATAGTTCACTACCTTGTCTATGGTACCACATTTTACATACATGTCTACCATAGCATTTTATCAAATAGTTCACTACCTTACTGATATGGCTAAAATCCTAAAATAGGTGCTTTCGTACAAACTATGGATTCTTGGAAAAAATATAGATCAAAGCATAATAGTAAGCAATAACATAGACAAGGTAGTGAGCTATTTGAAAAAATGCCTCAAACAAATGTGGTCTTGAATGGTGATGTCATGGAATTCCATCACATGAGACCACATTTCTTTGAGACATTTTTTCAAATAGTTCATTGCCTTGTCTATGCTACCACATTTTCCATACATGTCTACCAAAACATTTTATCAAGCAGTTCACTACCTTGCTACTATGGCTAAAACCCTAAAATAGGTGTTTTTGAATAAACTATGGATGCTTGGAAAAATATATCAAAGCATAATAGTAAGCAATAGCATAGACAAGGAAATCAATTGTTTGAAAAAATGTGTCAAATAAATGTGGTCTCATGGTGATTCCATGGCATTCCATCACCATGAGACAACATTTCTTTGAGGCATTTTTTCAAATAGTTCACTGCCTTGTCTATGCTATGACACTTTCCATACATGACTAGCAAAGCATTTTATCAAACAATTTGTTGCCTTGCTGCTATGGCTTAAAAGCCTAAAACAAGTGCTTTTGAACAAACTATGGATGTTTGGAAAAAATCTATCAAAGCATAATAGTAAGCAATAGTATAGACAAGGCAGTGAACTATTTGAAAAAATGCCTCAAACAAAATGTGGTCTCATGGTGATGGAATTCAATACCTTGTCTATGCTACCACATTTTCCATACATGTTTACCAAATAATTTTATCAAACAATTCATTGTCTTGTTCATATGGCTAAAATCCTAAAACAAGTGCTTTTGAACAAACTATGGATGCTTGGAAAAATATATCAAAGCATAATAGTAAGCAATAGCATAGACAAGGCATTGAACTGTTTGAGAAAATGCCTCAAAGAAATGTGGTCTCATGGTGTAGTCATGGCATTCTAGCACCATGAAACCACATTTCTTTGAGGCATTTTTTCAAATAGTTCATTTCCTTTTCTATGCTACTACATTTTCCATACATGTCTACCAAAGCATTTTATAAAAAAATTCACTACCTTGCTGCTATGGCTAAAAGCCTAAAACAGGTGCTTTCGAACAAGCTATGGATGCTTGGAAAAAATATATCAAAGCATAATAGTTTATAATATTGGGGTCTAGATATTCTTTATCCTTTTGTATTTTATAATATTGGTTTGGTACTAGTTGTGTTTGTTTGTCCATCCATTTGATTAGTTTCCAAATTCCTTAACTTTGGGGTGGTGGGTTAGTTGGTTGTTGGAAATTGGTGCTTTCCAGTACTGGGGTAAATATAATTTCCTCAATTCATCTTAATGAAGTACATATATGCTTATTTTCATCCCAAAAGGAAAATGTTTGGATAAAGTCATGTTGGAGTTCTTCATGGTCCTTATTTTGTCCTCGTCTTTCTTGATTGATGTGCCAAGTTTGGACTATTGGTGTAAGAGTCCAATAGAATAGTTGAATATACAATTGGTTGTCATATTTATCACCATTTCTCTATGTGTAGATGTAATCTTGGATGTGTTCTTCTGAGGTATACATTCCTTCATATTTAGGTATTAGAATATATTCTCCTTCTTTTGTTAGATATCTTTCCTTGATTAAGATCTAAAATGTCTACCATGTAGGAATAGATTATTTGTGTGTATACCACCAGCATACGGTATTACATACCATAGTGTCTTGGAGAGCACTGATTCTAGTGGTTTCAATTTGGAATGTTCTTTCCATATCTACTATATATTATTTTACATCGCCCACTTTGAAAAATCTTGGTAGTTTAATATGTGAAATTCCTCTTTAGAAGTGGTTGATATGTTTTGGATTTTTTGTCCTTTCTGATTGCTCTTTTTCAATAGGTAAGTGGATTTGTATCATGAATACCCTTTGAAATCTGTATATTCTGTGTTGGTACTACAATAGGGTAAGTTTTGGAAATGGGGTATACTAGCCATATCTTTTTTTCTACATAGCTTCGAGCTTCCTTTTCTCCTAGTGGAATGTGAACTATCCTAATATCATTTGAAAAAGAGATCTCTTCCTTTTTAGAGTCTATTATCCCATTAGAATTTACAAACCATCTTAACTAGAGTAGTGCTCTAAATATATCAAAAGGATTCTTCATCTCTATAACTTCAAAATCAACAATTAATATAATCCCTTTTATGTTAACCTCCACATTTCTCCATGTCCCTAATGTTTCCATACCAAAACCATCTAATAAGAAAATATCCATGGGTGCTCTTACGAGCTTAGATATGCCTAGTTCCCTCAAGTAGTTGTCAGCATCATATTTAGGTCTACACCTAGATCTATCATGACATGTTTAACTTTATTGTTATTCAAGTTTGCAGTAATTAAAAGGGGACCATTCTTCCAATTCCAGTCTTTTGTAATCTAATATACTTTTCATTGTCTTTGTTTATTGCAATATTTTCCTAATTGTTTCAATTTTACTAAAATATCTTTCTATTGAGCTAATGATGCTAAATTCTTCAAAATCATCACTTCTTTTGAAAAGCATGCTATCACATCTTTTTTTTGTTGCACAATTTGTTGTTTTTATTTCTCCACTATTTTATCATGTTGTTGCTTACTTGGATGGAAGTATTCATACTCCTCTTCAGGCTTGGATTCTTCAATAATTTCTTCAATATACCTTTGATGTATTTTTTTCTATGTTCCCTATCTAGTTAGTCTTATGGCTTGTTCTTTATTCCATATTTCTTCTTTTTTATTTATTTACAATGGTTGTTCTTCTTTGAAACAGTCTTAATTGGATGCACTTGTTGACCAATTATCTATTATTTGGTAGCCTTTTACTCCTTGCCATACTCTTCTAATCACTCCAACTCCTTTGTTGTAGATTGTAAATCTTCACTTCTTGAATGTGTTGTATTTTGATAATAATGTTGTGCCTTATCACACTTGAATATATCATGTGAATCATCTCCACAAAAAATGCATTTTCTTCTCTTCTCTGCCCACCATTTTGTGGCATAATGGCCTACTTTTTCGTAGTTGTAACATGTAACATCACTTCTCTAGCAGTTGTTTCTTTTTTGTCCTCTTCCTCCTCTATAATTTGACTATCTATTATCCCCCATATAGTCTTGCAGGGGGGTTTTGTAATTCATATGCACTTTTGTTATCTCTCCATGGTGGTTGTCTATATCCTACACCATATAGAGGTCTAAATCTACTAGTCCTTTGACATATGTCATGTTTTTTTCTAAGTCTGCATCATAGTTGTGGTGCATAGGGCATTTAGGATCAAAATGACTCTATGTGTTTCAGATCTGAAATTGGTTTGCAAGACAGTCCTCTATGAGGTGACTATCCCATTCTTAGAATGTTCCACAATATACTAATTTTTTCTTGGCCAGTATTATTTTCAATTCTTCATGTAGTGAGGCTTTTGTTTTTTCTTTTTGTGCTTTAAGACAATCATTTTTTAGGTGGACTTCCCTTGAGCAGTATGTGCACAAAATTTCTTTGGTTTTTATTTATTTCTCCCCTTGCTAAAATAGAGTTCTATATGGTTAGTTGTTCTATTGCAAGTTGTAACTTCTCAATATTCACCTTCATGTCATCCTTTTGAGGTCTACAAGTTTTGGCTTCAATGTGGTAGGCCATGGTGATCAGATTTGTATAGGTATTGACTATTCTGTCACCCAAATCAGCTCTTATATCATTTTTTAGTCCAAAAATGAACCATTCTATCTTTTTTTGTTCAGTGAGGGGCTCTTCAAATTTGTGGAAAACTTCTTTAAACCTCTTATCATATGCTTTTACTAATTCTTCTTCTCTTTGGACTAGGCCCCTCATTTTTCTAACACTTTTTGTTAGGATATCGGAGTATCAAAATTAGCTAGAAAATCTTGTTTTACTTTGTTCTAGCTCTTCCCATGTTTAAGATAGGTCTTCTTATACCAATCTAATACATATTTTTTAAGTGAAGATACAAAGTCAAGTAATTTTGGTTTATCTTCTTCAATATCCTTCCTTTCCCATAGAGATTCTAGTAAGAATATGTGTTTTGATACTTTTGTGGTGTCTTTTCCAAATATGGGGATTTTGATTGAGGATTAAATATGGGGATTTTGATTGAGGATTACATCTTCTCTTTTCTCTCTTTAATTCCAACTTTTTGAATGTGCAGAGTAGTTTTCTCTTCTTTCTCTTTCTTTACCTTTCTTTAGAACAATATATGGTTTTTTCTCTCTACCCTTGTCTCTCTCTAATTTTATATCGAAATATTATTTTCCAAGTATTTATTCCCACTCTACTTATTTTCCTTCTTCCTTTTTCGTTTCCTTTGCATTATTTCTTCTTTCAAAATTCTTTCGACTTTTATATGCCTGAGGAGGTGGATCCTAGTTGGGGGGTTGTGACTCTTCAAAATATCTTTTTAATTTCTTATTTGTTAGTGTCATTTTATTTGTTTGTAACCATAAATCTTTGCCCAAGTTTAATATATTCTCTTTATTTTTTCTTATTTATTCTTCTTTCAATTTCCTCATACTCCTATTGACTAATTCTTCTAAATATTCTTCTTGAATTGATGGAGTCTTCTTTGGATTTTTTAGAAATTCCATAATTCTAGCATCTAGATTAATAGACAAGTTTGATAGGATTAGTCAAATCATTGGGCTTTTAGAAGGTTTTGGTAGTACTGGAGTCTCTATATTACTATAAGGCCCTAATAGAAATCTTCTATATTCTCCATAATCGTTGATATTCTTCCTTAGACTGGTTATTAGTTTTCTTGTTTTTTCCCAACATAATTTTGATTTTTTCGAAGTTTCCCATTCTTCATTTTGATCCCCTCTCTTTTCTTTGGTAGCACCTTCATTGGCATGCTCAATTTTCATTTTCTCCACATTTCCAATCTTTTGCAGTATCTCTCTTCTCTCCATCTTTTTTTGTTATCTTCTCTCTTCTCTGTTTGGGATTGCCATGTTTACTTTTCTTACCAATTCATTTTTTCTCTAATCTTTCTTAAATTTATCTTATCTCCTTTTTCCATGGGTGAGATTGATTTGGGATTTCACTAATCCAAATTTTATTGTTCCCCATGGTAGTTATTTGGTAGTTTATCTTTAGAATTCACATCTCATTTGAGATCCCTTCTAAAATATCTCCCCCTTTCCATTCTCCATCCCCTTGGTGCCTAACCCCCTCTCACAAGGTAAGCACCAAGAGGATAGTCCCACAGATTCTTATCTCTTCATTGGTTTTCAACTACTTCTCTATGTCTGATTTAAATTTTTAAAATTTTGAGTGTAACTATCCTTTATATCACCTAACTAGGGTCCTATAAATGGAACCAATGTTAGCAAGAAATCTAGGGAAACATAGACTGAAGTTTTGAGCCCCAAGTACTTTCTAAGTGTTGTAGTTTATATCCCAAACTTAGTCATATAAAGGTAAACAAAACTTGATTCAGACACAAGATTAACTAGTTACTTATCTAATTGCAGAATTACAAGTAACAACATATAGATAGAATTTTGGTAATAATTTTATTAATTATATAAAAAATGGTATTGTTGTCACCTAGAAATTGCACCCTATGTAGAGTTATCAAAATTGAGCTTTCTAGAGAAACATGGGATCATTTCAAGGCTGTGGGTCACCTAAAGTTGAAATGAACCTCTGGAGAACGTCGGCTTCCTTGTTGGGTAATCACCTAAAACTACTAATTTTTTAAGGAAAAGAAAGAAGGAGAATGCTTTAAAATTAAAACTAAACCCTATGGTGATACACTGAACTAATAAGAGCAATGAGATACTTTAATTGCACTTTAATACTGATGATGAACATAAGATTACATATCAAATCTTGTACAAGCTATGCATCAATATGTCACAAACAGGTTTAATTCACACACTTTTTCAAGAGAGGAAAAAATTCTTCACAGACTTGAATCCATATGTGATTATGTAAACATAGTTTGTGATTTATATAATGATACTTTTGCAAAGGAAGGCATGAAAACGAAGGATAAAGTCATGAAGGAATAAAAGAAATTCACAAAATAACTTGATTATGAACCTGAAATGCACAACACTTTGCAAGAACAAGATGGAAATCTGAACATCAATAGTTACCAAGGAAAAATTTATATATCACGCTCTGAAATGAGTTACAAAACATAGCCTCTCTTCTGCAAAGAACTCTAAAAGTTACATAAAACATAAAAGTACCAAGTCTGAACTGAATACAAAAAAGGTAAAAATTCCATATATACAAAAGATATCGGCCCCTAGGGCTTACAAAAATATCTAACTTTAGGAAAAACCTCCCCTTAGATCTTTTGAAGGGAGTTAATGCTGCATTCAAGTGAGTCCCTATTGTCCATTTCAATGAAGATTTGTTCCCAAGAGAAGCCTTCAAATCTTTTGTAGCTACCGCATTCACTTCTGGTCCTCATGTCCACCTTTAAATCCCTTGTCGGGCTACTTTGAATGCTTCAGAACTCAAAGCCGATCCACGTCGCCTTCCCCTGTTGATCTTCTTGGCACCAGTTGAGCTGCCAATGATTCACCTGTAGCTCCCTCTAATTGGTCGAACAGATGCCACATAGATTCTTTGGGCGGTCAAAAGTTCTCTCTACAAAATTGCATCTCAGTGAGACACAAGGAGTGTCTCACTGATGCGATTACGCCCCTCTGTAGCTATCAGCATAACTCATGACAGTCGGTGAGACATCTTAGCGAGTTGTAGAAGTCATATCAATATTACTAAAACCATCGGTGAGACAATCATTTTTTGCCAGACAACATGGCGAGCCCTTAGGAGTCATACCGATGTCACCATCTCATTTCCTAGTCATCCGCATTCAGCAAGAGCTTCTTAATCTCACCCCGAACGCATTCCGCTCTACCCGAGCTCAACATTTCTTTCGGTGAGACACTAGAAAGTCGGGAAGACCTCTTGTCGAAATCACCAACTCATTACTAAAGGCACCAATCTTTCATGTCGGGGAAACATCACCTATCGAGGAGACATCATACCAGCCGTCGGGATGTTATAGCGAAGTCCATCCTTTTCCCCCGTTGACATCTCTCTTCAATGAGACTCTTTATTAATCACAGGACCTTTCCCCAAAAGCACAACCTTATACCAAAGCCATTCCACTTTGGCAAGACCTTTGTTCATCGGCAGGACCACATGGCGAACTCATTTAGTCACCCCGAGCTCACTTTTGTTTCGGCGGGGACCACCACTCCATGTCGGTGAGACAGCTTCCTGTGTCAGCGAAACCTCTCACCGAGGTCACAATCTTTTGGTGAGCTAGGATCCATTTGGGGTGACTCTTATGTGTCGGCGAGATGTTATGCTGAGCTTCTCATGCTACACCGAAGGCACAAAGCATGTCGGCATGACTAACAACCTTCGGCAAGACCTCTGGTAGTCGCTGAAACATTTTGCCGACATCAACCCCTCTCTGCGAGACCTTTGCTATTGGGGAGACTCCTGCTAAGCTTTCTTACTATCACCGAGACCTTGGCCTGTCGGCCATACAACATGGTGAGATGACCATCCTACGACGGGAGCACTCTGTTTCGGTGTGACTTCGCTTGATTGGCCAGACCCTATGCCAAAGGAAAAATCATTTGTCGAGCTAAAATTTTTGGTGGGACCTCCTTCTATCGATAGGACATTTATCATTCGGCAAGACACTATGCCAAAGGCATCATCTTTTGGCGATCTTACTTCATTTTAGGAAGACACCAACCCGTTGGCATTTGTCGATGCTTGTTGTCACCAAGACCTCCCTGTATTCATACCGACTCAATGTTACACCGAGAAGTATCCTTTTGTGCTTTGTCGATGAGACTAGATGCGCTTGCCAAGACATCTCTCTAATGTAAAAGTTTTTCACTGAGACGCATATCCTTATCGGTGGTCGGCAAGACATGAAGCACTTGGAAAGACCACACACTAAAGACACCACTCTTGTCGAAGTGTTTGCTTGATCTGCGCCAGTCGGTGAGACATGAAGAATTCATCGAGACTTCTCCCTGAAGAAAAGTCTCCTACCGATATGTGTATCCCCTTGCCACCGGTTGGTGATACATAAAGATCTCACTAAGACCTTTCTCCAAAGGAGATCTTCATGCCGATGGGGAAACTCTTAGTCCCCGGGACAATGATTAATGTCTTGCCGATAGGTACCTACATGTGAATTCCAATCGATGTGACATCCCTGATGTCTTGCTGATAGGAAACATAGACGTATATTGAAAGAATGCATTATGCCAAACTGGCTGAGTGATCCTTTTCAAATGAGCTCTTTGTGAAATGGCACCAGATGCATAACCTATCCTGCTTGGTTGAGCCCATAGGTGAAAATTGGGCAACATTTATGGTGAACTTTGTTGGATGTTTGCCTGCTGAACATGGAAACCAGTAGCCAAAACTTGTCCATTGGGCATGGAGTTGTTAGGAAGCTTAGAAAAATTAAAACATCATCTTTGCACATAGCTTAAACGTGTCTGTAACTTATAGATCATAACAGGTTGTCTGAAACTCAAGAAACAGGAGAAACTAAAAAGAAACTATTTACTATGTTGGAACAGCACTTAGGGAAAACATAAAACCTAACCTAATATGTAGGGTATGTGCAGGATCATCATGGAAAAAATAGGCCCTTAAGTGGCAAAAAAATTAGAAAAATCAAAGTTAGGCAACTTGACGTAAAAAATTGAATAAGTTATCCATATTATTTTAAAAATATGTAAGAATAGAATCTGTAGAAAATTGAATGTAGTTTCTAAACTACTAGGTTTTTTTAAAAAAGAAAAAATATCTATTTGGTCAAAATTTGAAATTTCAATGCAGTAGTACTTAAATTTCAGGGAAAAAATAAGAAGTAGGTTTCTGTCTGACCACCCTAACCACAATATAATGATAATATTTTTGTATAATATTTTAGATATAAGTAGAGGACTCATGTCTTGATGTGATGCATATTTTTTTGTAATTTTTTTCTAAGTAAATAATTAATTATGAATTTTTTATTACAAATTTTAAAAAGTATAAAAAAACTCGTATGTCTAACCACCTTAACTTGGTCAAAACTTCATGAAATTCAATTTTTATTTTTTTAATCCTATAGTATGTGAAACATAGAATGTGACACATGTTTTGGATTCAAAAAATGTGATACCGTTTGAAAGTTATAGATTTTTTTCAATCAATCTATCAATTAGGACTTTAATCGTAATTTGAATAGAAAATGAATAATAATTACTTATTAAATTCAAAGTAAATCATAATTTATATTGGTGGAAAGCTGAGAATCTCCTTTAAAAACCCTTTTCGTTTCATCAATTTTGGGTAAAAAAAGTTGCCAACCATATACCCATCATATTGCCACTTTTTGGCCTATCATGATCCTGCACATACCCTATACAATGGAAGAACTTATCAAACCTCAAAACAAGGCTTGAGGTGTATCCCATTGACTGGGATGGGAAGCACGCCACCCTAAGTTGTGGCCAGTTGATAAGCATTGTGTTCTTTGCAGTCTTTGACAATAAATGGACCCATCCACGTGTTGTCAAACTTGGTGTGATGGCCTGGCCTGCTTTTTAGAACATCCCATTAAGAACAATATCGCCCTCTTTAAAGATTTTGGTTGTAGCTTTCTTGTCAAATGTTCTCTTTTTTTGGAATTGATGATACTCCAGAGCTTTCATTGCTTTGTCTCTTGATTCTTCGAGCTCCATGAGCTCTGCATATCTCACAAACATTGGGTCTTGTTCCTCAAACATCTCCCACTGGTGAACAATGTCTAGAGCCAGAAGCTTCATAGATAGAGGTAATCTAGACTATTTTCCATAAACTAACATGTATGGTGAATTACCAATAGACCTCTTAGGAGTCACTCTATCTACCCAAAGTGCATACTTCAGATTTACGTGCCAAATCCTTTGATTATCCTCCATGGTTCTTTTAATAATCCTGATGAGATTTTTGTTTGTGCTTTCAGCTAAACCATTACCCTGAGGGGAGTAATTTGAGGATATATTCAAATGAATGACATGTTTAACAGCCCAATCAGTTACTTTTAAACCTATGAATTCAAGAGCATTATCAGATATAATAGAGTCAGGAACCCCAAATCTAGTTACTATATCCTCATAGAAATTCAATACAGAAGATTCATTTGCCTCTTTTAATGCAGCCGCCTCTGTCCACCATGTAAAATAGTCAGTGGCTATAAGTACCCACTTGTGACCTGCACTGAAAGATGGATTTATTGGCCCAATGAAGTCAATGCCCCATCTCATGAAGGGCTGTTGTACCTGAATTGGATGTAGAGGCATAGCAAGCAGCTTTTCTTTTCCTACAAAAAGAGTACACTTCACACATTTCTTTGACCATGCATATGTATCTTTAAATAAGTTGGGCTAGTAGTAACCAGCTCTCATTATCTTCCGTGCAGTAGTTCTTGGAGCAAAGTGACCTCCTGTAGCTCCATCATGAAACTCATGAAGTACCTTCTCAATCTGATCACTGTGAATTCATCTTAATAGAACACCATTCAGATCTTTTTTGAAAAGAACATTTTTCACCAGCACATATGGTATGGACTGCAATCTGAAGTATCTTCGTTTAGGTCTGTCTAAACTTGGTGGACACTCACCAGTTTGTAAAAAATGGGTCATGTCTTGAACCCAATTAATTGTTATCACAGGCACATCATCTTGAGCATCCTGAGACTCATTTGTATTAGCAAAAACAGTATCCTTTTCTAACTCATTTTCACTGCTTGACCCTGTAGCAAGCTGTTCACAGAGACCTCTACCTCTAACCAATTTGGTAATCTTGATATCCACATCATATTCCATAACCTTAGTGATCCACCCTGCTCTTTTTTCATTCAGATCTTTACTCAACAAAAATTCCTTTACACTTGAGTGTGCAACCAGAATATGAATTTTTTTGTTTGAAACTAGAGGCTTAAACTTCTTTAGGCTTTTGATCACAGTGATAACATGCTTTTCAACAAATGTATATTTCTCTTCATAATCAGCAAGTGCTTGACTAAAGAAAGCTATTGGCTGCTCTAAATTATCACTATTTTTCTGTACCCGCATAGCCGAAATTGAACTAACACTACCAAAAGCATATAAGAAGAATTCTTTAGAAAAATATAGATTTACGAGTGTTGGAGTTGATGCTAAAGCTTCCTTGATTTCTTCAAAACTATTTTTTGCTTCTCTAGTCCAACTGAAAACTACATTCTTTTTAATCATGGTGGTCAAAGGTTGTAACAGGTTTGCGACATCAGGGATGAACCTTCTCAGGAAGTTGATTTGGCCCAAAAAGCTTTGCAAACCCTTCTTGTGATTGGGTAATGGCAACTCAAGTATGGCTTTAACTCTTTTAGGGTCAATAGTAATTCCTTGCCTTGACACTATGTGTCCTAATAATTTTCCTTCATGAACAGCAAAGATACTCTTTTTCGGATTGAGAGAAATACCAAACTCTCTGCATTTTTCAAAAACTTGCTTAAGGTGCGACAAATTTTTATCAGCGTTCTTAGAATAAACTATAATGTCATATCCATGGCCCTCTAAAACGTGGCACCAGCATTAGACGAACCAAAAGGCATCCTTTTGTATGCCATGGTGCCCCACTTAGTTGTAAAAGCAGTTTTGAACTAATCCTCCTCTTTGACTAGCACCTGATTATAGCCCGAAAAACCATCTAATGAGGAAAATATTTCAAAACCAACAACTACTTGTAAGATTTGTTCCATGGAAGGCAGCGGGTAATGATCTTTCAAATATGCTCGGTTAAGATCTCTAAAGTCTACACAAAGTCTTATTTCACTATTTTTCTTCCTAACCAGCACAAGGTTAGAAACCCATGAAGTGTGTTTAATAGGAATGATGATACCCCCCTCAACTATTTTGGTCATCTTTTTAATCATTAAGGGCTCAAGCTTAGGATTCAAGGGCCTTTATTTCTACCTTACTGGCTTAGCATTAGGTTCTAACTCAATTGTGTGCTGAGCAATATGGGGATCAAGCCCCTTCAAATCTGAGTATTCCCAAGCAAACACATCATAAAGTTCTTGGCATAAGGCAACAAAATATTGTCTATCTTCATGTGAACAAATTTTTCCTATCATAAGGAGTTTACCTTTGAAAATCTCCAATTCTTCATAATGTTCTTTGATTTGCAAGCCAGCTTTACCCTTTTTAAGCTGATCGTCAGTACTGAAAATTGACTCTAAGGTAACAAGACCTTTGGGTAACTTATTTGCCCTCAGCTGTATGACTTGATCATCATACTGTTGCTTAAATTTTTGTTGATTGACCATGGAGAACTGATCTTCTTCGAGCAAAAAGGAAAGAATTTGTTCATCACTGTCAAAAACTTGCCAGTGAATGTTGTTATCAGGATTTGATGGCCTAACTACAACTTTCACATACTGTTGCACTTTCTCTTTTTTAATGTCACCTGGAATATCAAACTGTGCTCCAATGGCTGCAAGCCTATCAGCATGCTTGTTCTGGTTCCTTGGAATAGATACTAAGTTAAAGGCATCAAATTCCTCAATCATATTCCACACTTTGTTTCTATAAGACTTTAGTGTGTCATTTTTAGCAACATTCAAGCCTCTTATTTGATTGAAAATTAACTCACTGTCCCCATAAACTTTCAAGCAAGTTATTCCTCTCTTCCTTGCCCACTCAAGACCTTGAACAAGGCCCTCATACTCAACAGTGTTATTAGAGCAGGAAAAAGCAAAATGGAAAGCAAAATAATACTTATCACCCTGCAGAGATACAAGCATTGCACCTCCTCTAGCTCCATTGTTGCTTCTAGAACCATCAAAATGCATCTCCCATAATTCATTCTGTTGCTCAAACTGACTTTCTGCACTTCTTTCAAGATTTGGCATTTCTGTCCCAGCTTCATGCAATACATAATTGCCCAGACCAACATCCTGAATAAGCTCATTTGGATTATCAATCACGTTCTCAGCTACCCATTCATTCAGGAGTACCTTAGGTACACTCACAACTTGTGACTCTTGTGTTGAAGCAAGTTCAGTATCCTCTAAAACAATAGAATTAACAATTATAGCAAATGGCACATAAGGCTCAATGTGATCCTTGGCAAGGGACTCAGAAGTTATAGTTACCTTAGTACCATACCTGGTCCAAAAAAGCATATGGGACCAATCTGAAGATAAATACCCTCCAATTTTAGTTGTGAAGTCTCTAGACAGGAATAAAGCAAAAATTGGAGGCAAATCTATGACAAACACATCTTGCAGGATTAAAAAATTAGGATAGGCATGTAACGTAAGATTCAAATTTTTAATAACACCTATTGTGTTTATTGTCATCCCATCCAATTGAAGTACTCCCTTTTCTAATGGCTGGTATTGTAAACCTAGTTGGTCTGCAATCTTTTTTGGCATTATCAAACTGCTAGCCCCGCTATCAACCATGCAATTGTGCACCAATTTATTCCCCACTATTAAGGAAATATAGAAAGGAGGGGGCTTGACACCATTACTTTTCTATGTGGTAGTATCCAAAAGTGCATTAGTTAAAACTGACTTTGTTTGGCCTACGGAGACTTTATTTGGAAAATTCGAACTAGCTGGATTTGATAAGGCTAACTGTAACAAATTCATTTGACTAGGGATTGCTAAAGAATCCCACATTGAAATTGAAATATTCATTTTTTTCATACTTTCAACAATGTTGAAAGGTGCAGATATATTTACCTTTGGATGTGTCTTTACAACAGCATGGTCAGGTTGCACTTGACTTGCGGATGAAGCATGTAAAGGCTGCTCCTTACTAGTGTCATGACCTCACTGCAAAATGTGTGGTACTTGCTGATTTGATGGACCAGCAACTCCCTTATCTTTATTTGTTGCTTGTTCTATCTCAAAATCCCTCTTCTTGGCTCTAGTATTAGCAGCAATAGATGTGTCATCCTGGTTTACTCCACAAAATTCTTCTTTTTGCCAATTCAAGAGAGTTGAATCATCTGCAGGTTGATCCTACTATTGTGAATACCCATCCTTAGGTAAATCTTGTGCACCTACAGCATTTTGCACCATAAGAGCTTGGTTGATCACACCATTAGAGTAGGTAGCTTGATTATGTGGCTGATTACACGGATAACACCATTCATAATCCGTAGCCAGATTGTTTTGAACAGGAACAAGCTCTTTGACAACACTAATTGGAGCTAGATTATAGGCCTGAAAAGGTCTTGTAGAAATATTTTGTCTTGGGCCTTGATAATTACCTTGATACTGCTGTCTATTCCCCTAGAATTGCTATTATTGACCTTGAAAAGGCTGACTTGAGGCCTGATTTTGTTGTTGATAAGGCCTAGTATAGGCCTGTTGTTTTTCCAAGTTCACCAACTTGTTACCAAAAGTCTATAACAAACTTTTGATCTCATGTAACTCCTGTGACCTGCTTGAAACAACACTTTCTTGTTTAATAATGGTTGGAACAACAACTGGCAACATTGGTACAACTGGTAGAGGTGTAAAAGGAGGTACCTGCAAAGGTATATTAGACTGTATATCTGGAAAAATAGGCATTGGTGGCCTACGGTCAATTTTTCCTACCTGAATCAAACAGTTTTCTACCCTTATTGCCACTTCATATGCACCTGGCAAAGATTCACCACCCATTAATTGTGTCATGACCACTATTTCACTATTCAAAGCTTTGAGAAAGTATAAAAAAGCATGCTCAGGAGATGGCCTCACTGTTATAGGAATTCGAAACCAAGTCCTCTGGAATCAAAAATTAAAATCTGTCATTTGCTCTTGAGGAGCTCTTTTTATAGTTGTCAACTGCTCCACCAGAGACAAGTGATCAGATTTATCTTGAAACTGTGTATGTAGTTTCTCACCAAAATCATCCCATGTTGCAATAGAGTTCACTGGTAAACCCCGATACCATTGTAAAGCCTTACCCTTGAGAGATGCAGCAAGTAGTCTTACAGTTACATCTTCATGAGTTATGTGATGTACTCCACATAACGAGGCTACATCCCTTATGTGCTCAATAGAGGTAGTCTAATCCTCCCCAGTGAAGATTGATAATTTTTTTAAGGAAGCCACTGGTATATCGTTGTGTTGGGCCAAATTTAATGGACTACCTCCATCGAATGGCACAAAAGGCTAATTTCTGGGAGCAACCATTAGAGGTGGTTGAGCTAGGTTTATTTGCACTCTAGGAAAATTAGAGGATGGGACAGCAATATGAGATCTCAGAGATGGAGGAGTAGATTTGGCTCTTCTGGAATAAACAAATTTTATCCTTAGCCTTACTGCTACTCTGCCTTGTCTCCTTGGTGGTGATAGTTGAAAATATTCGAAAGGGGACGAGCTACTCCTTGTCTGAACTCTTCTCATAAATTGTTGAAGGCGTTGATTCTGAACTTCTTTCTCTCTATGGAGTCGCCAAGTATGCACAAATGACTTTTGTAAAGTCTGGAACTCACTGGTTTCATACTAAACCAACAGCATAATACGAAATGAGTCCCACCGGGCATGCCAAAATTGTTGTCACCTAGAAATTGCACCCTATGCAGAGTTATGGAAACTGAGCTTTCTAGATAAACATGGGATCATTTCAAGGCTGTGGGTCACCTAAAGTTGAAATGAACCTTCGGAGAAGGCCGGATTCCTTGTTGGGTAATCACCTAAAACTACTAATTTTTTAAGGAAAAGAAAGAAGGAGAATGCTTTAAAATTAAAACTAAACCCTATGGTGATACACCAAACTGATAAGAGCAATGAGATACTTTAATTGCACTTTAATACTAATGATGAACATAAGATTACACATCAAATCTTGTACAAGCTATGCATCAATATGTCACAAACAGGTTTAATTCACACACTTTTTCAAGAGAGGAAAAGATTCTTCATAGACTTGAATCCATATGTGATTATGTAAACACAGTTTGTGATTTATATAATGATACTTTTGCAAAGGAAGGCATGAAAATGAAGGATAAAGTCATGAAGGAATAAAATAAATTCACAAAATAACTTGATTATGAACCTAAAATGCACAACACTTTGCAAGAACGAGATGGAAATCTAAACATCAATAGTTACCAAGGCAAACTTTATATATCATGCTCTGAAATGAGTTACAAAACATAGCCTCTCTTATGCAAAGAACTCTACAAGTTACAAAAAATAGAAAAGTACCAAGTCCGAACTGATTACAAAAAAGGCAAAAATGCCATATATACAAAAGATATCGGCTCCTAGGGCTTACAAAAATATCTGACTTTAGGAAAAATCTCCCCTTAGATCTTTTGAAGGAAGTTAATGTTGCATTCAAGTGAGTCCCTATTGTCCATGTCAGTGAAGAGTCATTCCCAAGAGAAGCCTTCAGATCTTTTGCAGCTACCGCATTCACTTCTGGTCCTCGTGTCCACCTTTGAATCCCTTGTTGGGCTACTTTGAATGCTTCAGAACTCAGAGCCAATCCACATCGCCTTCCCCTATTGATCTTCTTGGCACCGGTCGAGCTGCCAACGATCCACCTGTAGCTCCCTCTAATTGGTCAAACGGATGCCACATAGATTCTTTGGGCAGTCAAAAGTTATCTCTACAGAATCGCATCTCGATGAGACACAAGGATTGTCTCACCAATGCGATTATGCCCCTCTGCAGCTATCGGCATAACTCATGACAATCAGTGAGACATCTTAGTGAGCTGTAGAAGTCATATCGATAATATTGAAACCATTAGTGAGACAATCATTTTCGGCCAGACAACATGGCGAGCCCTCAGGAGTCATACCGATGTCACCATCTCATTGCCTAGTCATCTGCATTCAGCAAGAACTTCTTAATGTCACCCTGAATGCATTTCGCTCTACCCAACCTCAACATTTCTTTCGGTGAGACACTCGCAAGTTAGGAAGACCTCTTGTCAAAATCACCAACTCATTACTAAAGGCACCAATCTTTCATGTCGGGGAGACATCACCTATCGAGGAGACATCATACCAGCCATCAGGATGTTACAACGAAGTCCCTCCTTTTCCCCCGTTGGCATCTCTCTTCAGTGAGACCCTTTATTAATCGCCAGGACCTTTCCCCGAAAGCACAACCTTATACCAAAGCCATTCCACTTTGGCAAGACCTTTGTTCGTCGGAAAGACCACATGGCGAACTCATTTAGTCACCCCGAGCTCACTTTTGTTTCAGCGGGGACCACCACTCCATGTTAGTGAGACAGCTTCTTGTGTCGGCAAGACCTCTCACCAAGGTCACAATCTTTTGGCGAGCTGGGATCCCTTCAGGGTGACTCTTATGTGTCGACGAGATGTTATTCCAAGCTTCTCACGCTACACCAAAGGCACAAAGCATGTCAGCATGACTAACAACCATCGACGAGACCTCTGGTAGTCGCTGAAACATTTTGCCGACATCAACCCCTCTCTGTGAGACCTTTGCTATCGGGGAGACTCCTACCGAGCTTGCTTACTATCACCGAGACCTTGGCCTGTTGGCCAAACAACATGGCGAGATGACCATCTTACGTTGGGAGCACTCTGTTTTGATGTGACTTCACTTGATTGGCCAAACCCTATGCTGAAGGAAAAATCATTCGCCGAGCTCAAATTTTTGGTGGGACCTCCTTCTGTCGGTAGGACATTTATCATTCGGCAAGACACTATGCCGAAGGCATCATCTTTTGGTGATCTTACTTCATTTCGGGAAGACACCAACCCGTCAGCATTTGTCGATGCTTGTTGTCACCAAGACCTCCCTATAGTCATACCGACTCAATGTTACACCAAGAAGTATCCTTTTGTGCTTTGTCAGCGAGACTAGATGCGCTCGCCAAGATATCTCTCTGATGTAAAAGCTTTTCACTGAGATGCATATCCTTATCGGTGGTCGGTAAGACACGAAGCACTCGGCAAGACCACACACCGAAGACACAACTCTTGCCAAAGTGTTTTCTCGATCCACGCCAGTCAGTGAGACATGAAGAATTTGTTGAGACTTCTCCCCGAAGAAAAGTCTCCTACCGATATGTGTATCTGCCTGCTGCCAGTTGGTGAGACATAAAGATCTCGCTATGACCTTTCTCCAAAGGAGATCTTCATGCTAATGGGGAAACTCTTAGTCACCGGGACAATGATTAATGTCTTGCCAATAGGTACCTGCATGTGAATTCCAATCGTTGTGACATCCCTGAGGTCTTGTCGATAGGCAACACAGACGTATATTGAAAGAATGCATTATGCCAAACTGGCTGAGTGATCCTTTTCAAATGAGCTCTTTGTGAAATGGCACCAGATGCATAACCTATCTTGCCTGGTTGAGCCCATAGGTGAAAATTGGGCAATAGGTACATTAATATATCTGCCCCTATATGCTTCCAATCTCTTTCCTTTTCATATAGTCTTTATACATATACAGTCTCATAAACAGTTCTTACATATAGTCCTCTAGTTTCTCTTCCTTTTATTCCCTTACATATTGTCATTCATATATTTTCCTATACATATATCTAAGGGATGGGACATGACCCATTTATTCTACCCCTAGTCTAGATGGTATCTTTACAATCTTGGGCTCCGCAAGTGCTTTGCGGCAAGATGTAGTATATTTTTCCCAATGGTGTCTTCATTGTTTTGCTTTCTCGCTAATAATAATGATGGATAGGAATTGGTTGTGAGCCAGACTTAGCACAAGAGTAAGCCACTTGTTGATATGTGTTACCCATAAAAATTCCCCTAACTTCTCTTCTTGTTGCTATCTTTTTCTTTCTGCCTAAGTTCGATACTCAAACTTATGTTCAAGCGGCCTTTTGTTATTCTCCTCGAACATAGGTGGGTTTTCGTTTATTCGTTGAACCTTCTACTGCTTGTGTTGCTTGTTTCTCACTAGGCGGTGTTTTCTTACCATTTTGAAAATTGTCTTGCCTTAGGGTCGATGTACAAATATTAATAACCCGATTGATGAGTTTTCGTATGTCAAAACCATAAAAAGTTCACCCGCAAGTCATACCTTGGGCAGCATTCTTTAGGTTGTTCAAACCTAGGCTGGGTTTTATCAAGTTGTGTGAACCACCCATTTTGCTGCCTAGAATATTTTTGGTGATTAACTTAATAGCAATTAGCCTATTCATTTAACTAATGCATTATACAGAAAAGAAACCAACAATTTCAAGCATGATATGAACAAGAAACCAATGAAGCCATGCATGTAAAGACATAGTGATATCAAAAGAGATCTTTTTTTTATATATATAAACGTTTTTATATTGCACTGGCATTACCAAAAACTGCCTGGTTTGATTACAAAATTCAGGTCATGGACAAAAAGGATGAAAGGGACATTTTTTGGATACACCTGGCGTTGTTATCAAGAAGGAATAAACATTTATTGCAGACTATGATGATTTATAATCCGTGTGTTATGAATTTAATGATTTGGTATGTTGATCTGGGAATTATGCATACGATGTAGTTGTATCTTCTTTGAAAGATAATTTGTATGTCTTCATTTATTATAGTCTGATTTATCTCTTGAGTTGGATGATCATGAATTTTCAATCTTTGCATTGATAGTTTGTGGTTTTGGTTTATATCGTTTGCACTAGCTTCATATTTATGGACTAGTGTTCATCACTTTTCCTAATTTCTAGTTAAAAGTGCACCCCTTACATTAGAATAGAACAATTCATTGAAGATTTAATGAGGGAGTTGTACCTCGACAAAATTCAAAGAAAAGTCACAAAAACAATTGTTATATTTTTAGAGTTGTTAACGTATTTCAATTGGTGCTAAATCTGGGCCTAGAGTCATTATTTAAGTATATGTGTCAAGAGCCATTCCATTCACTAACAATATGTTACTACGGTAAGACATTCCCATCAAGATCAACATAAAATTAAATGGGAAATGACACAAGTATATTATTTTTACCATTATATCGTTATAATTGTCTATAAAGTTATCTTCACAAATCTTAATGATATCATTGGTGAAGATAATTATAGATACAATCTAAAATAAAATGTAAGAAGTTATGTATTCTTGTTTTTAAACCACAATAATGTCTTGAGTAACATTTTTACTTAGTGAGAGCATAAGATTTTTTTTAAAATATCTTCACTCAAATTTTAACTAGTGGAGAAGAGGCAATTACTACATAGACTAACTTCACACCCTTCAAACTCCAAATCGATAAGTCAAAATTAAGCAAAAAAAAATCCATGTCTTTATTGGAAACTTAAGTGCTTAAAACTATTTTTTTGGGTCTAGGTCATTAGCTATATTTTTTCTTAGATTCACAAAAACACCTAAAAAAAGGTTAGTTTAAAAAGTGTGTATCAATTCATGTGTATTACAATACCCCATATGTGTATCTATATGATTTTTTTTCTTTATTATGACTTGTGACAAGGTGTAATGATCCATTTTTTAAGGTAAAAACATAATTTCTACTTTTTTCTTATAACTATAAAAGTAATAGGTAAAGGAAAAAAAATAAAGGCTCTTGTTACATAAGAACATGGTACTTATTGAACCTTGCTGAATGATTTGGTCTTCTCCCTAATTTGGCAAGAAAGCATGAAGGACTTAGACTACAAAAACTATTCAAAGGATCAAATATTACTTATCAAGCTCTATTTTATTTGTGTATCTCAAAATTATTTTGTCCCATGTGTTGAAGGGTTAGTTAATCCAATAGCATCATTGGATTGACACAAATCACTTTTAGATCAATTTTACATGTCTCAATGGGATCCTTTATGTGACCTAATTTCTCTTCCCACTTTTTTGGTGGTATGAAGGTGTTTCTAGTTGAAATTCATAAAACATAAGCCCATGACTTGACCTTGTACCCAAGCAATTGTAAAATTGTGTATCATTATGAGTGTCAATTTCATATTGCATCCCCACCAAAAGCCTTTGAACTTTATGATGCAGTCCATTATTGATTGATTATTACTCATGGATTAATAACTTAAAACATATGTGCCACTTTTATTGCACTACCACTACTATGTAGGCAAGTATTCCTTACCCCTTACATCTTTTCACACCTACTAACTCATGTGTCTTAGTCCTTGATTGTTCCATCACTAATTCCCACTCCTAATACAAATATTTTTTCAACAAATATTTTTTTTTTTGCTACCTCATTGATAGAGCATAATGGTTTGACATTTTATGTGTGAAACTTTTCTTAGCCCATTGTGTGTTGGTCATTAGATGTCACCCTCCTAGTGCATTCACCACTAGATATCTTCAAACGAAAAGACTCATTATATTTTCACTAGTATTTTATCTTAATAAATTTGTATAGGTGGATTTTATTTTATATGCTCATACATCCTATTACTTTACAAATATATTACTAATGGCTGAAATTTGTATGATGGATGTGAACTAATCATGTCACACCATGTGTTGAATGGTTATATGTATTGATAGATCCCTTGTACCGTGTTAGGTTGTGCTTCATTCATTTATATGGCCTACATGGATGTGATAGTGAATTGTGGCCTACCATATGTTACCTTTAGTGATGGAACGCTTGGTCTTATAATTTCTTTGTAAAGATGGTGGAAAATAAATAAATTCCATAGTAAAGCGTATTTCATGGAGGAGGATATAAAGAGGATAATTATTTTATCGAACAGAAAAATGATGTCGAAGTGAGGCTGCTCAAAGTCTCTTTGAAATCCATAAACAAGAGAGGCATACCATTATAAAAGTTATCAAAGAGAGACATGGATATCGGTGGGACATTGCTCAAAGTCTCTTTGACACTCTGACAAACAGCAAAGGAACTTTCTTTGTCGAAGAGAGAAGTATGTTTCGGAGTAATCTCATGATAAGTCTCTTTGAAACTCTGATAGCTCAAAGGCAGAAAATATAGCATGAATATAAAACAATGCAAAGTAAAATTGTTAAAGAAGTCACAACATGAGGGAATTATTTTCATCAGAGGTGGAAAATGAGGTCTATTATTTGGTTAATGTTTTACCTTTCAATGAAAACATCTCACATGAAAATATTCCATTTTCCCTAAATTAAATGGTGTCTATTAAAGAGACCAAATTTTATCAGAGAGACCTCACAATAACTCCTCTCGATATGCACTTTTATGTTCAATATGCTTGCTTCTTCATTTTTGGAGTAGAAATATTTCATTTCGCAGTAAAGCATTTTCAACCTCATTTTCCACCTCTGATGAAAATAATTCCCTCATGTTGTGACTTCTTTAACAGTTTTACTTTGCATTGTTTTATATTCATGCGATATTTTCCGCCTTTGAGCTATCAGAGTTTCAGAGAGACTTATCATGAGATTACTCTGAAACATACTTCTCTCTTCAACAAACAAAGTTCCTTTTTTTTTTGTCAGAGTGTCAAAGAGACTTTGAGCAATGTCCCACCAATATCCATGTCTCTCTTCGATAACTTTTATAATGGTATTCCTCTCTTGTTTATGGATTTCAAAGAGACTTTGAGCAGTCTCACTTCGACATCATTTTTCTGTTCGATAAAATAATTATCCTCTTCATATCCCCCTCCATGAAATACGCTTTACTATGGAATTTATTTTCCACCATAATCACAATGAAATTTTATTTAATCTTTTATTTAAATTTTATTTGCATATCAATACACTCAATGTGGAATCTATGTAAAGATTACTTGAGGCCTCTTCATTTTTACTTGGAACGACATATTTTTAACCAAGGCATGTATTCAAATAGTTCTCCATAGTATTCATAGTATTTTCTCATTAGTGGAGTCAAATCTAGTGGCTCAACCTAAAAGTGTTCATAGTTCTATTTACGAACCATGTGTTAGTCGTCATATACAAGGGGCATAATACATGGATTATGGAGATTTAATCAAAGTTAAAATATTTAATACTGATGTCAATTGATTTTTTATAATGCTTATGCATGCAATACACAAGGTTTTTCTTTGTGTACATATGAGGAATGACAAATTTGAAGACTATGTACATAGGTATATGGGCATATTAGATACATGAATATATTTTTTAGGGCCTCTTCAACATATTTATAACTTTTTTGTGTGAGGCATAGCTAATATTAGTTTAGAGACTTCAGTTTGATTTTATATATAGTTTGGTGTTTTAGACATGGTTAATGTTGAGTTTTTGGTTTATGGATATTATCATTTTGGATTATGGACATAATGTTTGATATGCATGTGTAGAAATTTGTTTGCTTATAAATGATATAATATGTTCATTTAATAAAATATTTTGATCATAAAGTGTTTTGGTTAAATGTTTAATTTCTGCAAAAGTAAATATCTTTAATTATTATGCTAGATCTTATAATTATTTGATGTTAGAAAGTTTCAATGTCAATATTAAATTTTTTTATTATAATTTCTAAAGTGTACTAATGCTTCTATTGAGATGATGCAGATGGGCAGCCTAGATTCCTTGAGAATTGGAGACAAATTTCAAATGCCAAATATTTAATTATTGGTTTTTAATTTTTAAGGGGGGTTTAATGTTTAGAGTGACTTGATTTTTATATGAGTTTATTTGTGGAGGTAAATATATTTTTAACTAAATAATGTTTTCATTTAGTTTATGTTTTGAGGGAAGTTGAAGAGTTGGGAGGAATTCTATTTTGAGAGGGAATTAGTATGGTTGTCCTCATAATTGTTTTACTACTTTTCTTCATTTTGGAAATTCAATTGGTGGGTGAAGATTGTTGCTTCTTTGGGTATTGGTTGAGAGAAATTGGTGGTAGAAGGACATTAACAAAGAGAAGGGATTGAATACTTTTATTTGGTTATTGGGTTGATCCTAATTTGGATATCCAAGGTATACTTTGTGTTTTGATTGGAAATTTTGGTATAGTTATTGGATGTTTGATAGATTTTGTTGTGCTGAGAAAATTTGTGTTATTTTCTATTTTGTGAAGAATCTTACTTGTGTAATGGGGGTTTGGGTGTGTATAAGGAGGGGATCTCACTTGATGGTTGAGAGCTTCCTTCATTTAGGGTTGAGAAGGGCATGGAGCCTCTCTTGGGGATTCATGGTAAAATGTATTTATGTGTATAATGGAGTTGTGGGATGGATGGTGTATATAATGGTGGGTTGTGGAGGTGTTGTGAATGGAAGAATTTGGTTGTGAAGTGACTGATTGCAAAGGTGTTATGAATGGAAGAATTTGGTAGTGAAGTGGTTGGTTGTGAAGGTGTAGTGAATGGAAGAATTATGTGTTGTATATGGATTTGGTTGTTTAAATTGAAAAGATGTTGTGCCCCAAGAGGGAAGGGAATCCCCCTTCTCCCCCTTTTCAAGAATTTCGTAATTTGGATTTTGTCTCCTGCTTGGGGGTGGACTTATCAATCCTATGACTAGGAGGAGTGTAGGACTAGGCTACTCTATTCAATGTTTGCAGGTTTAAAGAGTGATCTAGATTAGTTGAAGACCATTGGATGTATGAAAATTCTTTTATATTGTTGATTCAATTTAATTATTGGTTTATTTAGAATTGTAGTTTGGAAAAAGATTTTGGCTACAAGCAAAAGAGTTTCAGTGTTCAATTTCTAGATTCATGTAAATTGTTCATTCCATTTCACGTATTAATTTGTATCTAAAATAAAATGAAAAAATATATATAACATTGTTCATTAGTATCCAGTCAAAACAATAATGTTTTCTGAAAATTGTTAGTTTCACTTATACTAACTCTAAAATTTTGTTGTTATTGAATGATCTCTCTTTTATTATTATTTCTCCATTCTCTCTTATAAGTTTAAATAATGGATTAAGTAATAGAAATATCTAATTTTAAATTTTATCCTTTGTTCAATTAAAGTAGCAAAGACTACATCATTTATTTTATTATTTCCACTGAATTTTATAAATTAAGTGTAAATAGTTTATTTTTTATTATTTTATTGTATTATTTATTTCTTAAATTAGTTATTTAGTTGTATTTGTTTAGCTTAATCTTGGGAGGGAATTACATTTTGGTAGTTTTTTCTATCTATTATGTCCATTTAATTGTGCCTTAGTCATTCCTTATACACCCCAAATTTAGGATTTTATCCTTTCCACTAGCAATAGAAAATTAAAGGCCTATTGAACTTTACTCTTATCCTACAAGGTATTATGGAACTTGGTGATAACCTACATGGCCATATGGGATGTTGTAGGTGATTGTGTGGATATTACATTTATTTTTGGGATATTTTTATGTGACTTGTGGTTGGTGTTGTGCATATTAAGACTATTCTTTGTATTGAAACCTGTGAAATGACTATCTATAGAGTTAGGGCATTAAAAAAATATGACTACAGTCCTATCTATCTCCCATGCTTAAAATTATTTCTTGACTTGACCACTTTTATGGTTTTTTGTCTTGTCTATTCATTTCTAATTTAAAATCATGTTCTATTGAGGTAAGGTTTATAAATCTACACTTAAATATAAGGTGTCTATAGGAAGGTTATCCAACGCTATTTTAGGCCTACAAATAGAAGTTCATTAGTGTTCATGAAGATACGATATTTTCTCTTGTCTTCAAATACCCAAATCATAACCCAAAAGGATTTTATTTCCATACAAATATTTAATTCTCATGCATACAAATGTATGTTGGTTGTGTTGGTGTGGATACATGTCTTTTCCCTAGTAATTTATCTTACTAGGGACTTAGGGGAATTATTCACATGTTAAGTTTACTTAGGATATAAGATTTTTTCTAGAAGTCTTAGTTAGCTTTTCTAGAACTTATCTTATCTAGCTTGTAATGCTCAATTCCTAGGTAGTTAGGTTGTTAGTCATTTTATGTCATAGGATTAAGACACATGTCACAATCATGTTCAATCCTATTCATCACCTTGCCTATATAAGGAAGGTCGTTGTACTCATATGTAATATACTTCATACCTCATCATCATTTTGATAAGTTTTAATATCAAGCAAGTTCATATTCTTGCATACCCTCTTGTAGAAGGTTTTCATTGTTTATGTAGGTGGTCTTGGGTATAGAGCTAATCTTCAGCTCTTACATGGTATCAGAGCCAAGCCTTGCAAAACCCTTCTTAGATTTGAGGGTTGAGCTATTTATAGTGAGAGATCTAGGCTAATTTTAGTAAGGTTGAGTATGCTCTTCCTTTGCACCATATGGTGAACCTAGGAATCAAAAAAACCTGAAAAAAATACCAAATTTTGAGTGTTTATCTATGTGGGTTTTCATGGAAGGTCACTTTTGGCTCATGTTGGAGGATATTTGAGCTTAGATTTGAGTTCATGGAAATTAAGAAAGTCAATATCAATTTTTGTTTTTCCTAACTTTGACATTGTTTGCTAAAGTTATAAGGGTTTGAAGAAATTCAAGATCTTAAGGTAACAGAGCTTCTGGTGGACTTTGAGCCCAAATCAACCTCATCTTTAGAAGGCTCGAGAAATGAAGTTTGATATAAAATGTGTGTATATTCGGTGTCAAATTTTTGTGAGGCAAAAAAAATTACCTTAGCAGGCCATACAGCCCCTTGCATATAGGGTATGATTTATTATATCATAGAAAAAAATATATATTTGAAAAATATTCTGCATATTGTAAAAATATAGGGAAAATATTTGGCATTAATATTTTATTTGGGCATATTTTTAATCTGCGGCATATTCTATTTATTTGGGGTTTATTTAAAAATTGTGTACAATTGGATCACTACAGACTTTGTCTCTTGTTAGCAACTATAGTGTTGACTTGGCATTTATTACGGGCCCCACCAACCTATTCAATCTATTGGTCGTGTTATTTTATTCAATAGTACCACTCACTCCACACTTGCGAGTATTCTTCACCCCCTTTAGCCTATGTGTTGGTTTTATTACTGATCAGGGGCTCAACCTAAGGAGGCAGTATTGCCTCGACCGTCGTCGGTTAGCAGCCCCGTCGTCGCCCAACTTGGTGGTGCAATTGTTTTTGCCCCAAATTAAGCCAAGGTAATGTGAAGAACCGAGGGCCAGCCCAGAGGGGCTTATTTTTTGCCCCTATTTAGCCTATCAATGTTTAAAAGGGGCCTTTTTTACATTTTTGCATAACTTTTCGCCATAATATCAAAATTATGCAAATGAGACATCAACGGAAAGATGGTTCCGCATACTTTGCAGTGGTATAGGTCTTTTTGCCAAATTTTTCTGTAAGTACATTTTATTGGCAACTGAAGTCATATCTTCACTTTTGGCCTCCAAGCTCACAACATTCTACCAATTTCTCCAATTTTGGTGATTCAAGTTGCATTTGGAAGGTATTCTAGAGCTCTTTCATTTGGTTCATGTATTTTTTTCAAATTCAGCCCAAAGTGTGATTTATTTAGGTTTTTTGTATATTTTCTTTTTGGTTCATAACTTGGACATCCTATCTTCTAGAGAAGTTTTGTTTGTGGGGGGCCTTCATTTTCAGTTGTATTTTTAGATTTGGGAGGTTTCATATCAGTTTGTATTATATATTTGTCTATTTTAGACTCTTGGTACTTGTTGACCTAATGGCTAAACCAATCTTTGAAGTTTTAACTCCTAATAACTATCACAAATGAAAGGTGAAAATGCAGAGATTGCTTTGGTCTAATGGTTTATGGTCCACATTGAGTGATCATCAACTTGATTTTTCTAGAGAATATGAAATATTTGCTCATAGGAATAAATGTGATGAAGCTATGGGTTTAATTGCTATACATGTTTTAGATAGTTTATTCTTCCATATTGAGGATTGTACTACTCCTAAGTAGGTATGGAATAAGTACAAGGATCTATTTAGTTTAGTTAGTGAGGTATGTGTCATGCAATTGGAGGATGAATTAGCATCACTTTCTATTGGGAATAGGATGCCATTTAATTGCAATCCTAAACATATTTCATGTATCTCCTAAGTCCTTGGAAATTGTTCCCCAACACTAGGATTAGAAAGAGATTAAATTCGAATGAAATGAACATGTAAATTGAAATTTGTGATTATTCCTAAATGACAGGAACATGCGTGGACGTCCAAGAAGAGCTCCTACAAGATAGGAGCACATGGGGTGCCCACATGGAAGGTGGAACCCACCTTGCTTTAGTTAACTATTTGAAGGATTGATAACACTTCAGTAATGCATGTTTTGATCCTAAAAATTAGGGATTGATATTTACATGAGTGGAGTGGTACTATCAGTTTAGTATCAATTCAGTTCAGTTCAGTTATGGTTCAGTTATCTTCAGTTACATGTAGTTATTTTGAGTTGAATGCTAGTTGACTTGAATTGCATGACTAATGACTTTAGTTGCATGACAGATAACAGGTGGATACTTTCAGTTAAGTGGGGATGATCAATCATGCATAATATTTGCATGAAATTGGTGGAGAGATATGTTTCAATTAACTAAGATTGACTTGGGACCACCTTGGGCGCCCAAGTTGGCATCTTTTAGTTAACACCTTTTGCATGAGAAGATATTTACAAGGCTCGGTCAAGTGGGCCCATTCTTCGGCACCAACTTTGAGGTGAAGTTTGCATGATATCTTCTTGACCAAAGTTCAGTTATGTGTTCATTTTGGGGCACCTAAATTGAGGAAGAATTTGGTTTGACTTTAGATTACATTGTGGAACTCTACTTGCCCAGTCTAGGCATAGATTTTTGTGAGGATCTTTATGCTCTTGTATTGTACAACTCTTATGATTTTACATGCTCATATTATTGTCTATTAAATTGTAGCAAGTGTGTGAGAGTTCCATGAGAGTTTATTATAGGTTGTGAAGAAGGATTGTTGAAGGCAAGGAAGCATATAAATCAAGGATTGATACAGTATTATTGTAATCTTGTTCTAAGGTTAAATAGTACAAGCACTATTGATTCTAGTGGAGTTTTTTCCCGAAAGGGTTTCTCCACGTATATTATCTATCACTTCTATCTCCTTGTCTCATTCTTCTACAATCTTTTGTCTCTTTCTACAATTGGTAAAATTGATCTAAACAGATTAATCATACACAAAGAATTTTGAAAAAGAACACTTAATTAGATCTACAGTCTCATAGTTTTACAAGTTTTAAGCTACAATATTAGCTTCATTTTCAACATTTGGTATTAGAGCCAATGGTTGGTTAGGGTTTGGGATGCCTTTCTCTTAAAATTTTGAAGGTTTTTGGTTGTAGTGGGAGCTTTTACTATTGTGTTATTGCATATTTGTAAAAGTGTGTTGCAATGAGTTCTACTTCTCATCTAGATAGTGAAAGATTCAATGGATCTAGTTATGAGATGTGGAAACTAAAAATGGAGGATCTCCTTGGAGAGAGAGATCAGTGGTTAGTTGTTTGTAATGAGACAAATCCATCTACAATGATGTTAGGTGAGGATCGGGCTAAGCTTGATAAGAAGGAAAGAGGGACCATAAGGTTATGTCGTGTTAATGTTGTTCTCTTGAATGTTTCAGATGAAGCTACCGCATATAATTTGTGGAAGAGGATAGGTGATATCTATCAAACCAAAAGTCTTACTAATAAGTTGTATCTGAAAAGACAGTTGTATTCTTTAAATATGAAAGATGGTGATTATATTGCACACCATTTAAATGCTTTCAATTTTATTCTAATTCAGTTAGCATCTATAGATGTAAAGCTAGAAGATGAACATAAATGCATTTTGTTACTTTGTTCTTTACTAGATTCTTGGGAAAATCTAATTGTTCCTATTAGTGGTAGTGGTGCAGATCCTAAGATGGACAATATAATTCCTACTCTCCTATCAGAGGAGATGAGGAGGAAGTCTAAAATGGGATCCCAAGATGCCTTGTTTGTAAGAGGTAGGCCTAAGGAAAAGGAACCTAAGGGAGACAAGAAATGAAAGGGTAAGTCCAAAGGATGGTCTAAAACCCCTGGTAAGAGTAAGGTAAAGTGTTGGAACTATGGGAAATTGAGACATGTAAAGAAGGATTGTAAGAATAAGAAAAAGAGTTTTGATGCTTCTACAGAGAAATCCTCAGATGATGGTAATGATGTATTGATCATTTCATGTAAAACGGTTAGTGATGAATCTTATCTTATTGATTTAGATTGCTCCTATCATATGACTCCTAACAAGGAGTGGTTCACTAAGTATACTGCATATGATGGAGGGAATGTCATCTTTGGAGATAATAGCACAACAAAGATTGTGGGAAAAGGAGAGGTAAAGTTGTATTTTAGTGATGGTAGGGTTCGACCATTAATGATGTTTTACATATTCCAAGACTTGCCAGAAATCTACTTTATGTATCTAAGTTCAATGATTATGGAATGCATATGACATTTTACAAAGGTGGTTGCATATTGGTGAAAGGGAATATGGTGGTTGTTAAAGGATCTCAGATCGGGACTTTGTTTAAGCTTGATACCTCCAATTTGAATAAATCAGACAATGTAACTGAAGCTGAAAATATATGTATGTTGTGGCACCATAGCTTGGGCCACATTGGTGAAAAAGGTCTTAGGACCATTCTTAATAAGAAATTGGTTGACAGTATTCCTAATTATAATATTGGCAAAAAAAAAAATTGTGAGCATTGTGTGTTTGGAAAGCAATCTAGATCTTCATTTCCTAATGGAACAAATAAAGCTAAAGGATTATTATAGATTATTCATTCAGATGTTATGGGTCCTGTGGATATTGACTCTATTGGAAAATATAGATATTATGTCACATTTATTAATGATGTCTCAAGATACACTTGGATTCATTTTATGCATAACAAATTTGATGTGTTCAATAAGTTTAAGGAATTTAAGGCTTTAGTTGAGAAACAATCAGATCATAAGATAAAAGTATTGAGACAGACAATGGTGGTGAACATTGTTCTAAGGAATTTGATGATTATTGTAAGCATGCAAGAATTGTGAGACAGAAAACTACTCCATATACACCTCAACAAAATGGAGTGGCAGAAAGGATGAACCGAACCTTAATGGAAAGAGCTAGGAGTATGTTAAGTAGTGCTAAGCTAGATCGATGCCTTTGGGTCGAGGCTATAAGTACTTCTTGTTATTTAATGAATAGATCTCCTAGTTCATCTATTGAAGATAAAACCCCTTATGAAATGTGGTTAGGTAGGAAACCTAGTGTTGCACATTTAAGGATCTTTGGTTGTGAGGCTTTTGTTCATGTGCCTAAAGAAAAGTAGTCTAAGTTGGATCCAAAAGCACAGAAATGCATATTCATAGGTTATGGTGAAAATGTAAAAGGTTACAAGCTTTGGAATCCTCTAACCCAAAAAATTACTTTATCTAGAGATGTGATTTTCAGGGAATTTAGATCTTATATAGGAGAAGAACAACCAAAGAAGAAGGATACTTCTTGAACAGTGAATTTTGAGACAAATATTGAGAAGCATGAAGATGCACATGTTGAAGAATAATTGGATGGATTAGATGAGGAGAGTTCACAGAGTTCTGAGATAGATGCTCATGATGAGCATATTGAGGAACAAGAAGAACCTTCTTTGAGAAGATCCACAAGAAAATGGAATCCCCTTGATAGGTATAGACCACATGATTTCTGTTGTATATTTTCTTTGATGAGTACTAATAATGAACCTATATCTTACAGGGAAGCTTTGTCTTCATATAAGAACAAGCTTTGGTCACAAGCTATGCATGATGAAATGGTTTCCTTGGATACTTGTGACACATGGGATCTTGAGAGTTTTCCCAAAGGAAGAAAGGCCATTGGTTGTAAATGGATCTTTAAAAATAAAATTGGAGAAAATGGTAATCTCGAAAGGTACAAGGCTAGATTAGTAGCCAAGGGCTACTCCCAAGGAGAGGGAGTTGACTTTAATGAAATCTTCTCTCTTGTTGCTAAATTAACTTCTATTAGATTCCTTTTATCTATTGTTGTTGCTTATGATTTTGAGATAGAGCAAATGGATGTGAAAATTGCTTTCTTACATGGGGATCTTGATGAGGAGATTTATATGAGGCAACCTGATGGTTTTGTTGTAAAAGGAAAAGAATTATTGGTTTGCAAGTTAAAGAAATATTTATATGGATTGAAACAGTCACCTAGAATGTGGTACCAAAAATTTGATGCTTTTACATTGAAAATTGGTTATGTTAGGAGTGAGGAAGACACATAAAATTTATTGATGATCAACTTTTAATTATTATCTTGTATGTTGATGACATGTTTATTGGTAACAAAAAGGTAATGATCAAATAATTGAAAGTACAACTCTCTAGCACATTGAGATGAAAGATCTAGGGGCTACAAAATGTATCCTTGGTATGGAGATTAGCAGAGATAGAGGTAACAGAAAGCTTTGCTTAATTCAAAGCAACTATGTTGATACTATTTTGAAATGGTTTAACGTGCATGGTAGTAAACCAATTAATATTCCTTTACCAATTGGCATGAAGTTAATTTTAGACATGCATCCTAAATCTAATTTTGATCATGAGGAAATGTCAGAAATTCCATATGCTAGTGAAATTGGTAGTTTAATGTATGGAATGGTCTGTACAAGACCAAATATAGCCCAAGTAGTGGGAGTTCTAAGTAGGTTTATGTCTTACCTCGGTAAAGAACATTGTACTTATGTTAAGAAGGTACTTAGATATTTATGAGGTACTTTTGATTACTGTTTGGTTTATCATGGTGCTAATGATATTGATATTATGTACAGAACATTGGACATACAATGTTTTGTTGATTCAAATTGGGTAGGAGACCTAGACAGTCGGAGGTCAACAAGTGGCTATGTGTTTACTTTGTTTGGATTTGTGGTTAGTTGGATGAGTAAGAGGTAGCCCATGGTTTCTTTTTCCACCACAGAAGTAGAGTGCATGGCTGCTACACATGCCTCTAAAGAGGTAGTTTGGTTACAGAGACTTGGGAAAGGTATTGGTTTTAATTGCAAGAAAATTAGACTTGAATGTGATAGTCAGAGTCCTATTTGTTTAGCCAAAAATCCTATGTATTATGATCACACTAAGCATGTTGATATTCAGTATCACTTTGTGTGAGAAATGGTTGAGAGTGGGAAGGTATTGATTGAGAAAGTTGACACTTTGATCAATGTTGTTGATTATCTGAAGAAACCAATTCCTACATATAAGTTCTCTTGGTGTAGGAAGGCCATTGGCCTTGAGTCTTATACTTGATTTATAATAATGATTCCTTGTTTAGAATAGTTACAATGTATAATGTCAAGTGGGAGAATGTTGGGAATAGGATGCCATTTGATTGCAATCCTAAACATATTTCATGTATCTCCTAAGTCCTTGGAAAGTGTTCCTCAACACTAGGATTAGAAAGAGATTAAATTTGAATGAAATGAACATATAAATTGACATGTGTGATTATTCCTAAATGAAAGGAACATGTGGGGACATCCAAGAAGAGATCCTATAAGATAGGAGCACATGGGGTGCCCACATGGAAGGTGGAACCCACCTTGCTTTAGTTAATTGTTTGGAGGATTGATAACACTTTAGTAATGCATTTTTTGATCCTAAAAATTAGGGATTGATATTTACATGAGTGGAGTAACATTATCAGTTTAGTATTAGTTCAGTATTAGTCTAGTTCAGTTTAGTTTAGTTTAGTTCAGTTCGATTATGGTTCAATTATCTTCAGTTGCATGTAGTTATTTTGAGTTGAATGCTAGTCGACTTGAGTTGACTTGAGTTGCATGACTAATGAATTCAGTTGCATGATAGATAATAGTTGGATACTTTCAGTTAAGTGGGGATGATCAATCATGCATAATGTTTGCATGAATTGGTGGAGAGACATGTTTCGGTTAACTAAGAATGACTTGGGACCACCTTGGGCGCCCAAGTTGGCATCTTTTAGTTATCACCTTTTGCATGAGAAGATATTTACAAGGCTTAGTCAAGTGGGCCCATTCTTGGGCGCCAACTTTGAGGTGAAGTTTGCATGATATCTTCTTGACCAAAGTTTAGTTAAGTGTTCAATTTGGGGTGCCTAAATTGAGGAAGACTTTGGTTTGACTTCAGATTACATTGTGGAACTCTACTTGCCCAATCTAGGCATAGATTTTTGTGAGGATCTTTATGCTCTTGTATTGTACAACTCTTATGAGTTTACATGATCATATTATTGTCTATTAAATTGCAGCAAGTGAATGAGAGTTCCATGAGAGTTTATTGCAAGTTGTGAAGAAGGATTGTTGAAGGCAAGGAAGCATATAAGTCAAGGATTGATATAGTATTATTGTAATATTTTTCTAAGGTTAAATAATGCAAGCACTATTGATTCTGGTGGAGGTTTTTCCTGAAAGGGTTTCTCCATGTATATTTTGTGTTACTTCTATCTCATTTTCTCATTCTTCTACAATATTTTATCTCTTTCTACAATTGGTAAAATTTATCTAAACAGATTAATCATACACAAAGAATTGTGACAAAGAACACTTAATTAGATCTACAGTCTCATAGTTTTACAAGTTTTAAGCTACAATATTACCTTCATTTTCAAAACTTTCCATAGATTCCTTTCCTACCATTGAAGATTACTTGGTAAAATTCAAATCATTAAGATCTCAATTGGCAAGATGTGGTAAACATAAAACTGATAAAGAGTGCATCTTTTTTATTTTGTCTAATTTAAAAGGTTCTTTTGTGTACTTTTCTACTTCTTTGCTACAATGGATGGTTTTGGTGATTCTTTTTTTATGCCCTCTTTTGAGACATTTTATGATAGGTTGACTAGGGAACAAGCTAAACTTAGTCAACTTGATACACATGCTAAGAATCATGCATTGATTGCATCATCATCTAAGGATAAAGGAAAGAATAAGTTTAAACCTAAGGCAGAATCTAAAGAACCTCCCACCTCTCCTAAAGAGGATAAACCTAAGAAGGAGAAGGCTAAATGTGGTTATTGTAAAAAAACTAGGGCATGGTGAACAAAATTGTTACAAGAAAGGGTTAGATGAAATGAGGAAACTTTTAAATGAACATAACATTTCTTTGCCTTCTAAATCTAAAATCTCATCTTCTTCTTCTTCTCAATCAACATCTTCTACACACACAGGTATTGTAAGAATTACTGATGGGAGTGATATGATCAATTATTCTAAAATGAAAGGACATGCTCTTGTTGCAACACATGTTGAAAGGTCTAGAAATTAGATTATTGACTCTAGAGCCTCATACCTTAAATCGGGACAACCTAATAGGTTTTCATCATTGAATAATACTTCACTCATGAGGATCCTGATGGCTAATGATGCTTATCTTGATGTATTTGGTAAAGGGGTTATTGATGTGCCAAATGGTAGTTTTAATAATGTGCTTTTTATTCCTTATATCAATCATAATCTTCTTTCAGTATATTTGATAACACAAACTAGTAAATCCATTGATTTCACTCTAGATTTGGTCTTCATTCATGTTTTGCATACCAAACAACTTTTTACAGTTGGTAGGGCCAATCATGACGAAAAGATCTATTACTTTTCTCATTTTATTCTTGATGGTGAATATTCTAGGGATCACTCTCCTAGCTCTAGTGTGGGTAGTTCTTCACATAATAGTTTTGGTGGATGGTTGAACCTCGCTATTCATCAGCCATGTAATTAGGTTTCATCACCTCATGCTTCTTTAGATTTGAGTTTCCAAGACTTTAGATTAGCAGGATTTTTTTTGTTTTCCAGATTTGCCTTTGTAGGATGGTTTCATGATAGGTATAGCAGACTTGGCTTGCCATTCCTCTTTTACAGATTTGGAGGACTTGTTTGAGGGGGTCACTCTCCTCTTTGATCATTCATCTTTGGAGATTTCTTTTGATTCTGAACACCTTCTTTCTCTTCTTCCTTGATTGGGCTCACACCTGATTTTGTTGAGACATCTTCAGAGATGCTTGATACATCTTCAAAGCTTTCATTCTTGAGGCGTCTTCCCTCTTGCTTCGTCATGGAGATGAGGTTTCTTTAGCATCGGCCATTGGATCATTTTCTTCCCAAGGGGAGGTATATTGTTTGTAGACATTGGATTCTCTTTTGTCTTCAAACATTCTTTAGTGGTTTTAGAGCTACTTCATTATGGGAGGGTTATGTGGTCTCTTTCTTTCCCTCTTATGGGGGGGCATTTGTAATGTATATGTGTGATGGATGGTGTAATTGGGGGTACCATGGAGTCCTCCATCCTTTCATCACATGATTTTTTTTTCTCTCTTTTGGGGAGGAGTTTTGTCCCACTAGGTTTTCTCCTTTTCTCCATTTGTGAGAGATTACATTTGCATTTGTACATGGGTACCTAAAATGGCCTAGTAGTCAGGACCCATATTTTCATCCATTTTACATCATTTGCATAATAATCTTCCCTAAGTTGCACTTAAGGGGGGGTGTTGGTGTGAATATGTCTTGTACCTAGTAATTTATCTTACTAGGGACTTAGGGGACTTATTCACATGTTAAGTTTACTTAGGCTATAAGATTCTTTCTAGAAGTCTTAGTTGGCTTTTCTAGAACTTATCTTATCTAGTTTATAATGCTCAGTTCCTAGGTAGTTAGGTTGTTAGTCATCTCATTTCATAGGATTAAGACACGTGTCACAATCATGTTCAATCTTATTCCTCACCTTACCTATATAAGGAAGGTCATTATACTCATATGTAATATACTTCATACCTCATCATCATTTTGATAGGTCTTTATATCAAGCAAGCTTGTATTCTTGCATACTCTCTTGTAGAAGGTTTTCATTGTTTTTGCAGGCGGTCTTGGATATAGAGCTAATCTTCAACTCTTACAGGTTGTCACAAGGCTTGAATATATTGTTACATTATATAACTTTTTTGTCTATCCCCTATGCCCATATGTATAATATTAAGTTATAACTACATTATAAGAAATAACATAAATATAATTAGATTGATATTTAGTTGGTCAACTCATGGAATTTTCCCTCTTATAAATCATATGCCTTGATAATTTTATTCTCTAGCAATTCTAGCATGTATCACTTTTGTCTCTCATGCTTTTGGTAGTCATAAGATCATTAGAAAAGGAATGAAATGTAAATTTATGTTGGTTTTCATGGTTATCTCTTTGGTTGAATATATTCTTTCAAGAGGTGGCATGATATGTTCATACCTAAGGTCACATCTTCTAACTAGATGAGAGATTGGTTAGCTATTATATGTAGAGGCTTATAAATCAACCTGAAGTACATTTAGGGTTTTTCTTCCCAATTTGTCATGTATAGATAATTTATCTTGTTTGGCTATGGATTATTAAATGATTTTTGATGGAATAAATCTTATAGTTACTTAGAGGTCTATAAATATTAGCTATTGATCCCATGTATGGTTGTTTTTTGTATTCTTAATTGTCATGTTCGAACATGCATTCATGTAGGTATTGCAGGAAATCTATTGACTCAATTTCCCATTGGATCAAGGAATTTGTTTATAATGCTCTCTTTTTCTACCCTACCATTCTCAAAATTATTCAAATAATATATTTCCTTTTATTTTATTTTTTTATTTCCTCAATTACCCTCTTTAATGGCTCTACAAAAAAACTTATGCTCAATGTTTTATGAGCTAATAGATGATCAAGCATTTAGTGAGAATTTTAGAAGGTGTTGCAAGATGCATGAGTGTAAGTAAAGATAATAGGAATCATCTTAAGTAGTGTATACTTGGTTCATATCCTTCATAATCATGTATTCTTGTCTAAATCTACTTGTTGTGAGATCTTTAAGGTTTATTTGTAGATAACATTAGATCATGGTTAGAAAAATATTACTATGATAATTTATTTCACTTTAATTATCCTATGAAATACCTCAAGGGATCACCCTCCTACATTTTACAAATCATAAAGTAGAAGATAATTATCCCTATTCTATTCATTGTCCTCTTACTACCTTTCAGTATTGATGAACTACCTCTTTTTCCAAGACATCTAGCTCCTCTTGTCTTGGTTTATGAATAGAAGGACCCTAGAAAAAATAAGCCTATAATTTTATGAGCCAAAAGGTCCTATAAGACAAATATCCTCTAAATCTAATATAATATATAAAATATTGTGAATAACAAGCAATTTCTTATCAACAATCCTATGGGGGTGATATTACACTTAACACTACTTTAATCATATTCTATAGTACAAAGGTTTAGGGATGATGCATATGTATGGTATCATAACTTGTGGATGGGAATTCTTCATGTATCACACATATATAGTCTAATTGGACACCAAAATGTGTAACCATATGTAGGACCATAATATGCATGTGATCAAGAATACATAATGGAGTGCAGTAACTACAAATAGATGCATAAATATAGTGTTGTGCATAGATTCGTGAGTACTACATGGTGTGCTAATTAAGTAAATCTAAATAAAATTGATGCTACTAAAGCATGTTGCAAGTATGAGCAAGCTTTGGTGGTGTTGTCATTTATGTCAACATAGTTCAGTATGTTGCAGACTATACATGTATAGCTGAGATGTTGTTGAGATGTTGTGAGTACATGGAGCTATCTTTATGGTGTTGCACATGTGTTGGTTTGATGATTTTCCAAGTGCTTTTGAGAAAATTAATAAAGAAGAGAAGTCAGAGTGATGAATGTGTTCAGAATGTGCTCTAGTATGTGCTCCGCATTTCTCCTATGTTGATCCTATGCTTGTGCAGATCTGAAGATTTGATAAAGGTGATCTAGTGGTGATATCTCCTGAGTTTTAGCTTTTGGTTTGATGGTACGTGAAAGTTACATTCACCAGTATGTGAATTGTTCTACAAAGTTGATCTTCTATGGACTGGGAGAAATGTTTATGCTCTGCAGTCCTCTATTGTCTTGTTTCAGATCTTGCAAATCTAGGATATGTCTTGTGAAGATCTTTTCTATGCTCTGGCAAATAGGTTTGAAGTTTGGTGATCTGGAAGTCATGTTTTCATGTTTCAGTATGAGTTTGTATAGCCCAGATGGACTGGTGAAAGGTGTTCAGTGTTTGAAGTTTTTTATTTGCACTACGGATGTATCTAGAGGAATCTGAGACATATTCTCATGCATAAGGAAGTGTGTTGCCGAGTCTGTGTGGCATCTTCTTGTTGGGAAGTGTGTACATCAATGTTCATTTATGTTTTCATTAGGTTTGGCCGACCTAGTGTTTACACTTCATCTGAAGAATAAAATTTAATTAAGTGTGTTGTTGATTCAAGATATTATTTCTAATCTTGAAAAAAAAAATTATTGGTTAACTCTCATTCCTTTCCACCACGGGAATGTTGATTTTTTGACCTAATTTGAATTATGAAATGAGGTATTTGTGGCCAACCTTGGAGAAAGTTTCTAAGGTTGAGGATGGTATAAAAGCAAGTTAAATTGTGAAGATTTGAATGATAGTGGGATGCAAAGTGATGAAAGTGAGCCACAAATCATAAGAGCAGAAGTGTGTGTGTGAGTAAGTTATGACAACAATTCTTCATTGTGTTGGATTCTTGAAGGCAGTGAGCTAAAGGTTTTTGCAATCCTTATTCAAGCTACAGATGTGTGTTAATTGTTGTGGTGGATATTTTGTTCTCTCTTGTATCTGTAGGCAGTGAGCCTCCTTGTTGGACAATGAGTCCTTTCTGTAGGCAATGAGCCTTTGTACTTGGATAGTGAGTCCTCTTTTGGCAAGTGAGCCCTTAGCAATGAGCCTTTGTATTCATTTGTATAATCTTTTTATATTGTGAGTTAACCCTGACCATGGTTTTTCCCTTATTGGGTTTTCCATGTAAAAATCTGGTGTTCATTGTGTTGATTTACTTTCTATTATTTATGTTTCATGCTCTTTCTTAATAACATAATAGTGTGGTTGTATTGATAAGTGTTGAAGTCTTAAGTTTGAATTTTGTGACAACTGATTCACCCCCCTCCTCTTAGTTGTCTTGCACCTGTTTAACAATTGGTATTAGAGCTTTGGTTCCTTAGTGTAGAGCTTAACCACTTAAGGAAGATTTGATGGTGTATAAGTTGGAAATCCCTATGTTCGATGGAACTAACTACAATGATTGGAAGGGATTGATGAAATGATATATTATCTCTCTTAGATTCAAGACTTGGAAGGCTGTTGAGACAAAGTATGCACCTTCCTCTAGTGGTCTTACTACTGTAGATGATATTTTTTCTTATGAAGAAAATGAGAAAGCAAAGTATGCTATTTGCAGTGGCTTATCTAAAATGAGTGAGCTTAGAAGGTTCTTTCTTTGGATACTGCATATGAAGTCTAGAAGAAGTTGGAAGACATGTATGAAGGAAATGAAAGAGTGAAATTGACAAAGAAGTTGGTGGCAAAGCGCAGATTTGTAAATCTGAAAATGGAAGAAGGTGAAGAATTTACAAGCTTCTTTCAGAGGGTTGAACTAACTGCAAATGAAGTAAGAAATCAAGGAGGAAAACTATCAGATGAAGATATAATTGAGAAGATTTTGATCACCCTACTGGATTGCTACAGTGACAAGATCTCAGTTATTAAAGAAATGTATGATCCTAAGAAGTACTTTTTAGAACAGCTGTTTATAAGCACCTTGCAAGCATTTGAGATGAGAAAGTTCTAGAAAGAAGACAAGATGGAAGAAAAGACATAAATGGCATTTAAGGAAATGAAGATTGAAGACAAACTGGATACTGATGGTGTTGATGAGTTGGAAGCAAACTTCACCAGGAAGTTGAAGAAAGGCACTAAAAATTATAAAGGTATGTTTCCCTTTAAATGTTTCAGTTGTGTTAATATTGGTCATTATGCTTCAAGATGTCTAAATAGAGCTACACATAAAAAGAACAAGGATTATAAGGATAAGGATAGAAAGGATAAGAAGTATAAGAAGTTGTACTATGTTAAAGAAGAAGCAAGAATTTCTGATGATGAATCTGAGAATGAGGTTGATGATAGTGAATGCTTATTCTTAGCTTTGGAAAGTAAATTTGTATCCACTAACCTTGGAAAATGTGTAAGCAAGAAGGCTCTGGAGAATAAGAAAAATAGGATGGAAGGTACTTTGGTTACCACTTTTCATGCAAGACAGGATGAAGACTATTGGGTAATTGATAGTGGATGTTCTAATCACATGACTGAAGATAAGAGTAATTTCACTAAACTTAAGAAATATGATGGTGGTTTAGTTATGTTTGGTGATGATTCAGGAGCTAAGATTTGTGGGAAAGGTTCAATTAGTTTTGATGAAGTGCACAGTACTGATGATGTGTATTATGTGAAGGGTTTGAGGCATAACCTTCTGAGTGTTGGGCAGATGTGTGGCAATGGTTTTAAACTTGTGTTTCAGAATAATACTTGTGAAATCATAAAAGGATCCAGAAATGGAGATATGATTGCTACTGGAAGAACTCATGGAAACATTTATCAGTTGAAGGGAGTTGATGGTCATTACCTTATATCTCAAATCACTAAAAGTTGGTTATGGCACCAGAGAATGGGACATGTAAATTTTGATAACTTGGTCAAAATCAGTGCAAAGGAGATTGTTCAAGGGCTACCCAGAATCACAAGACCTGCTAATGCTATTTGTAGAAGTTGTCAATTGGGGAAATAAACAATATGCAATTTTAAGGGAAAAGAGCACTCTACTACCAGAATGCTGGAGTTAGTTCATACTAGTAGACTCTTTGGTCCAACTAGAACTGGAAGCCTGAATGGTGATAGGTATTTCATGTTTCTTATTGATGACTATACTTGAATGACATGGGTTGCTTTTCTTAGAGAAAAGACTCAGGCTCTGGATAGGTTTAAGGTATTCAAAGCAAGAATGGAAAATGAAGTAAATTTGAAAATCAAGTGTTTGAGATCTAATAGAGGTGGAGAATTCACTTCTAGTGAATTTAATGCATTTTGTGAATAGCATGGCATAAGAAGATAGTTTTCTGCTTCGAGAACCCCTCAATAGAATGGAGTAGTTGAAAGGAAAAATAGGACAGTACAGGAGGCTTCTAGAACCATGATGAAAGAATCAAATGTACCAGATGTGTACTATAGAGAGGTAATACACATTGTTGTTTATGTTCTTAATAGATTTCAAATCAGATACAACATCACAAAGACTCCTTTTGAGTTATGGACCGGTAAGACTCCTACTATGAATTATTTCAAAGTATTTGGAAACAGATGTTATATTAAAAGAGATGATGAAAATTTTGGAAAGTTTGATGCTAGATGTGATGAAGGAATATTTCTTGGATACTCTACTACTAGCAAAGCATACAGATGCTTTAATAAAGATTGAGAAAGATTGTTGAAAGTGCTAATGTGAAATTTGATGAAGACATACACAAACCTATTGAGATAAGTGAAGTTGAACCTGATGATCCTATCTGTGGACATGTACCTAAGGAAAATAAGGATAAGGAAGAAGAAGAGAAAGAAGAACAAATGGAAGAAGAAGAAGAGAATGAGCTAGAACCTACTGTTAAGACTCCTAAGTATGTACAAAAGAATCATATGGAGGAACAGATAATTGGAGATAAAAATGAAGGTGTGAAGACAAGAAGCAAAGTTGCAGCTGAGATAAAATTGTGTCTACTTTCCAAAATTGAACCTAAATCTATAAGTGAAGCATGTGAAGATGATAGTTGGATGAAAGCTATGAAAGAAGAATTGTGGTAGATAGAAAAGAATCAAACATGGGAACTAGTCCCTAGGCCTGTGAATAAAAATGTGATTGGCTCGAAATGGGTGTTCCAGAATAAGCTAAATGAAAGTAGAGAAGTTGTAAGGAATAAGGAAAGACTTGTATGCAAGGGATATTCACAAGCTGAAGGTATAGATTTTGAAGAAACATTTTCCCCTATGGCCAAAATGGAAGCTATTAGGATGATTTTGGAATTTTCTACCCACAAGGACTTCAAAGTGTATCAGATGGATGTTAAGTCAGCATTTATGAATGGTGAATTGGAGGAAGAAGTGTACATGGAACAACCTGAAGGGTTTCAGTTATCTAACAAACCGGACATGGTTCGTAAGTTGAAGAAGGCGTTGTATGGACTGAAGCAAGCTCCCAAAGCTTAGTATGCAAGATTGGACAGATACCTAACAAAGCAAGGATTCAACAAAGGCTTTGCTGAAAGCAATCTTTATTTCAAAGTGCAAGGTAACAAAATGTTGATAGTAGTTATATATGTTGATGATATCATTTTTGGTGGAAATGAAGGCATGTGTAAAAAGTTTGCTGAAGAGATGTAGAAAGAATTTGAGATGTCTATGATTGGTGAATTGAATTTCTTCCTTGGTCTACAAGTGAATCAAACTGATAAAGGGATATTCATTTCACAATCTATGTAAGAGAGCTGTTGAAGAAGTTTGGGATGGATGATTCCAAACCACTTTGTACTCCTATGGTAACTAGATGTAAACTGAGCAAAGATGATGAATCTGTTAAGAATGATCAAAGAAAATACAAATCTATGATTGGTAGACTATTGTATCTTACTGCTACTAGACCGGATATTACGCATGTAGTATGTCTAGTTTCCAGATTCCAATCAGATCCTAAAGAAGCACATGTTACAGATGTAAAGAGGATATTTAGATATCTTAAAGGTACACCATATTATGGATTATGGTATCCTAAGAGTAATGATTTCACCCTGAGTGCTTACACCGATGTTGATTGGGTTGGATGTGTAGATGACTAGAAGAGTACTAGTGGTGGTTCTTTCTTTCTTGGCAGAAGATTAGTTTCATGGTTGAGTAAAAAGCAAGACTCGATTTATTTATCCATTGTAGAGGTAGAATATATTGTTGCAACATCCTGTTGCATACAAGTTTTGTGGATGAAGCAAACTCTGAAAGACATTGGAGTGATATGTGATTAGCCTATTTCTATTTTTTGTGACAACATAAGTGCAATAAACATTTCAAAGAACCTGATTATGCATTCAAGAACAAAACACATATCTATCAAATAGCATTTCCTGAGAGAAAAAGTATTGGAGAATGAAGTCAGGTTGGAATATGTGACAACAAAGGAACAAATTGTAGACATATTTAATAAGGCTCTTCTGAAGGATACTTTTGAGCATCTTAGGGAGAGATTGGGGGTCATTGGCCCTCTGAACTAAGTGCACATGAAGATGCATCAATCTACTGAATTCACAGATTCTTTATTTATCTAGACTGATAAATGGTTCTTCTCCGTAGGGGGAGTAGAAAAGGTTTCCATTGTTGCAGTATGAGTGTACCCCTAAGGGGGAGTGATCAGAGTTGTTGATCTTTGCCATTGATGTCAAAGGGGGAGAGAAAGTCATGTGAAAAATAGTTGCAGAAGAAGAAAAGGTTTTCTCCCAGAATATTGTGTAGGTTGTTGTCTTTGATGGTTTTTCACATCATGTGTTTCCATCAATGACAAAGGGGGAGATTGTTGCAAGTATGAGAAAGCTTTGGTGGTGTTGTCATTAATGTTGTCATTGATGTTAACACAGTTTAGTATATTACAGACTGTACATGTATAGCTGAGATGTTGCTAAGATGTTGTGAGTACATGGAGCTATCTTTATGGTGTTGCAAATGTGTTGGTTTGATGAGTTTCCAAGTGCTTTTGAGAAAATTAATAAAGAAGAGGAGTTAGAGTGATGAATGTGTTCAGAATGTGCTTCGGTATGTGCTCTGCATTTCTCCTATGTTGATCCTATGCTTGTGCGGATCTGAATATTTGATAAAGGTGATCTAGTGGTGATATCCCTTGAGTTTTACCTTTTGGTTTGATGGTACATGAAAGTTACGTTCACCGGTATGTGAATTATTATGGAAAAGTTGATCTTCTATGGACTGGGAGAAATGTTTCTGCGTCGCAATCCTCCATTGTCTTGTTTCAGATCTTACAGATCTGGGATATGTCTTGTGAAGGTATTTTCTATGCTCTGGCAAAGAGGTTTGAAGTTTGGTGATGCAGAAGTCATTTTTTGTGTTTCAGTATGAGTTTATATATCTCAGTTGGATTGGTGAAAGGTGTTCAGTGTTTGAAGTTTGTTGTTTTTGTTGCAGATGTATCTGGAGGAATCTAAGACGTATTCTTGTGCATAAGGAAGCATGTTGTGGATTCTACATGGCATCTTCTTGTTGGGAAGTGTGTACATCAATGTTCATTTGTGTTTTCATTAGGTTTGGCCGACCTAGTGTTTACACTTCATTCGAAGAATAAAATTTAATTAAGGAAATGTGTGGTTGATTTGAGATATTATTTCTAATTTTGAAAAAATATTTTTATTCATCCACTCTCATTCCTTTCTACCGCAGGAATGTTGAGTTACCGACCTAATTTGAATTTATGAAATGAGGTATTTGTGGTCGACCTTGGAGAAATTTTCTAAGGTTGAGGATGGTATAAAAGCAAGTTGAATTGTGAAGAGTTGAATGATAGTGGGATGCAAAGTGACAAAAGTGAGCCACAAATCATAAGAGCAGAAGTGTGTGTGAGTAAGTTGTGACATCAATTCTTCATTGTGTTGGATTCCTGAAGGCAGTGAGCTATAGGTTTTTGCAATCCTTATTCAAGTTGTGGATGTGTGTTAATTACTATGGTGGATCTGTTGTTCTCTCTTGTATCTATAGGCAGTGAGCCTCCCTATTGGAAAATGAGTCCTTTCTATAGGCAGTGAGCCTTTGTACTTGAACAATGAGTCCTCTTTTGGGCAGTGAGCCTCTGTATTTAGTTTTATAATCTTTTTATATTTTGAGTTAACCCTCACCGTGGTTTTTCCCTTATTGGGTTTTCCACATAAAAATTTGGTGTTCATTGTGTTGATTTACTTTCTATTGTTTATGTGTCATGCTCTTGCTTAATAACAAAATAGTGTGGTTGTATTGATAAGTGTTGAAGTCTTAAGTTTGAATTTTGTGACAATTGATTCACCCCCCCCTCTCAATTGTCTTGCACCTATTTAACAAAGCAAACATAAGAGGTTACACTCTAATCAAAATCACAATGCATAAATTAAACAAAGTACCATTCAAGGCACAAAAAATCCTTTACTTATTTTGTTTTCTTACATGAAGAAGGGATGCAAGTAAGATTTATTAAAAAAAAATTACCTCACTTTTCAAATAAATGCCACAAGATCGAATAAAAATATCTAAATTTCATTTTTTTGAATGCCTTTGAAGAATGTATATGTGAAACAATATATGAGACCCTTCAAGCTCCCATGCAATACCAAAGAGGAAATCCTCCATTATCATGATAAAGAGGGATCATAAAAGCTTAAAAGGCACATACCCAAGCATGAGATAAGCACCCATATGATTGCAAGTGATCCTAATAGCTTCATACAAACTCACAAGAAAATAAATTTCTAAGCTCTTATGAACTCTCAAACCCTCAAATCACTATAAATATTTTCCTCAAAAATTTTATCTCCAAAATGCATTCCCAAAATAAAATAATAAATTCTAAAATAAGAAATCCTTCAACATAAACCCATGATGCATTGGGTTAAATTTATTTAACCCAATTAATGATGATTTCATGTGTGAATTCTCCCTAAAGTAATCACACAATAAAAGGGTCAATAAAAGCATCTCCCTCAAAGACTGCACTAATAAGACAAATAAATGAGATAATTGTTATGGTCACCAACAAGTAAATCCCAACTCAACAAGTGGATCAATAAATAATTAGTATAATGAATATCTTAAGAAAAAAAAATCATGTGAACCCATATGAATTTATTTAATCAAGGTGGAGTGATAATTACTCCACCTCCAAAATATCTAAAATCGACTTGGGTCAACTAGAAATTTCCAAGAATCTCATTGAATTAAATGGAATATAGAATTCATGTTTACTAAAAAGATAAAAAAAAAATTCAAATAAATCAAGAAAGAAAATTAAATTTCAAAATTCAACTTAATTGAATTAACACAAAGTCTACATAAATTTCAATCTATCCCAAAAACATGGAATAAATTCTAAGTAATATGGAATTCATCACAACCTCTTGCACGAAATTTTGACTATACAAATACAAGCACAAGTAATCACAAGGGTCAATAGGCCTCTCATGACCATGTGAAAAGATAAAACTAATTAAACATGATAAGATCTCACTACTTACATGAGGTGGAATAAAATGGTAAAACTAGTGAATCATGATTATATCTTTTCCAATGCCTTTTGTTAGCTAATACTTACTAAATTCTTATGCATACATCAAATCTTATCTCAAAAATCATAATTGAAGCACAACATGTTAGAGCTATATATCCTCATGATTATAAGCATGCAAATAAAGGAAAGCACATCATCTCATAAAATATTACTCAATACACACATAGTCACACTATGCATTATAGTGATTAATCACATAATATTAACACTATGTAGTCCCAATTTGCTCACATCACAATATTAAATTAATCACAATTAATCTCATAGACATTGAATATGAATGATTCTTCAATCTTGTTAATACGAGAATTCTACATGACATCATAATAGCTAAGCATGGATATAGGTCTTGAAAAATAATTCATGTAATAAATTGGGTTAACATCAAACCTAATCACAATCATTCTACATCACTAAACCAATGCTAACACACACATCTAGGACAACCATTATATAAGTATGTCTTGAAACATGCTCTAAAATAAAATCATAATCAAGAGAATGGTATGACAAAGTAGTAGAATGGTTGGGCCTTACATTATAAAATGTATTTTTTCATCTTAATCAATTAAGGATGTTGAACTATGTCTATGAGTGGTCATCCTTCTTGAAAATAACAAACAAACTAGCATCTTCCACCTTTCAAAATATTTTTTTAGAATCTTTCAAACTTGCATTCAACACACCATGTAATTATTTGAAAAAATCGACGAACCTATTGGTTATGATTTTCTCAATCAATTGCTACATTTATGCAATTTATTTTCCAATACATGGAATTATTATTGAGTGTTATCTAATGTGTTTATTGGTTTCCATACTTATCTTTTAACACCTCTCTTTTTTATTCATATACTTCGAAGTTTTTAATCATGAATTAAATATTTGCAAGTATATCATAAAAATTGCATCACACTACCTCAATTTTTATGGCCCATTCTTAAATGTCCTCCAAAATTGTTATATATAAATACTTCATTTTTGGATATTGGCCCACTTAGAAAATAAATAGTTAACAAAATATAATTTGTGTAAGTGCCAAAATCATATTTTTGGTACCATTTGTGCATAGATTCAAAAAACTCCACTACAAACTTTATAGCATTATTTTTTATATCATGATACCTTTGGCATGTCAAATATGATCGCATTTTTTTGACATGCAATCTCAATGTCTGTATGGCCCTAATATTCATGACAATAAATATTCTTCTACCACCACTCGTAAAAAAAATTAAGAGGGTGAAGGTAAACTTAATAAAATTTGAACATGCTTCTACACCCATAAGAGATATTAAAAAAACTAGTATTGATTTCTTTGTTCATTATATGTGTATGTGTATGCATATGTGTATGTGTACATGTACATATGTGTGCATATATATGTATGTGTATGTATATATAATATTTTGATAATAACATTTTATTTATTATATGTTAAATTATGTCTAATATTACAACATAAGCTAGTTGCATTTTCATATTAATTAAAATTTATTAAATTTCTTGCATGCTTTAATTAAGAAGGATAAAAGATTAATGTAGTCATTTATACCATACAAAGGCAAGCACTAATTCAAATGTGAGACCCCTCTATAAAAGTAGATTAGATTTTTATAAATAACTAAAAAAAAATAAAAAAAAATTAATTGAAATGTATAATTATCAGTTATTAATTTATCTTTTGCCATTATCATGTAATACACATGCTTTAGATCAATTCTGCTTAATTATTTTACCCTATTAATATATTCACATTAAATATTGAAAGAATAATATATACTTAAGTGGTAAACTTTATCATTACAACAAAAAAACATGCATCTTATAGTGGGAATGAGGGAAGAGTGAAAGTTACAAAAAAAAAATCTTTATCTTAAACTAAGTCATAAAAATTATATTGCAAACATCCACAATTTGTAAAAAAATGTCAAATTTAGAATTCTCAAAAGTTAAATTTAAATTTTTAAACCAATTTAAAAGAATTATCATCTTAATAACTTCTAAAAAATAAATATTTATTTTTAGATTCAAATTTTTAAACCAAATTTAAAATAGTTGTCCCCGTCAAACAAAACTTTCTTTTAATTATTTATTAAAGATTTTTATTTTCTATTACCACTTTTTAGTCCCTAACATATTTCTACTTATATAAATTAAATTACAAAGATAGATTAATAAAAACACATCTCCCAAATATTCATCTTAATCTATTGTACTTTCAAATGAATTTGGAGTGAACACAACATAACAAATAATAAAAATTCTTGACAGTTGAAAATAATCTTCACAAGTAGAAACTAAATTACAAAAATAGATTAATAAAAACACATCTCCCAAATATTCATCTCAATCTATTATACTTTCAAATAAATTTACAGTGAACATGACATAACAAATAATAATAAAAATTCTTGACAATTGAAAATAATCCTCTTAATTGAAAAGGATCATTTATTAAAGAAGAAAGGATCATTTATTAAAGAAGAACCATTACATATTCTTAAGCAATCTAACTTAATTCTAAGTTGCACTTAAGAGGATGATTCCCCTCTTTATCACCCAAAATGAAAATGATCGCCCCTTAATTGAGAAGAGTCACTTAAAAGAGAGCCATTCCATATTCTCATATAATCTGACTTAATTTTGAAACCATTCCATATTCTTAAACAATTTGACTTAATTTTAGATCACTTCAACATAATATCTCTCACGACTTATTGTTTTAAAAAAGACTTGTTCTTGCCGAGGTCCTCACATTTATCCCTCTTGTGTTCTTGACAAGGTCCTCACATTTATCCCTCTTGTGTTCTTGTATATCAATCACCCCTTACCTACTCATGTCCATATATCCACATTTGTCCAACACACACCAATGCCCGTATGTGTCCATCACTCATACACTCTTCACACACAAATTCACCAATAACAACCCTCTTCATTTATCACACATATGTCCACTTGCAAATCTGTCTCCATCCATTACACACCAGTATCCATCTTTCATCAATACCCATCTTCATCCAACAATACTCACATGCCCATATCCACATCTAACTACTCAATTTTGAAATGTGCAGATTTCCAACTCTATAGGGTCTATCATATCAAGCTTCAGCTTCTTAATGGAGAAAAGAACTTATCGTAGCCTCGAAGGCTTCTTAATGGAGATAATAACTTGTCGTAGCCTCGAAAGAATCTTTTAAGTTCATATTCCCCTTTATTGACGACAAAATTGAAGTATTTGGATGAATTAGTATCAAAATGCGTGAGTTCTAATTTGAATGAACTTCATTCTAATTTTTATTTTCATTCGTGATCATTTCCAAAGCCAAAAACTGAGATTCAGAGGTATGATTAAGAACATCAAAAACATTTACACAATTTTGAAGAACACAAAAATTCCAGAAAATGGAATGAAGAACAAGAATTGAAGCTAAGAACTAAAACGAATCGGTTAACACAGGCGTAGATCTAAACAGTTATTCATTATATTGAACAAGGGTCTTATACATTTCTATCTGGATAAAAAATAACCTTGGAGACCTCAACATTCATCCCCAAAACCAAAACAAATTAAAAAACATGCTTCATCATCCGATCAGATGGGATGGTGCTGCTGCTGCTTGAGCTGGGCCTCTGCTTGAATCGAACGAGGTAACTATATCTTACATGAACATTTAATGAAAATATTCGGTTACGGTATTGTACTCAAAGAATTAGACTACGGAATAGCCAGTTGGTTTTTGAGGAGCTCCTGTGAAAAAGAGTGGGAAAAAATTGGAGTACCGGTAAGGAAACTTTGAGCCAGAGTCTGCCTTAACCAGTTTGATTAGGATGGGGGAAAATTGGGTTCCACTTCAATCTCAGAATCCTCCTGAGAATCGAACTCTTCAGCCAACAACTCTTCCCAAAACCCATCTGCGCTTTTGAAATCCAAATCTGCGGTGGCCGAAGGGTTGTCGTTTGTATTGCCCGCAGAGGTGCAGGCGTCACCAGTGCCCATGCCCAGGGCACCTGAAGCATCGAAGACTGGCTCGGGTTCGAACCCCTGCAAGTGATCAAATTCGGTAGGAGATAGTAACCCTTCTTCTTGTGTGGAACCCCTCTGGTGGAGTAATTCGTTTGCAGGGTGGGGATGATCCTCCGCGTGAGCCAGTGTAGAGAAGAAAGCCTCCAGAGGACTCGTCGTGGAGGGGTCCGACAGGGCTGGGGTGGAGTAATTGGATTCGTATTTCACAATCTGGACTTCCGAAGAAGATGACTGGGACGGCGACTGGCATTCCTCCGCTTCGCCTCCGCTTCCGGCTCCCCCGGGCAGCCTCCGCCTTTTCTTGGCGCCGTCGAGTTGTTTGGTGACGTGGTTTTTCTGTGCGAGCTGAGAAAGAAAAGTCGGATTCCGCATGGCCCTGGCGAGAAACGTCATCATCTGCTGCTGGCGATGCTCAGTGGCCTGGATGCGCTGGCCCATGACCTGCATCTGGCTTCTGGTGGCCTGTTGCTGGTGTCTCAGCCTAACCACTTCCATCATTAAAACATTCTTATCTCTTCTCAGCCGCTCAATTTCTCCTTCCATTCCAAACTGACCCACTTCAACGCAAGCTCCGAGGCCCTGCTGCTGCTGTTGCTGCCCCTGAGATGGAGGCCTGCGCCTCTGAATTTGCTTCAGCAAGTGCTTCTGTCCTCTCAGAAACCCTTCGTTTGCAAATTCCCATTTATCCGGATCCACTTTCCTAAACCCCTGTTTGATCACACGCCAAAGGATCGAACCTCAGCAACTTGAACCACAAGTTACAGAAAACAAGAAGTGAGTACAGAAGCAAAACAAACCCTAGGTCAACTTACATACGTATTGAGTTGCCGAACAAAGCTGGAAAAATTATTGTGCTTGAAGTACTTAGGAAGCAGTTCCATGGAAAATTGATGCGACTTCCAAACTACGAAGCTATTGTTTGCAGCGCTCCAGGACACCACAGCATTTGTCTGAGGATCTTCCACCATGTCGTATGTCTTGGTTAGAAAAGGCGGCGGCCTGGTACTCTGCAAACCCTCAATGGGCTGAGGAGGACTCCTCGCCTCCATCGCTTGAATTTCTTCTTTAATGTTGAACTCACCCTCGCTCCCCTGTAAATAGCCCGAATCCATAATCGGCACCGTTCCCCTGTAAAAAAAACGTAATCAAGGTGAGCACTCAACTCACAGCGCCCAAATTCAGATATCAAAGCAGAAAACTTAACGGAACAACAGAAATCCTGGGATGTGTTGGTTGCAAGCATCATGTTGAGCCAGTTACTGAATTAATTCAAAGCAATCTCCAATTTCTACAATACAATCTCTTCTCCAATGCCTACAATACAATCTCTGCGTCAGCTTACAATCTGCTCTCATTCGACATTGAATCAATCAAATTAAGAAGAAATCGCAAGTCTACACAACTCTAGACATCAAAATTTGCACAAATTACAGAGACAAAAAAGTACAGACGAACTAACCTGATCAAATTTCAAAAAAATCCCTTTGCCTTCCAGAATCTGAGCAAGTAAAATAAACAAATCCCGCGAGAAGTTTTGCTTGCACAAGTTCAGTAGATAAATATAGCAACACTGGTAACGCTACTGCCAGATTTCTCGAAGGGGATCAAAAGAAACGGACGTTTAAACTACCGGCGAACGAGAAAGCCGAGCAACGGTACTGAACATATAAGGAACTAAGGCGAATCTTCTAGGACTTTCTTTTTCCGTTTTTTTTATAGTTTCTTTTTTTCAGTCTACCCATTTATAGAACAACAAAAAAGTGCAAAACAGCGCAAAACTATTTTAATTTTGCCTAGTCAGAGAAAAGGCCGCAGACACGGTGTGCTATCCGTGCCACGTAGGCAAAAATCTGAGCGACAGAAAATGAATAATGAGCGAATGATCCAGAGGGATCTAGACATGGCATGTAAGTCGGTTGGAAGAGGAACAATCTAGAGACGTGGCATAGTGTTTCTACCGGTCCTTCATATCCCTGCAACCTGGAAATGGGAATCCATGGTCCTATGGGCCCACCACTAAAATATCTGCAAATCGCGTGGGCCCCACCGTGAAAAAGTTTCACACGCGCTATTTCCTCCAATCGACACCTAGATTAACCACTCCCGTCACATCCCGGCTACCTCCGGTTCGCATCTTGGTTTAGAAAAAGGCAATGTCCTCGAAGTTTAACCAGTTTACAGATAAACACAAAGAAAATGGTGGCGGGCACCTATTAGCTCCAAAACTTTTGGAATAAAGCTAAACCCTTCTTTACCAAATCGCCTCTTTATTGGTACAAATATTTTAAAAAGACTGGGCATTTATATATTCCGCTCTACGGCTGATAAGCAAGTGTGCGGAAATTTCGTAACGCGTAAGGTGGAGATTCAATCCAGAGTTCTTGGAGTACATTCCATGGAGGTTGGAGAGGTGTACCCCGTCCCGTACAATATTTTTGATGGAAATGTGCGCCACTTTAGGCAATTCTCAAAAAAAAAATGACATTGTAACTGTCACTATTTTTACAAAAGATTATGCTAGTTGTACATGGTGTGGTACATTATGATTGGATAACAATTAAACACATTTACTCTCTTTGAAAAATGTAAAAGTGATCAATGGAGATATTCTTTTCATTGAATACGAGAGTTAGGTAGCCAAAAAAGTGTTCAAAGAGATAACGTTCATCTTATTGTTGTTATTTATTTATTATTGGATATTTTGTATTATTTGGTGTGTTCCTAAGTCATATTTTTATCATGTAAAAATGTCTTTTATATATGAACATCTTTTTTTTACTTTCTCGACTCAACATCTTAGATGATACTATGTTACATTCTTATCTTGTAGATAAGGTCATGCATGGTATTATATCTCACATTCAAATTTGTTTTTTCTTGTCCAAACTCTTCCTTGTTTCTCTCTTATCACATCCAAACTCTATTCTACACCTAACGAGCAAATACTGTTTTGAGTTTGAGTTTAATAAATAGGGTAAAATGGAAGTAAAAAAGTAAGGACCTAAGAAGCACATAGGCATCACACATACATATAGTGTAGCAATCTCACAGAACAAGCACCTCCATGAGCTCAACCTTTGTTGTTGTAGCAACATATACCTATTTTTGCACCTATAGCTCACACACATTCATGCATTTTTTACACATCTTATTGAATCAACCAAAGAACTTCATTAAGGAAAATCTCTAAATGTGCAATGAGGACCAACTTGTCTCAATATAGTCAACAAATGCAAATGTAGAAGATGTTAAAGATTGTAAATTATGGTGTCAAAATTTGCAAACATTATCACAACCTTACAAGATGCCAATGTGCCAACTAGACACTAGTGTGGTCATATAGGACACCGATGCACAAAGTAGACAATGACATAGTCATATGGACAACACCATGCCTAACAAGGTACTAATCCCATATTAGACAACATTAAGGAAAAATATAGAGTAGAATCTAAGTCTTACAATGACATCAACCAACAACTTCATCAAATATTGAAATTAACTAGCTTCTCTCACCTTTTTTTCTTTTATAATATCTTTTATTAATTGATAACCTCAACTCTAGTTCTTAATTTTAACATCTCCAAACTTTGTCAGATCAATAGGTGAATTCCCCTCATTTGTGGTCAAGATTCTACCCTCACCACAGTCTCATGTTAGATCCTCCAATTGGGACTAGAGATAATTCATTAGAGTACTTGCATCACCATCTATGCAACTGTTAGAGAATCCACCATTTCACCTTCACCACTACTAATGATGCAACAATATTGTTGGACTCTACCTCCACCTTAGCCTCTAAGTACCTAAAGTGGGTGGTATATCTCTTCACATCCTTTCAATGAGTGTGGATGAGCCCCTCTTGATCAAGGAAAATTCCATTAGCTAGTGTTTTTCATTTCTCTACCAAGGTTTGTTAAAATTCAAGCCTATGAGGATCTTGAAGATGGTCACAATGTTGCTCATGATGGATGGGAGCATGTAGATGATGGCAAGGATTTGACAAGTGATAGGTGGGATGACCTCTTAATACTAGTGTAGCCCTTGCAACTTAATTGCATTACTTTCCATTTTTTATTATTGTTCTAGTATTTCCATGCATGTCTCTCTTGTGATCTTGTAGATTTTCTTATATTGTAGCTTTTTCTCTTTTGGGGGGCACATGTTTATTTTTTATCCTAGCTCTACAAATTTAACTTTTGAAAGTGATCCCATGTCACCCACATTTTTGAATATTTAACTATATGTTTTAATTATTTATTTAAATAATATGGGCTTTCATTAAAAAGGTATAGAGTATGAAAGATGTCAAAATGCTTTATTATGGATTTATTTTACAATTAAATTAAATGAAGAAAACATCTACAATTAAAAATAGATAGGTTATAAATTTTTATATTCCATTAACATTATTAATCATGACTTCAAAGTTGTTAACGGTTTTTTCATTACTAATAATTAAAGAATATATTTTTTAGAATAAATCACATCAAAAAGGTAATAAATCATATGATGTTATATAGGAATACTATAAAGCATAACTTAGTGCACAAGGTTTTCACCGACCTTTTTTATTGTATTCATGATACCTCAACAAAAATACAATGATGTGACACCATCTTTAATGAGGTTGATGCTAAAGCTTAGCTTTACGAAGTAAACTTGTCAAGTAAAATGGTATATAATTTTGAGTCATTTGAATATCTATGTAAAGTGTGAGGGGTACAAAGTTAGCCTTCACAATTATTCGGTGCATTCCCCTAATATGAAAAATGTTATGTCTATAGTTTGAGAGTGTGCTTTTGAGGAAACATAATGACATCCTGTTGTAGACCTTACTATTTCATCCATATCCTACCTCATACAATTATCTATAAAAACAAATTTTCATAAACATAGATTAATTTTTGTGAAGCTCAAAATGGAACTCATTTTACTTTTTCATTCATTTAGTGATATGTTGCACATTGTGGGAAAATTTCACACCATATATAAGTCCTTGACCATGTTATCATCTTCTAGTCATGTATCAATGATCTATAAGGTATATTGCATTTTATATTAAGAATTGTGAAGAATATTCTTTTGATCTTATCAAAGAGGGTTAAGGATTAATGCCAAGGAAATTTTGTTGGCTTGTGTTCTTCCACCAACATCAATTTACTAAAACATAAGAAAATGTTACACATGTTACAAATATTTTGATACTACAAAATTATTATAATCTACAAGAAGAAGGTATGTAGCATATTATGTCTATATTTTTTCATTTGCATCTACTACTTGGGTTATTGTTCTCATAAAAATGAATGAATATCAAAAACTCTTTGGATCACTTACCAAATACAAATTTCATTCTTTTATACACACATATTTAATCACCTAGAATGTAGTTTCCATAGCTTTAATATATATAATAAACCTGATAGACAAATGTAGGAGAAATTGACATAACTATTCAATTAAAACATAGATTTAATGTTTGGCTAATTAAAGACATAATTGGGATTTTTTTATTTATAATTTATTAGATCCACTAACAGTGATTTTTTAGTGGCTAATATTCGCCAATTGGCTAATAGTTGAAATTTCGGCACCCAAATTTGGCTAACAATTCAAGTTGTAACACGACCTAAATCGCCACATTTTTATAAAAAATTGTTTTACTCTTATTTAAATCACCAAATAATTTATTTTATTAAAACTTTTAACTCAAAAATTCACCACAATATTCGATACATGATTAGATTAGATTTGCCTAAATTTTATAAGTTATAAAATAAATCTATATTAATTCATCAATAGTATATCATAATTTTTAGTTTCTTTGGGGCCATATTTCCAATCTTTAGTTGCCACCATTTGTTTAAAATATAATCTAATGACCCTCATTGTATTATGTGAGGTAAAATGTACCCATAATTTGTAATGATAATGGGGCTCAAAATCTCTTTTGGATCGTTGATCTCCATTGAGATCAATGATCCAAAAGCAATTTCAGGCCCCATGAGAATTATAGATTGTGCGTACATTTTAAATAATTTGTGGCAACTAAATATTATAGAGCCTACCCCTTAAACCCATCGATCATTTCCACCCTTGGGCCCCTACTTTTCCATAAGAATTGATATTTTTACATGGAAGGATTTGCCATCATAATTAATGCATTTCCATATTATTTTTCAAGATTCACCAAGATTTTCTATAAAATTTTAGTGATGTAAAAAAAATCGCCAATAAAATTAATTATTTTTTCAAAAAAGGGAAAGATTTGCCAATAGAAATTAATATTTTTTTCCAAAAAAATGAATGATTCACTAGGATTGTATATCTTTCCTTAAGGGGAGGTTTCTTAAAGTTATCACTATCCACTAAATGCACAATTGAACCAAATATAATTTACTATGGAACTTGAAAAAAAATGACCTCCCTTTACTTGATGTCTTAATCCCTCATGAAGATTATGAATCTCTCTATTACATGCTTTATTGAAAAATACAGATACTTCATTGTATGTATTATTTATTAATTTTTATTTATTTATTTTATTTTTTGTGGGGTGGGGGGGGGTGCATAAGGTGGATAACTATGCAAATGTTCATAATTTTGGGTGCACTTGGAGTCCCTTCCCAAGCTCCTCCTATATCCATAATGTTATCCTTCATCCCTCAAACCTAGTCAAAATCCTCTATAGTTTCCATAATTGTCAAATTCAAATATCAAATGTTCAATCATGGGTGGCCTCTTCCTATGGTCTTAACTCAATTAGCTAGAGATATGACATCTCAATGAATATACCTATAGATAGCTTCTCTTGTTTGAAGATGCGGTTTATATACCTTATCCCCAAGGTCAACCTCTTTTTTTGGTCTACTTATTAAAACAATACTCATTATTGATAATTTGTTAAAAGGGGGTTTTATGTTTCCAATAGGTTCCCTCTTTATGAAAATGATGAAAATTTTATTGTACCATTTCTAGTTGGAATACCCCTTTGCATTCCATACCAAATATTTTCTTAGGAGAAGAGCAAGGGGCTTTTATATTTGGATCATAAGGTTCCTCTTCTTTCTCAAGAGACATCCCTTGAGAAGAAGAGGAGTTCTTAAAAACATGGGGAATATTCTAATAGAATAGGTGGTAATGCTTCAAATTGATCCTTCATATTGTGATGGAGTCAAGAATAACTTCACCATTTAGCACATCTTAAGAAGGGATGGGCTAACACATTTCAAGCAATCTCTATACATCTTATTGAATCAACCTAAGAATTTGATCAAGGCGAGTCCCTAAATGTGCAACAAGTCCTACCAACTTGTCTCAATATATTTTGGGAATGCAAATATAGAAGATGTTAAATATTGTAAATCGTGGTGTCAAAATTTGTAGAGGACATTGTCACACCCTTACAAGATGCCAATTTTCCAACTAGACACTAGTGTGGTCATATAGAACACTAATGCACAAAGTAAAAATTGTCATAGTCATATGGACAACACCATGCCTAACAAGGCACTAATCCATCTTAGACAATATTAAGGAAAAATATAGAGTAGAATCTAAGTCCAACAATGACATCAACCAACAAATTCATCAACTACTGAAATTGACCAGCTTCTCTCACTTTTTCTTTTATAATATCTTTTATTAATGGATAACCTCAACTCTAGTTCTTAATTTTAACATCTCCAAACTTTGTTGGATCAATAGGTGAATGCCCCTTATTTGTGGTCAAGATTCTCCCCCCACCACAATCTCATGTTAGATCCTCCAATTAGGACTAGAGATAATTGATTAGAGTACTTACATCACCATCTACACAACTATTAGAGAATCCACCATTTCACCTTCACAATTACCAGTGATGCAACAATATTGTTGGACTCTACCTCCACCTCAACCTCGTAGTAGCTAAAGAGGGTGGTATAATTCTTCACATCCTTTCAATGATGTGGATGAGCCTCTCTTGATCAAGGAAAAATCCATTGGCTACTACTTGACATTTCTCTACCAAGGTTTGTTTAAATTCAAGCCTATGAGGTTCTTGAAGATGGTCACAATGTTGCTCATGATGGATGGGAGCCTATAGATGATGGCAAGGATTTGATAAGTGATAGGTGGGTGACCTCTTAATACTAGTGTAGCCCTTGCAACTTAATTGCATTAATTTTCATTTTTATTGTTGTTCTACTATTTTCATACATGTTTCTCTTGTGATCTTGTAGATTTTCTTAGTTTGTAGCTTTTTCTCTTTTTGGCCCGGGCACATGTTTATTTTTTATCCTAGCTCAACAAATTTAACTTTTGAATGTGATCCCATGTCACCCACTTTTTTGAATATTTGACTATATATTTTTATTATTTATTTAAATAATATGGGTTTTCATTGAAAAGGCATAGAGTATGAAAGATGTTAAAATGCTTTATTATGGATTTAAGTTTACAATTAAATTAAATGAAGAAAATGCCTACAATTAAAAATAGATAGGTTATTAATTTTTATATTTCATTAACATTATTAATCATGACTTCAAAGTTGTTAATGGTGTTTTCATTACTAATAATTAAAGAACATATTTTTTTAGAATAAATCACATCAAAAAGGTAATAACCATATGATGCTACATAGTCATAGTAAAAAGCATTACTTAGTGCGCAAGGTTTTCACCAACTTTTTTGATTGTGTTCATGATACCTCAACAAAAACACAATGATGTGACACCATCTTTAATGAGGTTGACACTAAAGCTTAGGTTTATAAAGTAAACTTATCAAGTAAAATGGTATATAATTTTGAGTCATTTGAATCTCTATGTAAAGTGAGGGGTACAAAGTTAGCCTTCACAGTTACTAGGCACATTCACCAAATTTATGGAAAATGTTATGACTATAGTTTGAGAGTATGCTTTTGAGACAACATAATGACATCTTATTGTAGACCTTACCGTTTCATCCATATCCTACCTCATACAATTATCTATAAAACCAAAATTTCAAAAACATAGATTAATTTTTGTGAAGTTTAAAATGGAACTCATTTTATTTATTTTTTATTTAGTGATAATAAGAAAATTTCACAAGATATGTGAGTCCTTGACCATGTTATCATCATGTAATTATGTATCAATGATCTATAAGGTATATTACATTTAATATTAAGAATTGTGAAGAATATTCATTTGATCTTATCAAAGAGGGTTAAGGATTAATGCCAATGCAATTTTGTTGGCTTGTGTTCTTCCACCAACATCAATTTACTAAAACATAAGAAAATGTTACAAATATTTTGATACTGCAAAATTATTATAATCTACAAGAATATGGTATGTAATATATTATATCTATATTTTTTCATTTGCATCTACTACTTGGGTTATTGTTCTCCTAAAAATGAATGAATATCAAAAACTCTTTGGATCATTTACCCAATGCAAAGTTTATTTTTTTATACACACACATATTTAATTACCTACAATGTAGTTTTTGTAAGAGAGGGGTACCAACCACGTCAAGGCTCCAGGTCACAAAGAGCTGAGAGTGGAGGGTTTCCCTAACTTACCTCACTCTAAAGGATGGGGATAGAGAGTGAAGAGCACTGTATAGTACTTTTGTCACTCTACATACCCGAATACCAAGTTTAGGCTAAGCGAGCTGGTTTTTGGATTCACTACTACACCTCAAACAACTCTCTATCTGAGGATGACAGTGTAGTTCTAGGATGATAGCACAATGCGTTGTCATCTCTCGAGCATGCTGGCATTCGTATGGCCAAAAAATAGTAAGTACAATAGAAACTACCTAAAAATGTACTAATAACCTAGCTAGTTGATCTTGAAGGAAAAAATAGAATAAGGAAATACAAGAAATAGAGAAGATGGTAAAGCAATTAAATAAAAGCTAAGGTGATGAAGATGATCTCACAAAAGCCCATGTTTTCCAACTAGGTCCACGTGTACGTTCACCTACACACAAGCAAGAGGGGAAAATTGTTGGGGATGTATAGGGGCCTGCCTCAATTAGACCCTCGTTTTGGTGTTTCCACCTCCACGGACAACCAGAAAGCAACGAAGTAGAATATGCGATAAAGGAAAGAAAAGGAAGCAAAGAACACTACAAATAATATTATGCTACTTAATCAAATAATAAAGGAGAGGAGTGAAGTGTTACCACCTCCACCCAAAATCTCACTAGCTAATGGAAGGAGAGAGCAAGGTATGGACTTGGCAAAGTCACCACAGTCGTAGTGGTGATGAAGGGAGGTCTTGCAAGACTCCAAGCCCACACTTCCAAAAGTGACTCACACTTGCAATGTGGAGTTGATGGAGTGCCAAAGCTACTACAATGCTCAAAAGTAGAGTGCTAGAATGTTGCTTGAGAGTGAAAGAGTGAAGAGAAATTGCTTAGAGAGTTCAAGAGAATTGCTAGAGAACCAAATGAAGTGAGAATGGATGACTTTGAAGGTAGAATGAGGAAGAATCTGCCATTTTTGGGCTGATTGGTTGAAGAGGGATGTTACAATTTGACCCTAATCAGGTGTGTAACACCTCTGCCAGCTTCAAATGCGGGAATCTTTCAAGGACGACAGTGCATCACATATTCGTCCTCGACAAATATTTTCTCATTGACACAAAGGACATAAACCAAGTGGATGGAAGGCAATTGGATGACGTGGAATTTTTCCTTCAAAATTGATTTTCTAAGGTGAAGGTATGTGAAAGGGGAATTTGTGTAAGGGGTGCTAATTTGCTCCTATACAATTTGCATAGCTTTAATATATATAATAAACCTAATAGACAAATGTAAGACAAATTGACATAACTATTCAATTAAAACATAGATTTAATGTTTGGCTAATTAAAGACATAATTAGGATTTTTTATTTATAATTTCTTAGATCCACTACAATGATTTTTTAGTGGCTAATAATCACCAATTGGCTAATAGTTGAAATTTGGGTATCCAAATTTGGCTAATAGTTCAAGTTGTAACACAACCTAAATTGCCACATTTTTATAAAAAATGTTCTACTCTTATTTAAATCACCAAAAAAATATTTTATTAAAACTTTTAACTCAAAAATTCACCACAATATTCAATACATGATTAGATTAGATTCACCTAAATTTTATAAGTTTAAATCTATATTAATTCACCAATAGTATATCATAATTATTAGTTTCTTTAGCGCCATATTTCCAATATTTAGTTGCCACTATTTGTTTAAAATATAATCTAGTGACCCTTGTTGTATTTTGTGAGGTAAAATGTACCCACAATTTGTAATGCTAATGGGGCTTGAAATTTCTTTTGAATTGTTGATCTCCATTATGATCAACAATCCAAACGCAATTTCAGGCCCCATGAGAATTATAGATTGTGGGTACATTTTACCTTGTAGGATATATTGAGGTTTATTATATTATATTTTAAATCAATGGTGAGCTAAATATCATAGTCTACCCCTTAAACCCATTGATCATTTCCACCCTTGGGCCCCTACTTTTCCATAAGAACTTTTTTTTTACATGGAAGGATTCGTCATCATAATTAATGCATTTTTATATTATTTTCCAAGATTCACCAAGATTTTCTAAAAAAATTTAGTGATGTAAAAAAAATCCAATAAAATTAATATTTTTTCAAAAAAAGGAAAGATTAACTAATAGAATTTTTATTTTTTTTTCAAAAAAATGAAAGATCCACCAAGATTTTATATCTTTCCTTAAGGAGAGGTTTCTTAAAGTTATCACTATCCACTAAATGCATAATTGAACCAAATCTAATTTATTATGGAACTTGAAAAAAAATGACCTCCCTTTACTTGATGTCTTAATCCCTCATGAAGATTATGGATCTCTCTATTACATGCTTTATTGAAAAATACAGATACTTCAATGTATGTATTTTTTATTTTTATTTTTTGGGGGGTGCATAAGATGGATAACTATGCAAATGTTCATAATTTTGTGTGCACTTGAAATCCCTTCCCAAGCTCCCCCTATATACATAATGGTATCCTTCATCCCTCGAACCTAATCAAAATCCTCTATAGTTTCAATAATTCCAAATTCAAATACCAAATGTTCAATCATGGGTGGCATCTTCCTATGGTCTTAGCTCAATTAGCTAGAGATATGGTGTCTCAATAAATATTTCTATAGATGGCTTCTCTTGTTTGAAGATGTGGTTTTTATACCTTATCCCCAAGGTCAACCTCTTTTTTTGGTCTACTTATTAAAATAATACTCATTATTGATAATTTGTTAAAAGAGGGTTTTATGTTTCCAATAAGTTCCCTCTTTATGAAAATGATGAAAATTTTGTTGTCATTTATTTTTGGAATACCCCTTTGTATTCCATACCAAATATTTTCTTAGGAGGATAGTGAGGGGCTTTTATACTTGGCTCATAAGGTTCCTCTTCTTTCTCAAGAGACATTCCTTGGGAAGAAGTGGATTTCTTAAAAGCATGGGGAATATTCTAATAGAATGGGTGGTAATATGCTTGAAATTGAGCCTTCATCTTGTGATGGAGTCAAGAACAACTCCACCATTTAGCACATCTTAAGAAGGGGTGGGCTAACTCATTTCATGGAAAGGGTCAATGGCTATGATTTGGTCTTATAGATTTAATTTACTAGAACTTGGAAGGGTGAGAAAGTTAATGTCAAAGTTATTAACTTCAAGGTGATAGAGAAATGTATATCAAAGGCCGCTGGGCTATTTGTGGAAGGGTTGAATAATTTCAAGGCTAGGAAAAACAAAAAGAAAAATGATATGGAAGCTTTCTAGAGAGGAAAGTAGAACCTTGTGAGAACTTTCAAGAAATCTATCTCAATGAATCCCCACCCAAATCTTAGGATAAGCTATTCATTCAGCTGATAAAATATCTCTCAAATGAAAAAATAAATGTGTGTTTCCTACCTTTTTAAACATAAGATACTGGTTAGATATCATTTTTACATGATTATTTCCTTAAAGTTATAGATTGTTGATGTATGTCTAAATAAGGAACAAATGTGGTTACTCCAATGCTTTATTTTCTTCCTTTATCAATTTTCCAAATCTAAAGTGGTGCCCAAGAAACCTTCCATGAAGGTTAATATTGTAAAGTATTTTTTACATGAGGATGACTCCTTTGTACCCTCTTTGGGTAAGGAGGATCCTATCCCAAATTATATCATAATTAAAATTCCCTCAACTTTGTAGGGATATTTTAGTCATATAACTAGTGCTCAAAAGGGAAAGGCTAATTTTTTGTTAAAGGATAATAAGGACAAGGCTAGGATTGGGGAGACTAAAGGGAAGGAAACCCTTATGTTGGCTAAGTGGTAGTTAGAAGGTATTTAAGGGTAAGAATGTTATTAGGGAAAAAAATTTCTACAGGAAGGAAAAAATAGAATATTTGAAGGGTAAGCACTTGAGAGAGTGAATATTTATCACCCTATATATATGAAAACTACACCTACTAGAGAAGAAAAGAGTTTGAAGGATTATGTTGCTAATGTTGTAGAAGAGCTCTTTATAAGAAAATTAGTTGGAAAAGTGGACTATTTAGAGGGGGACTATAATCTACAAAAAAAAGGTATCATAAACTGAGTCATGAATAAAAATGATAAACTAAATATCAAACTAAACCAACTATCTCAATAGGTCAATGGAAATAATTCCCAATCTAAGTACAGGGTGGATTTGATGGGCTCAATCATTGGCTAGTTTTCCTTTTATTGCTTTATTCTTTAATAATTTCTCCTACTAAGTTTCAAATTCATTACCAAGACCTTACATACCTTTGATGTGCCTTTTATACACTTTTAAACAGTTTCAAGTATGTGGAAATGGAAATATAGTATGTTGATATATGTTTATATGAATGCATGAATTTCTTTGAAAATTGGTATGATTCTATGTTTAATTTATGATTGTTAATAATGTGGATGCCTTAGGAATGAGACTAACATCTTGCACAAGAAGGATTGTTAACCTGTAACAATAGGTTTTCCAGCCCACATCATAAGGATTGTGGATGGTTACAAAGGAAAACTCAAACAGCCAAAGGTGCAACGCTTTCAAAAGGAAGTGAAGACCTGATCATTTATTGATCAACCATGAGTCACTACTTAACACTCTTGCTCACCAAATAAGACAGCCAAGAGAAGGAGTCTACTCTCAGTAGGACTTATTTATGACAAGATTGTTCTTAGGAACGTGTCTCTATTTTAGCAATTAAATTGTTGGGCATATAATTCTAGTTTGGATTCTCTACTACTTTATAGTAAGTATTTTCTATTTCAGACAAAGTCCTCTTTCTATCTTTGAGGGAGAGTGGATGGTTGCTTTATGAGTTTGTTTTCAGTCTAAGAAGAATAAAACTCCTCACAGACCCTATATAGTGGGATCTATTGTTGAGTAGTAAATGTAGTTGATACTTGATAAGTTGCTTATTGATAGTTAGTTATTTATCTGTTACTAGTTGTAGTATTAGGGCATGTGTTATTGAATAAGATATTTTCAACAAATTCATGTTGGATTGGATGTAAGAGTTTGATGTTTATATGCAATAAAGGGAATTAGTTTGATATCATGAATTGTTAAGTAAGTGATTGTTTGACAACTTTTGTGGAAGAAATAACTCAAGAAATGGCCACTTAAGTTACTGCTAATCCACTTCATTTTCTATTATTAGATCAATTGATGCATTGTTGAAGTTAGTTAGTAGTTTCCATTTATATGCATGTGTTGTAATTTATGAATTTCATTCTATAGTTTTGAATTGAATTGTGTAGCTTCATGTTGGTTTTATACTCTAGAGGAATTAGCTAGGTTAGTACACTACAAATTTTAATAGTTGACAATTATAGTCATAGCATTAGGTACCCATAGCATAAGGTAAAATTTTATATTCATTTCCCCTATTTTGTGAATTAACAATTTACTTCATTTTCCAGCTTTTACAGTCTTTTGTACATGTGTATTTGCCTATACTCCATTGATGTAAGATGTACATCTAGTATCTATGAACACATTCATTGTGTTAACACTATCTAAAGTTTACAAGTTCCTAGTTGATAATTAAATGTAGCCTCTTGTGAAAGATGAATTGTTTAGTTAGGAATTTATCCTCTGAGTTGTGTGTATACCTAGTAGCACAAATTTGATTAGATATTAGAGAGGCTCTACATTTTTGGAATCATTGTTGAGGATGGTGCTAATTTCAAGGTTCTCATGTGTGCTTTCAATTCTTTCAAGCTTTCATAGTGTAGCAATTTTGTTTTCAATATTAGGGTAAATAGGTTTTAGCTATCAACAAAAACATGAGTTACTAACAATGTGCAGGAATCACTGATCTAAAGAGTCACAACCATTACATGTGGAGGTAGTGAGACACTTTGGTAATATTTCTCCCCTTAGCACATGAATCATTAAAATATATTGGTGAGCAAAGTGAGTAGAACAAGAGAAACCTTGAAGAAGAATCATCCCTTACACCAGTACCTACACCAACCACAAAGGATACTTCCCAAATATATATAAGCATCATGGGTGATGCTGAAATAGAAGCTCCACCAAAGCATGTAATGTTTGAATTCCCTATAACCAACTAGGAAAGGGTGGTTTCTCTGAAGAAAATACCTCCTTCAGCATTCCCTATCTTCTATAGGTTGGTCATAGATGATCCAAACACACTTCTTTTTGAGTTGTATGTGTTATGACTACACCATGGATGCTCGCATACTCAAATTGTTTCAAGCTCCATTGAAAGATGTTGCTCTATGATGGTTCATGGGGTTGGGAAGATATGTTGTTCCAAATTGGAATACAATAAAGACAAAATTCCTAGAGAAATATTGGGATTATTACAGAGGCATGAATAGAAAGGGGGATGACATATTCAGGGTGTCATAGAAAGAAGATGAACCATAAGACAATGTTGAGAGGTTTCAATTCTTCCTCAAGAAATCCCATCAAAATAGACTTTCTGATGAATCCTTGAAACTGGTATTTTTAAGGGGAGTTAATGAAGATTGTATGAATTCTCTCAATATCATTGGAGTAGGGGACATCTCACAATTACCCTTTATTGAGATTTGTTTAAATTATGTAGAAAATATTTTAGGTCTTTCATCAAGAAGACTAGAAGAGACAAGACCTATTCACTCAACAAATCACCTATGGAGTCTCAAGGGTAAAGCTGAGCAATCTTCTATCAAACATGAAGGAGGAAATAATTAGCCACTTGACTACCCAACTGGATGCCCTCCATATCAATAAGAATGAAAGAAGTAGAGGAATCCCTCATAGAATACTACCCACACTATTGACAGAAGATGATTAATTACAAGTGCAAGAAGCTAGCCAATATTTTTGAAGACAAGCAAGGGAAGCTAGAATTTCATGTCCTAGAAGATGAGGAAGGTCAAGTGTTTTACATCACTCAACACAAACCATGGAAACCAAGACAAGGTATGCCTCAAGATCCCCTAACCTATAATATGCCATTTCCAAGTAATAATGCATACTTCCCAAATTAGAACCCTCAATCTTGGACCAATATGTAAAACTTACAATGGCCAATGCCCTAAGCCTTCAATTGGAATAAAAAATAGGGCGTGTGGCCACCAAAAAATTACCAAGGACCAAATTATAATTCCCAATGGCCGCCCCAATAAAACCAGTGGGTACCATAGTGGCAAAGAGGTTAACAATGGAAAAATCTAAATCTAAATTACCAACAACCACAACGGCCCTTACAGTCATAGTAACCAGCCATAATACCAAATCCAACAATAGCTACACCAACACCACCAAGAGCACCTCAATTACCAACACAACCTACACCTAACCCAAATAATAAGCTTGTCCAACATGCTTATGCTAACAACACCATACAATACCCTACTTATGGGGTTGAGGTGAGTGATGTCCACCTCAAATAAGGGAAAATACTAGCTAGGCCTTCATCTCCTTACATCATAGAGTTGACTAGTGAGGAACTCCCAATAGAACTAATGTACAAACAATCTAGGGAACCTAAATCAAATTAGGTCAATCCAAAAAACATAAGTCCAAAATCTCCATTCCTTGAGAGATTAATAGTCCAAAAACATCATTCACAAGCTTAATCTAATCTATTAGGATAGCTCAAATATGTTTTCATTAAGATATCCCTCATTCATACAATTAAGGAAGTGCCAATTTATGCCAAAACAGTGAGAGAATTATGCCTCAAAAAGTCTGGCAGGAAAAGTAAGGACCCTCACACTGTGCATGTTTTAGGACAACCTGTAGATGTTATGTTAGGAAACATAGTTTTCCCCAAGTATGCAAACCCCTAGAGCCCTATTTTGGATGTCAAAATCAATGGCACTCCCATCAAGAATACCATTATTAACCTTTGAGAAGCCATTAATGTAATGACCAAGGAAACCATGAAGCAATTACAACTAATGGAGCTCAAACCTACACCTACTGTCTTATGGTTAGAAAATAGGTCTATAGTAAAACCTAAGGGAATCATAGAAGACTTGGTTATAACATTAGACTCATAGGAATACCCTATAGACTTTATAGTGTTACAACCTAAAGCTAATCTTGTAGGATATCCCCTCATCTTAGGGATACCTTAGTTGGCTACTGCAAATTCCTTCATAGGTTGCAAGTTTGGTAACATGATCATTTCCACTGGAAATGTAACCAAGAAACTAGTCCTTTATCCACCTGCCCAGCCACATGCAAACATGGAGCAAACTATATGGCTTGCCCTAGATGAGGATGATCAATACTCATTACAGATATTAATCAATATTGAATGAAGTCTTATATTAGAAATCCAAGATGAAGATAAGCTGCTTGCAAATATCATGAAAAATAATTATGGTAGGGACCCCGCAACAACATGATTGTGTAACATGTTTGCAAGATCCTCTATAGAACATAATCCCTGTCAATATATCCAAGTCCATTTCTCAAATTTGTCATACCTTATTACCACATAACTACATCCCTAATATAGCAGGTCTTGAAATTACATACATGTTAAGACATCAACCTTGACTTTAGAGATTACACTGGGGAAGACATTAAATGTAAATAGTCAACTGACTGTTGCACAACAATCTTCACTATTGAGTGTGCTACAAGCACACACAGTTGTATTTGTATGGAATTACCATGTGTATAGGATCAAATTTGCACCCATTATGTAAATTCCCCTTTTGCATACCCCCACCTTAGAAAATCAAATCTGAATGTGAAATTCCACATCACCCACCTGCCTTCCATCCACTTAGCACATGTTTTGTGCATCGGTGAGGCAATTTTCATCAGGGATGCGAGCATGGCGTGCAAATTTCTGTGCAACGTGTTGTAGTCCCTGACAAATTCCTTCTTCTAGAATCTGTAGGGACGTTACACACCCAATTGGGGTAGAATTGTAACCCCTCTGTGCGACCAACCAACTCGAAATGGCTCCTTTTGGCCTTCAAATCCATTCATTTCACACTTCACTTGATATTTGACACAACTCTTCACAATTCAAGGAACTTCATTCAATATCTTTCACACTTTGGGATCTCTTGAGCATACTCTTGAAGCATTCTATTAGAATTTTCATAGCTTGAGCATTATAGCAACTTGATACTCAATCAACTCCACTTTTGTACGTGTGAGGCAGCCATAGAAGTTGCAAGTTTGGAGTCTTGTGAGACCTCCCTTCATCACTGTTACGGTTGTGGTGACTTTTCAAAGTTTGTTGCTTGCATTCTCTCTTTGTTGGCCTAGAGAGCCTTTGGGTGGAGGTGGTAACACTTCACTCTCCCTTTTCTGATTTGATTGAGTAGCATAGTATTGTTTTGTAGTGTTCAACAATCTCTCTTTCTTCCATATCCTTTATTGTACTTTCTACTATGTTGCTTTTCTAGTTGTCCATGGAGTTGGAAACACCAAAGCGAGGGTTTAACTAAGGCAAACCCTTATACAGCCCCAAAAATTTTCCCCTTCTTTCTTGTGTGTAGGTGGACGTGTGTGTGGAGCTTGTTGGTGAATTGACACTTTTGTGAGTTGATATTTCTCACCCTTGTGTTCATCTATTCACATGATCATCTATGTATTTATTTTTTGTACTTTATTATTTGGTTCTTTTCATTAAAATCAATTAGCTAGGTTTTTAAGTAGGTATTTGGAATTTCTTACTGTACTTTACATTTTCTGATCGTACGAATGCCAGTGCACAAGAGAGATGCCAACATGTTGCATTGTCATCCCAGACCCACACTATCATCCTCGAACAGAGAGCTGTCTGAGGTGTAGTATTGACTCCAAAAACTAGCTCGTCTAGCCCCAACCAGATTTTTGGGTCTGTAGAGTGACAAAAGCACTTAAGAGTGCTCTTCATTCTTGATCCTCATCCCAAAACATTTGTTAGAGTGAGGTAAGTTAGGGCAGCCCTCCACTCTCGACTCTCCATGACTTGGAGCGTTGACATGGTTGGTCCCCTTCTCTTACACCATGATATGAAAGGAATAGATCCAACCCTATGCATGCATCGAATTTACATCAATGATAGCTACAAACTAGTTAGGAAACCTCAAAGGAGAGTGAACCCAGTAGTCTGTGACATAGTCAATGCAAAATTATAAAAGTTGTTGGATGCGGGATTCATCTATCCAATCTTTGAAAGTTAGTAGTGTCTCCCTTAATATATGTACTTAATAAAGAAGGGAAATGGAGAGTGTGTGTTGATTACCGTGAGTTGAATGTAGCAACTAGAAAAGACCACTTTCCCCTTCCATTCATTCATCAAGTACTAGATTCATTAGTAGGAAAGCAATACTTTTTCTTCTTGGATGGGTTCAATGGATACAACCAAATTAAGATAGGCCAACAACACCAAGACAAGACAACCTTTACATACCATTGGGGAACATATGCTTACTTTGTCTTGCCATTTGGGCTATGTAATGCACTTGCCACCTTCCAAAGGGTAGTATTGAGCATATTCTCATATTTTCCTCATGATTCCATGGAATTTTACATGGATGACTTTACAACTTATGGCAATATCTATGAGGAAACACTTGCTAATTTGGAGAAGGTACTACAAAGATGTCAAGATCACCACTTGTCCCTAAGTCATGAGAAATGCTTCATGATGATGATTGAGGGAGTAGTCTTGTGACACTTTATGTCCAATAAGGGATCCAAGTAGACCCAAATAAAATAGAGGTAATATCAACACTACCTATACCTTAGAAATAGAAGGATGTCAGAAGCTTCCTTGACCATGCTGGCGACTACAAGAGATTTATACAATATTTTAATAAGATTGCAACACCATTTTTTGACCTATTATCTAAAGATGTAGAGTTTGATTGGAAACCTACTTGTCAGCATGCCTTTGAAGCTCTTAAGATAACACTTACAAAAACCTCAATATTAAGAGGAAAAAATTATACATTGCCTTTTCATATCCACACTGATGCTTTTGATTTTGCAATTTGAGTTATGCTAAGATAGAAAGAAGGAAATATATAGTATGCCATATATTATATCAAGAAGAACCTTCAAGGGGAAAAGCTCAAATACACAGTTACTAAAAAAGAGATCTTACCAGTAGTCCATGTAATCAAAAAATTCAAACACTACATCACAAGGTATTTTTTATTCATCCACACAAACCATACAACAATCAGGTACTTGATGAACAAACCAGTAGTTGGGGGAAGACTTGTGAGATGGTTGTTGCTACTTCAAGAGTTTGATATTACCATAGTAGAAAAACCAAGAATAGCTAATGTGGTAACAAAATTTCTCTCCATATTGCAAAAAAAATTAGAAGCACTTATTTACCCTATCTCTTCATACACCTTTGTATGCAGACATAGCCAATTATCTAGTTGCGAGGAAAACACCACCACATCTCTCACCAGGGGAGAAAAGACATTTAGTTCAAAAAAATTCATCATTCATGGGTAGTTGGATATTTATTTTACACAGGGGTTGATAACATAATGAGAAGGTGCATCATAGAAGATGAAGTCCATGATATTCTCAAGGCATGTCATGATGAACCTTGTGGAGGGATTTTGTAGCAAAAAGGATAGCTCTTAAAATTTTGACTACTGGCTATTATTGGCCCACTTCATAAAGATGCAGTCAAATATACAAGGAGTTATGATAGATGTCATAGGATGGGACGACCTATAAAAAAAATTAAAATTCCATTACAAACAAAACTATTCATAGCACCATTTGATAATGGGAGCTAGATTTTATTGTTCCTATATCTCCAACATCCAAGAATAAGGAATATATATTGGTTTGTACTAACTATCTTACAAAATGGGTGGAGGTCAAAGCCTTGAAATTTGCAAGGGATGGAAATATTTCCAAATTTCTCTAAGGATATATTTACAAGATATGGTGTTCCTAGATAAATAGTGACATACAAAGGGCCATAATTTACCTCAAATATGATTACCAAGTTACTGCAAGAATATGAGATCAAGCATAGAAATTCTACACCTTATCACCATCAAGAAAATGGCCAAGTGGAAGTGACTAACAATGAAATAGAAAATATTCTGACAAAAGTGCAAATACACAAGAAGGATTGGGTAGCTAGGTCACCTGAAGTAGTTTGGGCTTATAGAACAACCTAGAAAACAACAATAGGCTTCACACCATGTAATAACCCATTCGAAATTATTACTTAATTAATATTATTGTAAATGACACATGAATATACTCCAAATTAAAAATACATAACTAGTGGCTAAACTCAATCATAGCTACACATGTCCATTTAAAATGAGTCAAAGATTCTTATATTCACTTCAAAAGTCAATTTATAATATCAGGTTTGACTTGGCTCCTAAGGCCTCAAATTTATTACATTGTACATTTTCCATCAAGTACATGAATGTATTACATCAAATTATACCATAGACTATAATAGTCTTGTGAACAACTAAGGTTCTTCTTTGATGCTCGCCTCCACTAGTGGATGAGAACATGGTTGAAGCACTTCACCACCAAACCATAAAGCTTACGCTTCCCTGGTATTCTTCTGACTTGAAGAATGCCTGAACTTGCACAAAAACTTTAGGAAGAGAACAATCTGTAAGGTGGAATTTAGTGCATTCCCATACATTAACATGCAATTTCTATCTATAAGTTAGAAAATAAAATGCAATATCTATGCTAGGAATAGCAAAGAGTGAAATCACAGAGTTCACACATACATAATGAACTATATTGCTTGGCCAAGCATAATAAATGTGTTGCAACAATAAAAAACAATAGGTTTGAGTAAAGCAAACCTATACTCTTTGAACTCCATTTCGACACCCGTCCTGGAAGGTAACTTTCTACTATATATCTCTAACAATTATCTACCTCTAGAAGCATCTATCGTGAGGTGCTCTAGTCAAATAATGTATCACTGTTCTATTCAAGTACATTAAATATTCTTTCACAATGTCTTCAAAAGAAGAAAAGAATACTAATTTATACTCTAAACAGAAATCAAATTTATGATTCATAGAGTAATTCAACACTCAGTCATATCATTCTTGTGACTATTTTCTACTTATCATTTTAAGCATTTTCCTTTTAAAAATGTACTAAAAACAAAAGAAGGTATGTCACAAGTATGTGTATGTACATAGATAAAGTCTATGTGTATACACATATATGTGCCTACTTATGTTTACAATTTGTGCATACATTCTGAAATAATTATGAAATTCATATTGCAATCTTAAAGTAATATTCCATTTGATGTTTCTTGTCAAAATAAAGAATCAAAACAAGTCTATACTAACAATTTCACACATACTACTATTGCATTCTCACAACTGTGATACTCTAACATTGTTGTTTACATAAGAACATTCATTGTTTAAATAGAATGAGTATTGTTTCCTACTAAGCAGTCATAAAACAAGTTGTTTGCATATGAACATTCATTGTTTAAATAGAACAAGTATTGTTTCTTACTAAATAGTCATAAAACAAGTTGTTTGCTTATGAACATTCATTATTTAAATAGAACGAGTATTGTTTCCTACTAAACAGTTATAAAACGAGTTGTTTGCATATGGAAATTCATTGTTTAAACAAAACAAGTACTATTTCCTACTAAACAATCATAAAACAAGTTGTTTTCAGCTACAAGAATAACTTTTTAATAAAACAGAGTCATTTGCAAAAGAATAACCATTGTTTACATCAACACAATATTGTTTCAAACTAAACAGTTACATTTTAAGACAAATAATGTCGTTTACTCTGTTTGCTGCTCTCAAGTTGTTTACATGCTAAATGATCAATTTACAAGTAAATGTTTACCATTGAAATACAAAATAGGTTTTCCACTATGAACTAAAAATAAACAAGTTAAATAGCCCTATTTCAATCATAAGGATAGAATGTCTATTATTTAGATCTTGAACACTTTCATCTCTAGAAATTTGATGAGCAACTTCAATAATATAAAGAAAACCAAGTTTGACATGTTTGTCGATGAAATTCTTGAGAAAATATTTTAGTCAAGAAGGCATAGAAGTTTTAGGTTTCAACAATACTTTTTTCCTATTCAAGCTGCAACTGTCAACCAAGGTTGCTCTAGATTCAACCCTTTTCAATGGTCAGGTGGTTGCTTTCCTAACCTCAAAAGTTATATTCAAAATTTCCCTTATGGGAATCTTGGCTTATCTGATAATGCATGCAGCAATATACATCATGTAGACTCAAATCTGAATGTTATCCAAAGAAAATTAATCCTATTGATCATGAGGATTGATTCCTTACAAGGTTACAATGAAGCCCAAACTTATACATTCCATTAGTTCTTCAAATTGAGGGCAATCCTCTTTATGCAATTATGGTTTCCACATTTCTCAATAATGAACATTTTTCCCCTTACCATTATCAGCCTAGTGGATAATGGAAGGCGATACATTTAAAATAAAAACATAGTTGATACATTTAAAGGTAACACAAAGGATTATATCCTCTTTCATAGGCTTGGCATGCAAACCTCTATAGAATCAATCACCAAAAGGTACTTATTTCATCGAAATAAGATTTTTGATAGCCATGATATGGCTTATATTATCATGCAAACTTACATAACAGTCACATATTAAGGGTTCGATACCTTGATCTAGCACAAAAGGCTAGCCAATAAGGCTCCATTCTAAGTACTAAGAAAAAGCAGGTTGTAGGCCATGCGATCCCTAGAGGGTGGTTGCTAAGACTTTACCTTCGGCTCAAGCCAAGCCACACAAACAAAGACTATGTGTGTTACTATGCTATCAATTTACATCAAATGTAGTGGCAATCACTAGCTAAACATGAAAAAAGAATAAGTGCAATCGATATTATTTCGAGAAATAGAATTACCTCAATAGTTGAGCTTTTTGGACAAAGGTTTCCTCAGATTTTTCCTACCACTGCATACTCTTCTCTACCTTTGTGTTGCTTGTTGATTCTTTCCCAAATCGCTCCCTTCTTTTCTTCCACCACTATCCATTCTAAAATGGTAACCACATTTTCTTGCATGCGGTTGGGCGCTACCATTATGGCTTTTCCTGCCATAGTCATCGGCCTCTAATTTTTTAATATTGTCTTTATGATTTCAGCAAGCCACGTCCATCATGGATTTTCCTTGTGATTTTTCATTGATTTCCACAGTCTGATTCATAATATATCGGTTATCAACTTTGAATTTAATATGAATTTGAATATATATATGTATGTATATATATATGTAATATATATGTATATATATACATATATTTATATATCTATATGTATTTAAATGATTTCATTCACATTTACCTTGTATTTGAATATATATATGTATACATATATATAAATGTATATATATTTATATGTATATATATATATGTATGTATATATGTGTGTGAACCCCAATCTAGATACCTACAAAACAAAAAGAATAAACACCTTAAGTTAGATATTGCATGTATATATGTATATATATATATATGTATATATATATATGTGTGAACCCCAATCTAGATACCTGCAAAACAAAGAGAATAAACACCTCAACTTAGATATTGCAAGCATAAACAAGGATTCCCCATGAAATCCATTTACAACCTCAAACTAGGAAAGAAAATAGCAAAGAACACAATGAAAATGATAAAATAAAGATTAAATCCTAATTAGATGTGCAAACTCATGATCCCATGGGGGAATTGGTGCCAATTTGATGTGAAAATTGGCCCTTTCCCAATTCCTAAGATTGCAAGCTTGATTGTGTTGATGATATTGATCCACTTTGTTGATGAAAGATGAGAACTCCAAGCCAAATCTGTAAAAAACCTAGCTAAGAATTCAATGATGGATGGAAATGGTTAAATATTTTAGCATAATAACTTTGCAATATTTATGGATGATGAAATGAGGATATGAGCTCTTTATTTATAGAATTCCAAGATGGATGAATGTCCAAATTTGATAAATGTGGGACTAACATTCATCCAATGATATGATGCCACTTGTCAAGCTATGAATGGATGGAGGATGTGCAAGATTTGGGGTTTGTACCGATAAATGCCAATATTTAAAATTCAAATTTGTCGAAATGACATGCAAGAGGGAAGGGAAAATGCAATAAATGCCACTTGGCTCAAGGCAAAGGACATGTAAGATGAATTTATTGCCTTGTTAGATGTACATGTTGACTTGGAATTTTTGAATTCAAATTGAGAGAATATTCCAAAAGATGCGTTGTAATGAAAATAGAGATTTAATAAATGAATTAAATCTATTTTCATGTGCAACTTGCATTATCTAGAGGATGGGACATGAGATGAGATTAAATTAATCAAGGGGTAATTAATTTAATGAGAGGTTAGATGATGTGACCTATTTGACTCAAATTTATGGATTTATTCAAATCAAATAAGAGAGGAATATGACAAGAGATTAAATAATGATTTTGATTTATTTAATTAAAAGAGATGGCGTTAGATTAAATCAAATAAGGTTTTAATTTATTTAATTTAATGGATAGACTTTAGAGATTTAATGAAATAAATTGATTATTTAATTAAATAGGGATAATTAGATCAGATGGATTGATTTAATTAACAAAAGAGATGACTTGATTAGATAAAATGATTTATTTATTCAAGAGTGGAATATTGATGAATTTAATCAGATAGGGGAATTTGATTAAATGGTTAGACCGAGGGATGATTCAAGAAGAAACGATGTTAGTAAGTCAAGATCAGATGCACGATGTCAATCAGTATATTTTACATGTCTACAATACATATGTATATGTATGTATTCGTATTTATTTTACATACATATATATATATATATAAATATATATATATATATTTATATTTATATATATATATATATATATATATATTTATATATATATATATATATTTATATATGCATTCATGTATAAGTTGTTTGTTTGAAATGGCTTATAAGTTCCATACACTATCATTTAAAACAAGGAACTTGAATTTTCATTTTGAGCATATATATATATATATATATAAATATATATATATATATATATATATATTTATATTAACAAAGGAATTTTATCAAGCAATACTTGCTTTTGTTTGCTTCGAAAACACAGAGTTAGAGTAGAAAATTTAATCTACAAGCCATTCATTTTCAAACACTGAAACAATTCAAGTCAAGAAATTATGTCCTCTTATATATGCAAATTAGTTCAAATGCAAGTCATCATGCCATTTGTGGTGTGTGCACCCAGATTCCAACTGGCTTACCATTTGATCTAGCTAAACAATCCTACTTCAACCGTGTTCTCATCCTTCAACCTGTCACCCTGCAATTGCACACACTTGCACTTGCAAATTGATCAATAATGTTCAATTCTTGGTAACATATAAAATAATTTCCAAAAGTTCGCAAAGTAAAAATTAGTCAAATTCTTTCATTCAATTTTTGAATATTCTAAAATCTCCATTTAATATTTAATTGAATTTCTTCAATAATTCAATTTACCATATTATGATAAATAAGCAATAAAATTGGGTTATGACATCCTTCCCCTCTTGGAAGAGACATCGTCCCAATGTCTAGTAAGTCGAATAAAGGAACATCATATCAAATTTTGAACATACATGTCTATTTCAACATCACATCAAAAATATGTCTATTTCAACATCACATCAAAAATATATGTCTATTTCAACATCACATCAAAAAGATATGTCTATTTCAACATCACAGTTTTAAAGCATGAAATGTCATAGTATCTCAATCCAAAACATTTCAAACAAAGTTATTTTCTTTTTCAAGAAAGAAAATGTTTCTATTTCTTCCACATCCTCCCAAGTAGCATTGTCCTCTAAGTATTGGTCCCACTAGACCTTAAATTGAGCAATATCTCTGCTCTGCAACTTAACATTGTGTCTATCTAGAATTATAATGGTCTCCACTAGCACCACTCCTATATCCTATACCTACAAGGATTTCCAATCAAGTACATGAGTCACATCAAGATTATATGGCTTAAGAATGGAAACATGAAACACATTATGAAGTAGATCCAGAGTAGGTAGTAGAGCTAGTCTATAAGCAACTGGGTTAATCACTTACAATGCTTCAAATGATCCCACATATCTTGGGGCCAACTTGAAAGACTTTCCAAAAGTAATAGAACTTTTATGAGGTTTAACTCTCAAGAAAACTTTATCCCCTGTTGTGAATTGTCTAAGAGTTTGATTCTTATCAGCATAACTCTTATGTCGGTCTGCCCCCTCTTTCAAAATGCTCATAATGACCCTCATTTGTTCTTCCATTTCCTTATACATTTCAAGTCCTACTATGATCTTGTCCTCCAATTTATCCCAACTAATGGGGGTAGGACACTTCAACCCATACAAGCATTCAAATGGTGCCATGTCTAAGGATGTATGATGGGAGTTGTTGTAATCAAACTCTACCAAAGGAAAATATTCTTCCCACCTATACTGTTGGTCCATACAATACATTTGGAGGAGGTCTTTGACTACCTGATTCACCTGCTTTGTTTTCCTGTCAGTCTAAGGATGATAAGCTAAGCTAAAATTCAATTTGGTCCCCAATGCAGCATTCAAGGTCGTCCAAAACCTTGAGGTCCTTTGTGTGTCCCTATCAGAAATGATAGTCTATGGAACTCCATGTAAGTGGAAGATCTCCTGAAAAAATTTCTTGGCTAGGGTCAACGATCCATCCTTAAGGTTTTCCAGAATGAAGTGCACAACCTTAGTCAACTTATCAATCATGACCAAGATAGCATCATGCTTATTCTTGCTCAACGGCAATGCCTGCCCAAAATCCATAATGATCACCTACCATTTATACTCAAGTATGTCATGAGGAAACAATAACCCAACTGGATGTGCATGCTCAGCCTTGACTCACTGGCACTCCAAGCATCTGGCTATGTACTCCACTACATCCTTCTTGAGTTTAGGCCAAAAATAGAGTCTTTAACTTCGCAATCATCTTGGATACTCTATGGTGTTCTGAATAAGGTGCATTGTGAACTTCTTCTAAAACCAACTTTCTCAGCTCTCTAGAGTCAGGAATATCCATTCTTCTCTAGTATCTTAAAATACCATCCAGTTTGATCTCATACCCATCGAACCAATGATCTGAAGGATTTACTGCTAGGGAGCTCTTCACTCTCTCATAATGCTCATCCCCTGGCAGATTCTAAATTACTTATTGTCTCAAGTTAGGCTTCCTTGAGATCATGGCTTCCATATGCCTTCCTTTACTAAGAGTATCAGCCACTCTGTTCTCTTTCCCTTTTATATATTCAATTCCAAAGTCATACTCGCTAAGGTATTCCAACCACCTTTTTTGTCGCGCATTAAGGTTTGGCTAGGTAAATATGTATCTCAATCCTAAGTGGTCTATCTTGAGTTCAAATGGCTTTCCCAAAAGATAATGCCTCCACATCTATAAGGCATGAACTATGGCCACCAATTCTAAATCATGAGGTGTGTAGTTCACTTTGTGTTGCTTGAGCTTTCTTGATTCATATGCTACCACTTGTCTATCTTGCATTAGTACTACTCCCAATCCCTCTCCTCAAGCATCTATGATTACTATGAATCTCCCATTAGGATCAAGGATAGTCAGTACTAGTACCGTCGTGAGCCTCTCCTTCAAAAGTTGGAATGCCTGCTCGCATTCCTTGGTCCATTCAAACTATGTTCCCTTCCTTTGGAGTGAGGTAATAGGAGATGAAATCTAGGAGAACTCTTACACAAACTTCCTATAGTATCCTACGAGGCCCATGAAGCTACAAACTTATGACACATTTTGAGGCACTGGCCATTCCACAATCGCCTTGATCTTCTCAGGGTCATAGAGACTCCTTCAGTTGAAATGATATGGCCCACATAGTGCACTTTCTCCTAATAAAATGAACACTTGGATAGATTTCCAAATATTTTCCTTTCTCTCAATCGTTGAAAAACTATCCTCAAATTTTTATCATGCTCTTCGATAGTCTTTGAGTAGACTAGAATGTCGTCAATAAAGATAAAAAAAATTCATCCAAGTAGTCTTTGAATACACTATTCATAACGTTCATAAAGGTTTCTAGTGCATTAGTTAAACCAAAAGGTACCACTGTGAACTCATAATGCCCATACCGAGTTCTAAATACAATCTTTGGAATGTCTTCTTCCTTAATTCTCAATTGATGGTACCCTGACCAGAGATCAATTTTGGAGAACATTGTTTCTCTCTTCATTTGATCAAACAGTTCATCAATCCTCGGAAGTGGATACCAGTTCTTGATGGTAACCTTGTTCAACATCCGATAATCTATACATAGACACAAATTTCCATCCTTCTTTTTTAGAAAAATAGTCGGTGTTCCCCAAGGAGACACACTGTGTCTTATAAGTCCCTTGCCCAAAAATTCCATTAATTGGGCCTTCAACGCATAGAGTTCTATGGTGTTCATCTGATAAGGTGCCTTGGATTGAGGCTCGACTCCTAGAGCTAGGTTTATAGAAAAATTGAATTCCTGCTTCAGAGGGAACTCCATAAGTTCATCAGGGAATACATCTTGGAACTCCTTGAGAATAGGATAGTCATCTAAATATGGTTCCTTGTTGTTAGGATTACTAACATGCACTACATAAATTGAACACCCCTTTCAATGAGCCTTCTTGAGTTGCATTGCAGAAATCTGTCTAAGCTCTAAGGGTCTCAACATTCCACATGCCTCAACTGGGTTTCCATAATCATCTAAATAGTTGACCACCTCATCCTCACAGTTCACTATAGCCTTATGCTTAGTTAACCAATTTATTCCCAAAATTACATCATATGAGCCTAAGGGTGCCACATACAAGACCTAAGTTTGAAAGGTTGGAAGCTCTAACTCACTGCAAAAGAGACAGGTATCCACCCTCCACTCTACTCGATTACCATATTGGATTTTCCATGATTTTTTTATGTATCTAGGTCTAATGGGTATCTTGGATATTATTCTAGGATCTATAAAACATTCAGTAGCTCTAGTATCAATTAAGATAGAGATAGATTGGCCATAGAGCTTACTCATTATCTGAATTGGCGAAGCCTAATACTCTACCTATATGTTTTCCAATGCAACATGGATCTAGTGATGTTGAGTCTGTTGGTAGCTTCCTTCCTTTCACGACTTCGACCATTGAGGAAAATTCATGGCATAATGGTTGCCTCCACAAGTATAACATCCATCATGAGGCCCTTTACAGCCTCTTGGCTTGTCCTCTCTAAAGCCCTTCTGCTTATGGTCATCCTTACCCTTACCTTTGTTTGCTTTCTTGTTCTTTCCACTATTACCATCTTCACCCTTCTCCTGCGACTCACTTCCCCTCTTGAGATTACAAATCTAATGGCTCTTGTCTCCCTTATGAAATTTCTTCTTCCCATACTGCGACTTAGAATTTGAATCACTGCGAAGATCGAATAACTGCTGCAACTTTTGTTCCTATTTGGTGGCTTTTTGAAGACTTCATTCATGGTTTAAGGTTCATGCATATCCACTTCAGCTCCTATGTGAGGTCTTAGTCCCATTATAAATTCCTGGATACGTAACCATTCATCTCCCTAATACTAGGGCACATACTTCAACAAGTTGGTGAACTTTTCCCAATACTAAATCACGTTCATATTTCCCTTGGTTAAGTTTTGAAATTTCATCATTTTCTTGTCAAAGAAAAGTTGTGGTAACCATCTCTTCCTAAAAGCTTGGAGGAAGAGTTCCCAAGTGATCTCAGTAGGTTAAAGATTTCATTCTAACTTCTCATTATCCTACCAAGTCTTTGCTTCACCTGAGAGCTGATATGTAGCCATGCCAACTTGATCTATTCAGAAAGGTTACAAAGCCCAAATTATTTTTCCATTTCTATAATCCAAGCCTTAGCTCCTGCTCGGATAGCCTTACCATTGAACTTGGGTGGTGCTACTCTTTTAAGGTCTTTCCCAAGCTCTTCCTCAATTCATCCTCATGGACTTGCCCCTGGACCACCATCTCCTTGATATCCTTCTATATTCCTGTGATCCCAGTCCTCACATGCCACTCAAACTTCTTGCTCTATATGATCCATGCGAGACTCTTTCTGATTTAGAAGCTCTAGAATTTGCTCCAATCTCTTGTTTGGTCTGTTATTAGAACCACTACCACCCCCATCTTTCCTAGTGGTCACCATGTTGTCCCACACTTATCCTGCAACACAGACATGTTTATCACATCTCAACATAGGTTCTATGAATAAACGTTCTTATGCTACATCACATAATTTTCATATGCATACATCCCTCAATATAGAAGACATACACATTCATGCATAGCACACACATTTTAAAGTCTCTCCTTGAACACACCAAAAATATTTTCCAATTTTATTTATATTTAAGGTGAGTCAATTGACCCTTATTTACAATAGGCTTCTTGTTACATCATTTTGTTTTCTCGGTATCAAATAGAGGACATTCCTCTGGGTCATTTTCTAAGTTTACTTCAAACTTTGTAGAAGAGGATGGTTGAGTGCGCAGGCTCTCCTTTTATCTTTAGTCAACAAGGGTGCATTGGGTCCACAACCTAGAGGCCAGTCCTGGATTGCAGAAAGCTTTTTGATCTTAGGTGTTCGCTTCTCCTCAATCTTCAAGCCTCTCTCTAGCTTGAGTCATGTAAGAGCCTGAGCTAGAGTTTTGTCATTAGGAATTTTTGATTGAACCTTCATCTTGGCATTTCCTTCCTTTACATCGTTCTTATGTGAGGTTCTAACAGTTTTCCCTTTCCTTCATCCTGCCTTTGACCTTCCCATTCTTGCATTCAATTCAGGTTCAGTCAATTCTCGAGACATCCAAATTTTGGGTCAAGGGTCAACTACCCCTAGTCAACTATGGTAGACTCAAAAGGCATGGAGTTGAACCCTAAGCTCTGATACCAAATGTAATAACCCATTCAAAATTATTACTTAATTAATATTATTGTAAATGACACATGAATATACTCCAAATTTAAAAGACATAACTAGTGGCTAAAGTCAATCATAGCTACACATGTCCATTTAAAATGAGTCAAAGATTCTTATATTCACTTCAAAAGTTAATTTACAATATTAGGTTTGACTTGGCTCCTAAGGCCTCAAAGTCATTACATTGTACATTTTTCATCAAGTACATGAATGTAAATTACATCAAATTACATCATAGACTATAATAGTCTTGTGAACAACTAAGGTTCTTCTTTGACGCTCACCTCCACTAATGGACGAGAACATAGTTGAAGTGCTTTACTGCCCAACCATGAAGCTTATTATTGTGCATGTTTTTCAGACATGCCCAACTGAAGGTAGGGACCCCCTTTTTTTCGCTTTTACCTTGCTCCTGCTAGCTTGGTCCCTTCTCAGTTGCTTCACTTTTTCCATAATTTTTCAACTTTCGGGACAATTTTCCTTTGGGTTTGGGATGTTTCTGTGATGTCTAAGTGAACTACCAAGGTTTCATTAAGTTTTAAGAAGTTGCAAAAATTTTAGTATAGGTCACCATCTGCAGGTTTCCGTTTGTAGGTCACAGACCGTGAGTTTCCATGTGCAAGTCGCCATCTGTGGGATTTTGTGTGCAGGTTTTCATGTGTGGAATGTCATTTTTTTATGATTTTGGACCCTCCGGCTTATGCCTTCCAAATATCCACATTTCCAAAAAAGGGTGCAAAATTCAAGTTTTCAACATTTAGTGCCTATAAAATAAGTATTTTCACATTCCCAAAAGGTTTGAGTCAAATTTACTAAGTTTTAAGACATTGCTGAAATTTCACTGCAGAAGTCCGTTTGCGGGTTTTCGTTTGTGGGTTTCCATGTGTGGAATGTCATTGCTAACGACATCGGACCCTCCATCTTTCGCATTCCAAATTTTTGCATTTTTCAAAATGAGTCAAATCTTAAGGAAATATGTCTAAACACTCTTTCTACCCCTTTTCCCATGTGCTAAAATTGAAAATCTCAAATTTACTAAGTTTTGTAACTTTGTGGGAATTTCATTGTAGGTCATCGTCCATGGGTTTTCGTGTGCGAGTCACCGTCCATGGGTTCCCATGTGCAGGTCACCATCTGTGGGTTTTTGTGTGTGGAAGTTGCAGAAATCTACCCATAGGTTTCCATATGCAGAAGTTTGTCCGCAGGTTTCTGTGTGCGAAAGTTCGTCCACGGGTTTCCATGTGCCGAATAGATCTAGGCACCCTTCTAATGCATCTTTCATGTGCTTAATTTAAAAAAACTCAAAATTTCTAAGAGTTGTGGCTTTTAGGAAGTTTCCATGCGAGTGGTTGTCATTTCACCGTTGTTCTTTGATGGAAAATCTCACACGTCCTCCCACCATGCGAACCCCAGGCCTACCTCCCTCGTTGTCGATCCTAAAACATGCAAGTCACAAGCTTTTGAGAAAATCACTCTGGCAGGTTCGCCCATGCAGGCCGCCATGGTCGAAAGTTTTCCCTATTAAGGTCATTCCTTAACAACGAGTGCTTAGCGCCCCTTCACTGCCTGGAACCCACATTGCTTGACTCTGAGGTCCACAACCTCCAACTTAGAAAGAAAACATGTAGACACATAAAAATGACCTAGGCCTGCAAGCTCTATTTTAACTACTTTCGTCCTAGCATAATTATGTCCTTGGTCCACATTCGACTATTGATTAAATAATTCATGTCTTTTTATTCTTCATGATTATTAAATAAATAAATTAGATTTATTTATCAAATACGTTATTAATTATCTAAGTCTTCCCCTAATTAAATAAATTTATTAATTTATTTAATTACCTTTCTTCATTTATTTCTTCCTAATTATTAAATGAATAAATTTTATTTATTTATTCAATATGTCACTAATTGTCATAATTAAATGAATTGATTAATTTATTTAATTAATTAATCTTATCTTCTAAATTAAATAATTATCTTTAATTATTTAATTGTCAAAAATTAATATTCCTCTCATTTTAAATAAATGAAATTATTTAAAATGTCATCACATTCTTAACTGACAGCCCATTTTGGTAAATAATCTGAAAATCGATTATTTATTATTTCACAAAATCCATATTTTGAATTAATTTAATTCAAAATTGGTAACTTTCCTCCAAAAATTAACTAATCGGGCATATTATTGATTTTTCAAATCTGATCTTCAGTTCAACTCTTATCTTCTTGATTTTCAAAAATATTTATTTTTGAATTAATTATCTCATTTATTCTCCACCGTCGATTCAATCTTCTCAGATGACATCTCGACCACTCGTTTAAGGATTTTTCCCTAACCTTGATTAGGGATTATCAAATTTAATCTCGTCCTTTGATTTTAGGTCTCTGTCAAAAGTCGATCTCGTCCATCCATTCAAAATGGCATTTTCTATAAAATGTTATTTTGCTCTCATTTTTAGATTACGCACTGACATACTTAAATATTTCACAGAAATTGTTGCATTTATTGTCATATTTCATTAAGTTTTGGCATATTTAGGCATAGGCATTTTTAATCATTTAGGCATTAGACATAGACTTTGATCAAATCCTTCAACGCTTGGTGTAGGACTTCGTCAAAGGTTGCTCGTACGTTCGATCTAAGGGCAACACGTCAACCAACAAGTTAGAAGGTGTTACAAAATTGAATCATGGAGATCTTGGCAATTAGTTGGTATAATCGTTCTTTATTTTAGCTTTCATTGTATTTTGTAATTTCTTTGGGTTTCTTAATTTGTATTGATTTGCTAATCTCTAATCTACCTAAAAATAACCCTTAGTTACATTGGTGAACCCAACTTTGTTTCTTTTTATTTTCTTTCGCACAGTTTCGTGTGTTCTCTGTCATTTTTGCAGGTATAGGTACGGAGTGACATAGTCATTTTTTTTAATCATGACGCATTTGATGCGTCGCGACGCACTCGCAGACTCCAACACCGCAATCGCTCTGTCGCGCTGCAATCGAAGTCTGGAAAGTCGCATTTGTATTCCCGAGATGCATTTGACACACGTAGTGATGCATTCGCTCTGTTGTGACGCATTTGACTGGTAATGTTTTTTGTTTATTTGCATTCAGGTTTTTGTTGTTTTCTTTGTTCTTTTTATTCTTGTTCTATTGCATTCTGCCTAGTTAGGTTTTCATGGTACTAATTTTCATTTGTAGCATTTGGCGGTTACTTTTTGTGGGTCGAAGGAAAAAATTCAAACTCCTAACTTGTGGTCTTACAGGTTCGAACATCGAAGACTGAACACTAAAATATTGTGCCTGTATTTTTCTTAGATTAGTACACACTTACTTTTAGTGCAATTAAAAAGAACAATGTCTTCTAATTCGCATGATTGTGTTTGCAAAATGGTAGGTGAGTATGCTCTCACCTTGTGAAAACTCGGTGATCAGAAAACCAGACCCGTTTTTATATGTTATTACCCTTACGGCTTAGTAATCGAAGTATCCTCTCCCCTTGCGCTTTTAGGCAATCCTAGGTGTAAGAGAAATGGTTACTAACTCTAGAACTTGGGTTTGTTCTGGTGGGAAAAATTACTCACCCCAGGACGACTCAGATCGGTAGCACCCTGACACCGAGGGACTTCCAATCGGTATATAAAAGTGGATTCTTGGGGAAAGCCCAAGAATCACGTGTGTGGTTCCGACAAGATGAATCTAAAAGGGGACTCTCACCGCATGGATCATGCCGTACGAACGAAATTCCCGTATTAAACACCTCTTGTTTTAGTTTCCAACCATTCTTTGGCCGTATCTTGATATAGTGCAGGGTATAGTATCATGCCTGAAGACACTCACTACTGATCCCCTTGAGTAGAGATAGCAGTTCTTGGGAAGTCACTACCCAAGAATTCAAAGTTGGTGTGCTCGAATGACATTAATGAGCCATGGAGGGGAGCCAATGCCACCAAAATTCTAAGCTATTCACTCTCGAGAAGGAAAGGTGTTTATCATCAATCTGGGGTATATCAATGGGCTATATCAAGTACACAAACCCTTGGCCTATTGGATTTTTAGGATTGTACTCATCCTATGTGCGCTTTCTTACATTCAAAACATTGTGCTTGTCAAGTGCTTTCTAGATTCACCACATTTACATTTCTGAACAAAACATTCAACATCAGACAGATCAAATTTTCTCTCAATACATCAAGAAAACAAACTGTGTCATAATTGTTGAAACGCATTCGCTTTTCTGCAATGCATTTGAAAACTACTGAGATGCAATCAAACTAATAAACCGCATTCAACATTTCAAACACCGCATCTATCTACATCATGATGCATCTGAAACTTACAGAGCCACATCTGCCAAACTAAGTCGCATTTGTCAGTCTCTGAGCCACATTTGCAAAACTATGATGCATTCGAGGCCTTAAACGACACATTTTCCTGTCACAAGTAAAACTGCATACAAAGTCAAATTTGAGTCTACACCTTGTCAATCTTTTGTCAAATACTATTTCCAAAGCGAGTCTGTCAGAAACCAACTTTGAAATTGTTGAAAACTTTCGACCATTAGTTTGCATTCTTGACCATAGGTTTCACCCTTCATTTTTTTTTAGTTGCATACATAAGGAATTAGCTTGTCCCTAGGTTTTACATCTCGCATACTTTGGATTAGGAAAATCTCAACACAATTTGCAATGTCATTGCTTTCAAAACTAGGTTCTCTTGGACTTAATCGTCAATCCCTTTTTCATTCATTGTCCCTTTTGTGAGATCTTCCAACTCAATAGTCTAGTTAGGAAAACTCACTAGTCATTTTGACCTTGTCGTCTTGTCCTTTTCCCCAAAGTCCTTTAGTAACCGAAATCAAAAACAAAGATTGAGTTTAGAAGTGTTTAGGTACCCTTGTCTTAAATTGGATTATAAGTTTAGACATTGCATATTTTATTCCCAAAAATCCAAAAATATTATTCATCCTAGTCGTCATTTTGAACTTAGACCTTGCATAGTGTCATCCTTGCATTTAGTTGCCATTTTCATTTAAGAAATCTCATTTTATGGTGGAAACTAGACTCCAAAAACAACAACGACAAATGGAAAACTTTCGAAAAGACCTCACTTCCACTATTAACAATCCCACGTATGACCCAAACTGGACTTTCGATGATCCATTTCGCAATACAAACAATCAACCTCTCACGACAATACCATCCTCGTCAAACAATCCATTTGAACCATTCTTACGTAAGGATGAATACGGTCAAATACTTGAGGAAAACCTAGAGGTAGCAGCACAAGATCCAGAGGCCTCTCAATTCATGGAACAAATGGTCCTATACGACAGTGATAGATACTTAGCCATACTCTTAAGTCAAGGAGCTAGGTTACCACACTGATTCGATGTCAACATGTTGAGATCAACATCTCCTAACCCTAATGACAACAACACGCATAACATCTCACATAGTGGTCAGCCTCCAAACACTACGAGCAATACTTTATTTGACACTACAATGACAGTGCATGCCACCTCCAACATCCCACACACCTCCAATACAATAAATGCTACATCCATTGGAGGATCACAATCTGCCACAATGCCCACAATATCCACAACACTGTCACAATTGGCTGTAACCACATTTGGCTCTGCGGTAATGTGGGAAAATTACTCCAATTCTCTTTTTACCAATATGGTAAATGTGACGGGGGCATCATCAAGTCATACCAATCCCCCCTTGACAACTACATCTACTACCATGAGCACACCTTTGACATATCCGCTCATTGGTATATCACAAAATCCTTTGGGAGGAGGCAAAAGATGTATCTTTATCCAAGGACAATAGCAAAATGTTAACACGCCAGCACAGTCAAATGTCATTGCCTCCCAAGGACAAATGCAAAAATTCCCCTTGTACAAACTCAACAATTTGCACAAGGTGGCCAAATAACCCAACCCATGGCATCATTAGTACATCACAATGTTCATGGTCACCATATTCCCCAAATATCGACACAAATGGTTGGGGGACACATCCCAACGTACTCATCCCACATTCATACTCACCAACATATCCCCAATCCCAACTTTCAATACCAACACCATGCCAATCCGAAGACATCACACATGTCACAACAATCCATACTGCCACAATACACCAATATCCATGCACAACAAATAGGGACCTATGGTGTACCAATCAGTCCAATGTATGGGACCACAAATGACCCTGTTATAGATGCCTTACAAGCAAAAATGATGGGTCTAGAGAAAACTATCCAAAACATACAAATATCAGGAAAAAAATTAGAAGTGTCATATGATCTAAACGTATACCCATTCAACATGAGCTTATACATGCCACCATTTCCTTTGGGATATGTGTCACCCAATTTTACAAAATATAGAGGCAAGACAAACCCCATTGAACATGTTCCCAAATTTGCAACCAATTGTATGGATGTCGCCTATGAACAAACGTACTTGATGAGACTCTTTTCTAAAAGTCTTGCAGGTCCTACCCTTGAGTGGTTCTCCACTCAAAAGGATATCCAAACATGGGATGAGCTTAAACAAAAATTCATAACTAATTACGTGTACAACATTGACATGGATACCTCTATCACTAGCTTGTGCAATCTCACACAAGAGGATGCTAGTGATACATTCATCCCATTCTTTCAAAAATGGAGAAGTCTAGCTAGTCGATGTCACATTGACATACCCGAAAGGGAAAAGGTCGACATGTTCGTTCAAACACTTTCGGGTCCCCTAAAATATGCATTGCAAGTGCATTGTTGCACAACCTTCACGAACCTAGTCAAAAAAGGGGACCAAATTGAGAAATCCCTTATCACAAAGGGAGAGCTAAGGTACGGTCCCAAAAATGTAAATGCAAATCCTCCCGTTGACAAGAATAAACATTGGGTAAAAAATAAACACGTTACAAATGACGGTGTTGTTGACGCCAAGACTACAAACATTGTGGGTCTTGTACTAGCCCTAAAAGGGGTTCAATAGCAAAACAAACCAACAACGACATTGCCACCCCCTACCAATGTCCCTTCAAACAACCAAAGCAGCCAAAATAACTAGGGACAATACTGTCAGATGAGACAATTTCCTAGGGGTCGCACATACACTTCTTTGGGTGAACCCATTGAAGAAGTCCTCAAGAAATGCCTCCAGAATGGGGTCATCACACTTCAAGAACCAAAACCATATGACCCAGGACAATTTAAACTAGCATGGTGGAATGATAATGCATTTTGTGATTATCATCGGACAAAAGGACATAAAACCTCTAACTATCGACAACTGAAAAACCTAGTACAAGATCTTATTGAAAGTTGTATCATTGAGGTAGGTGGATCACAATTTTCCTCCAATTCAAACCATACTATTCATAAGAACCCACTACAAGACTATGGTTCTAATAATGCCTCCACGTCAGGTCCACAGATAAACAATAATCACACCAATTTCGCCAGATCCAAGTACAACTATTCTGGTGGACCAATTATAAATAATGTATGAACTGACGACAAATACATCAATACCATTACGGTCAAGAGAGCACCTCAATGCAATGCTACTACTCAGAGTGGCAAGGTCACCATAGCTGGTCCACCTCCCGCTAGACAACCCAAAATCACATTACCTAGCCCATCTGCTAAACAGTCAAAACCCACCCCGACCACAAATCAGTGGCAACCAAAGAGTCAGTTCAACCTTATCAATCAGCTTGGAAAAACTCCCATGCAAATTTCTATACTTGAGCTTATTCGTATCTCTCCTGCACATAAGGATATACTGGATAAAACCCTGTAAGAGCCGTCATTCCCCAAGGACATTGATGTCAATCAGTTTGAGACCATGGTGGGCTACCTCACTACACCTCACCACATCACATTTTCTGAACAAGACTACTCGTCACCTAAGACCAACCACAACGATGCATTGCACATTGAAACCTTCGTCCATAAGCACAAGGTCAGAAGAGTTTTAGTAGATGGCAGAGCAGGATTGAATATATGCTCCTTGAAACTGGTTAAGGCTCTAGGGTTTTCTGATGCATTCGTAGACCCTACAAAGAGTATAGTGATCAAAGCATATGATGATGAAGAACGCTCTTCATGAGGTATTATATCTCTTCCTATCAGAGTGGGACCAATCATTGTGGATACAACCTGCTAGGTCCTGGATCTAGAACTACCCTACAACATCTTGCTCGGCCGCCCAAGGATTCATGCCTTAAAAGTCTTTCCATCCACATATCACCAATGCTTAAAATTCCCATTTGACGGCACGAAAATCACCATATATGGCCACCCCGACCCCTTTCAATATTGTACCAACCTCATGGGTGTTTCTGAAAACCAAGTGCCTATCAATCGAGAGGCTTCAAGCCACTCGTCTTCCAAATACATTGATCCATCCACACTCGTTTCATCTTCCACATCCACTTCGTCCACGTCTTCCACCACACCACAATCTTTCGCAAACCCTAAGGCTAAACCCATGGTAAATATCTAGGACCTCGGCTGTGGAGAATTCAAACTATAGCATCACAACGATACCCAAGTCTCTGAAAGTCTATGGTCAGCCATTTTTTAGAATGGAACCCAAAGAAATTTTCAAAGTTCCACCAAAAATAGTTTTCATCAAATGGGGAGCCATGAGTAATGAGGACCTTGTTGATATCACAGGATGGATCTATAAGGATACTGTCGCACTACCCCCATTACCAGTTAAGAAATATGGCAAGGGATATGACATAATGAAGGCTAAGGGCTATGATGGTACAAGTGGCCTAGGTAGAAATAAAACTGGACGAAGAGAGCCCATAGAACCTTTCCAAATACCAAAGTATCTTGGATTAGGGTTTGGATCACCCGACAATGATGATAGACGTACCATTGGACTTTCGAGTGAGCGAGTACATGCTTTAGAAAGTGTTGAGACCACTAAGGAAACCCTCACTGAAACTGACTCCCAAGAGTGGGAATTTGGCTCAAAACGATCCTTAAGTGACTGTTTCCTTGATGATTTGTTTGTCAAAACAGGGGAACTAACCTCTGAACAAATATTTTGGAAAACATTTAAAATTGATCAAGCACCAAATAGTCAAAGTCCCATTACCACTCCCCATGACATATAAGACCCACCATCTGAATCCCTTTAGTCCAATCCATCTGAAGTACCAGATGACACTGACAACTAGGACTCTAAGTCCTTCACCCCTTATTTTGACAACGAATATGAGACTAGTGAAGGGGAATATTGGATAGAGTCTGATGTGGAGTTGGATGATGATAATCTCATCTACAATATCACTGAATCCATCTACATGCTTTTTGCATCCTCCCCTCAATTCACCAACACTGACTATGGAATTTCCTTAGTTTATCCTCAGCTAGTTGATTGGGACCAACAAGGCCCGCCAGTCCTGGATACATTTCAGAATGATGAGGCAATTGCAGAGTTTATGGGATTACATGAGGGCATACCCAGTGGTGATCACAAGTCAAGATTCACCATTGACTTAGATTGCACGACATACTTCGACGAGACTACTCAGTCCTCCAGTCGCAAAATAAAAAATAAAATGAAAAATGAAACGTCTTTAGGTGAAAACCGAAAGGCACCTTCTGACGACAAAAAAGTAAAAATAAAGGACGTATCTTTGAGTGAAAACCTCTTTGAGGTGGCCAAAGATGGAGGACTGTACTTTCTTCCTGTACAACAAGAGAAATTAGCTATGCTTATAGAAGACACCATAGAAGACAACATATCAACTGTAGAATATCCCAAAATGGTCCTCTTTGCTGCATCATTAACTGAAGAAGAGAGACCAGAATTTCATAAATTCTTTGTAAAACGTAAAATCAACTTCGCATGGTCCTATGCTGACATGTTGAGATTAGACCCAGAACTGGTTCTGCACCATCTGCCACTATTGCCTAATTCTAAACCAGTCAAACAGAAGTTACACAAAATGCATCCTCAAGTCGCTCTATTGGTCAAGGTTGAGTTGAAGAAACTTCTAGATGTTGGATTCATATGGTCTATTGACTATGCTGAATGGATATCTAACCTGGTGCCAGTAACAAAGCCAAATGGGTTGATCTGCATTTGTATAGATTTTAGAGACCTAAATAAGGCAAGCCCAAAAGATTACTTTCCTTTACCAAATATTGATATCATAGTTGACCTCACAGTGGGATATGAGATGTTGTCCCTCATGGATGGTTTCTTTGGCTATAATCAGATTCACATTGCCCCTGAAGACCAGCACAAAATGACATTTACTTGCCCATGGGGTACATACTATTGGAATGTCATGCCATTCGGTCTCAAAAATGCAGGCACCACATATTAGAGGGCTATGACCATAATATTTCATGACATGATGCATAAAATAGTGGAAGATTATGTAGATGACCTATTGGCTAAATCAATAACAAGGAAAGATCATCTGAAGGTGTTAGACACAATTTTCAAGAGACTGGAAGAATACAAAGTCTGGCTAAATCCTAAGAAATGTGTCTTCAGTGTCACATTGGGTAAACTCTTGGGATACATAGTTTCCCGAGAGGCACTGAGGTCAATCCAGCAAAAGTCAAATCCATCATAGACATGCCTCCGCCTAGAGGAATCAGTGAACTCAGAACTCTGCAAGGTAGGGTACAATCTATTCGGCGCTTCATAGCCCAATTGGCTAACAAGTGTAACCATTCCAATATCTATTACGCAAGGGTATCCCCTTTGTGTGGATAGATAAATGTCAAGAAGCCTTTCAGAAAATCAAAGATTACCTACTGTCAATGCTAGTCCTCATGCCGCCCATTCACGGAAAGCCATTGATCCTATACATCTCAGCAACTAATTCAGCATTGGGGGCATTACTAGCACATAACGACCAAGAAGAAAAAGAAAGAGCTATATATTACATTAGTCGAACATTGGTCAGGTATGAACTGAACTACACACCAATTGAACAAGCTTACCTAGCCATGGTCTTCATAGCTCAGAAGCTAAGACATTAGATGTTAAGCCATCATATGCAACTAGTAGCAAAGATCGACCCTCTCAAATATTTGTTAAGTTGGGCTGCATTAACAGGACAACTGGAAAAATGGGTTATGATTCTGAGAAAAAATGGCATTCAATATGTAGAAAGAAAGGCAATAAAAGGACAAGTCATAGTGGACCAGCTGGTGGACGCACCTTTGCAAAGTGATCACCCGTTAGTGGCAGATTTTCCAAATGAGTCAATATTCCATATGGAACCTAAGGCACCTTGGCGACTCTACTTTGACTGATCACACACAAATCATGGCTTAGGGGTAGGAATCCTGTTCATCACCCCTCAAGGAGACTCCATTCCTAAGTCTTTCCGCATTTCCTTCCCATGCATAAACAATGTGGTAGAATACGAGGCACTAGTTATAGGACTAATAATGGCAATAAAATGGAAAATCATACCACTACATGTCTATGGGGATTCTCAGCTCGTCATCAACCAAGTTAATGATGACTATGACACAAAAGATGAGAATTTGATGCCCTACAAATGAATGGTTGATAGTTTCCAAACGTACTTTCATATGGTAACTTTTGAACAAGTTTTGAGAGCACAAAACAAGGCAGCAGATGTCATGGCTACAATAGGCTCTCTCCTTAACATACCAAGCAATCTACCACAGCTGGAATTCCTAATAGAGCAATTGATGGTCCTTGCCTATGACATTTCGGAGTCAGAGATGGTCTATGAACTTGTTGGTCCTGACTCTCCCTAGTACCAGGATATTTATGACTACCTTAAGTCTCAAACCCTTCCACCTAACCTGTCCAATAACCAGAGGAAGTCCTTCATCTAAAAAGCCGCAAGGTATGCCATTGTCAGTGACACCCTTTACCGTCGTAGCTTTGACGACACCCTCCTTAGATGTCTCGACACCAATGAAGCATGTACAACCTTACACAAAGTACATGATGGTATATGCAGGTCTCATTCGAGTGGTCCTACTCTAGCCAAGAAAGTAATGAGACTTGGGTACTATTGGCTGACCATTGAAAAGGATGCAATAGAATATGTCAGGACTTGTTGCAAATGTCAAATTCACAGTGATTTGATCCATGCTCCAGCACAGGAACTTCGGCCGATCACCTCTCCTTGGCCCTTCGCTCAATGGGGACTCGACCTTGTGGGTAAGATCCATCCGACCTCGTCCAATGGCCACAAATTCATCATCACCGCCACTAAGTATTTTACGAAGTGGATCAAATCCATCCCTCTGACATACATAACTAGAAAGCAAATATCCAAGTTCATTCTTAACTACATCATTTGTCAATATGGCCTTCCGCAATTCATCATCACTGACAACGGACGTCCATTCAAAAACCAAGACGTTCATGAGTTATGTGAGCAATTCCATATCCAACATCATTTTTCATCACCGTATTACCCACAAGGAAACGGTCAAGCTAAGGCATCAAATAAAACCATTATTAAAATCCTTAAAAAAACTATCAATTACGCTGGTCGTGACTAGCATATACAACTCAACCTTGATCTGTGGGCTTACCGCACTAGCATTCGTATGCGTACAGGAGCCACTCCATTTTCCCTGGTCTTTGGCGCTAAGGCCATCTTTCCCATTGAGGTTTAAATTCCTTCATTACGAGTCTCCCTGAAGGTTTAACTGATGACAAGGAGTATAGACAATCATGCCTGCACGAGCTGGAGATGCTAGAGGAAAGAAAGCAAAATTCCCTGAACCATCTACAAGCATATCAGAATTGTCATTGTCGCAGTTACAACAAGAAGGTTATGGTTAGAAAATTTGACATTGGTGACCCAGTTCTCATGTAGAACCCTAAGAACCAAGCTAACAAAGAAAAGCCGAGAAAGTTGAACCAAACTGATTGGGTCCTTACATCATTGTATCCTCTTTTGGTTCTGGAGCCTATCAGCTGGAAACTCCAGATGGAGAACAATTGACAGAGCCTATCAATAGTTTACATCTCTAAAATTTCTACGCATAACATCAGGAGATCGAGCTGAAAACCATAAAATATAAAAAAATTGAAAAATGATAAAAAAATCATTGCCTTGATGAAAACCTGGCAAACATGCATCTTGGAAGCACCAAAAAAATAAGAAAAATGACAAAAATAGTAAAGATAAATGATTCGTCCAACAGTGAAAACCTGGAAAATAGGTGCTTTGGATAAGTACCATGGTGAAAACCTGGCAAATAGGCACCATGCGTAATCAATCATTGCTCTGCCATCTACTGTCACTTTGTCTAATGTGGCCTAGGATGAAATACATTTTCTATCACCACCACATTATACCCTTCCTTTCATGGTTGATAAATGGTTGACATCAAGTCCTGATGACTATCCATCTGGTACACCGGCAACATCCCTTTCATGTCCCTTAAAATTGGCTAAGTCTTGGACCTGACTGGGGGAAAAAAAATTATCATGTAACTGCAGTGGATGTCACACATGGTTTTGAAAATTGACAAAAAGTCCTGAAAAAAGACAAAAATATGGAAAAAAGTCCTAAAAAGACAAAAACATGGCAAAAAGTCCTAAAAAAGACCAAAAACATCACAAAAAGTCCTGAAAAAGACCAAAAACATCATAAAAAGTCTTGAAAAAAGACCAAAAACATCACAAAATGTCCTGAAGAAACACCTAAAATTTGGAAAACATCTTAAAGAAAACCGCAACAAATGTCAGATCTCGAAGAGCACAAACACAAAGTCATCTCTTGTCAAAGTCTGTCATGTCAATCAGTCAAGTCTTTGTCATCCGTCTGAACTACATTGTCTCTATGCATTTGCTATGTAGGCAAGACTCATAATTGAGTCCCCGAGACATTAGGTCAGTCCTTTTAGGTTTGTCAAAATAAATCATGGCACAATCTTTGGTCATCAAGACAAAGTTGTTAGTCGTGTCGAACTATGAGGTCTATGAGTGCATGATGTAGGCAAGGCCATCTGTCGATGAGCCCCTGAGGCCGCACTAGGTCAGTCCATTAGGGTTCATGGCATCACACTGGCACACACAACAAACGTCTTCAAGCCAAAATAAATCATTAAAACAAAGTATGGCAATCATTTATTCAAACATGACAATCACATCAGCATGACATATCATCATATGGACAACACAAGTCAAATTAGGTCAAACTTCAGTCAAACTCTGTCAAACTGTCAACTCTTGGTTATGCCTTTAGATGTGTCCTTCTAAAAGATTATAAACTCTTTCATTCATGCCTTAGGATGTGTCCTTCCTAGGCATTGTCACTGTCATTCGACATTTTGAGGGATCCTCTTGACATCTAAGGATCACTCCTCTTAACATCAATATTCTTCAGATGTGTCCTTCTGAAGAACAAACTCTGTCATTTATGCCTTAGGATGTGTCCTTCCTAGGCATCATCATCGTTTCAAGGGACCTCTTTCGACTTTTATGGATCAACTCCTCTCAACATCAACATTATTCAGGATGTGTCCTTCCTGAATTTGGCAATTTTTGACATTTGTCATCTGGGCATCATCAAAAATTTGACACTTTGGCATATCATCATCATCAAACCTGAAATCTTGACATCAGAACAATGGATATCCAGACGCACTTGGCAAACACTTGGAACTTGTCTTTTGGCTTTTCATCATGTTACTAGTTTTTCAGCGAGATCCTAACAACAGGATTTAGAAAAGCAATGACGTATCATGATTGTCTTATCTTGTCTTTTGGCTTTTCATCATGTTACTAGTTTTTCAGCGAGATACTGACAACAGGATTTAGAAAAATAGCGACGTATCATGATTGTTTTATCTTTTCTATGGATTTTTGTTATCATGTTACTAGTTTTTTAGCGAGATCCCAACAATAGGATTTAGAGAAGCAGCGACATCATGACGATTGACACCCATGATTACTAGTTTCTCAACAAGGCCCTGATTCAAGGATTTAGAAAAATGACGACGTATCATGATAAGGGCTCTATTTTATATTTTGACAATCATGTTGCTAGTTTCTCAAGGATGTCCTAGAAATAGGATTTAGAGAAGCAACGATGTTTCATGAATTGTCCTTTTGGTCTTTTTTTGCTTGTGGTTGATTATGACAAAAAGACTGGGGCAATTATGCTCTTAGTTTGAGTCATGATAATCCTTGTCTGTGACTGCTTGTCTTATGTGATGGTACGACCTTGCACACCTTGATCTATGTCATATCATGGTTTTTGTTGGCCATTACAATAGTTTTCCCAATGATGATTAAGAGCAATAAATCTTAAAGTCCTATGGTAAAGTTTTGAAGGATTTGGTCTAGGAACTAACATGCATCTCCTTCGGTCTGGTCATATTCTCTCATCAGTCTGGTTATCTTCTCTCGTCCATCTCATGATGATATCCTGTGACATACAAAAGCATAAGTGCATGATCATATAAAACATTGCATTAGTTCCATACATACATCATCCATAGCATTAAATCATATACATATCATTGCATATTGCATTCATATTAACATAATCATCAACATTGCATCCATTTAATAAATACATTATGCATATCATTATCATCATCATCATATATAAATAAGCATTGCATCATCATGGCATCATAATCATAAGTAAGCATCATGGAACATACATAACACCACCATCCATCATAAATCAACACCATACATCACATACATCATAATGCATAAATCAAATAACATCGCATAACATACATATAGGCCGCATCAAAATTGCATCATCATAGAATATCATCTCAAAAATGTACAATGTCATAGAATAAAGTCAAGAGATATCCCAAAAATGGAGCTCGCAGGCTCAATAATATATACATAATGTGTCATAACATGGAAACAAATACGACAAACATGCCCCTAGGGTAGACTCTCATCATCCCCTCGTGGTGAAGAGTGTGGTGGTTGGAGCTCTGTAACCAAAACTTAAATGATGGGTGGACCGGTAGCATCCTTTGCCTATGCAACCAATGGAACTGACACTAACGGCATCATCTCCACGATCATAGACACCTATGATATCACTGCGGCTTGACTCTAAGAGGTAGAAGGATATGCCACTGGAGACTGCCTTTGTACTGACCTCTGCACTAAACTAGTAGACCCGTGACTATGGCTCGAATGGTGACTCGAGGCGTGCCTGTGTGAGTGGTGGGACCTATGCCCTGATGTGTTCCCTAAGGAGGTTGATCCTCCTACACTGGTGTGACTCTGGCTACCACTAGCACTCCCTAATCTATGTCCACTACCTATCCTCATATGTGAGCATGATAATGTCGGATCTCATCACTCAGGAGGCACCTCCTACTCATATAAGGTCTTGTACTGTCCCAACCTCGTGCTCACCCTAGCCAGCTCATGAGCAATATCCCTAGAAGGCCCTATGCATAATGTTGCAAACTCGATGCACCACTGAGCTGAGTCCTACTAATGGATAATTGTCTGATCTCGCTCTACCTGAGCCACCTCTAGCTCTGACTATAGTGCTTGGACCTGTGCATCACTCTCATCTAATCTCCTCTATAGATCTGCCACCCTCTGGTCTGTTGTGGCATCATGGGGCAACGTCGAGGTGGATGGTATCTCCTCATCTCCCTCCACCATCTTGAATCTGAGCAGTCTCTCAGCCTTGTCCATGGCATCATCCTCATCATCGTCATCCTCTACCACATCCTCTCCACTGACTCCCTCATCTCGAGGCACATCCTCCTCCTGTTTGGCCTCCTCCACCCCCATATCCTCCTCTTGTCTAGCCCTCACCACCTCCACATCCTCTGCTTGTCTCTCCTCCTCCTATCTGGCCTCCGCCGCCTCCACATCCTCCTCTCTCCCTCCTGTCTCGGATGCTCCTCCTCCTCTCTCCCCCTCCTCGGCAACCTCGGGGATAGCATCTAATGCTACCCTCGCCACATGTGGGTGCACCCTTTGGCCCTGTCTCTGACCATCTCGCCTCTGTCTCTAGCCATCTCCTCCATCATCTCCACCCCAACCTCCATCTCTGCCCCCATCCCTACCTCTGTCTCTACCTCCATCTCTCCCCCTACATGTGTCCTTGCCTCCATCCTTGCCTCCATCCCTCCCATGGCCTTTGCCTCTATCGCCACCTCTGCCTCCTCACCTGGCCCTCAGTACACGTGGTATGACTGACCTCCTATCCACAGGCACTGGTCTGTGTGCCTACCACCATAGGTTGTAGTCTGCAATAGTCCCAAGATCTACAATCCCACCTCTCCATCCCCATGGCTGGACTCTTAGCCCATCAATCTACTGCTCTGCAAAGGCTATTGGAATGGCTGGCCCCCAAGCATACTCTTTGGAAGATCGAGCATACTCGGTTGTCCCTGCAGGAACACCCTGCTGCTCTCCAAACTACCTAAGGACACGCTATGGTAGATACATCTCGATAATCAGCTAGCTCTGCATGGTCCTGCCAATCAAATACCGATATTGTCTGCATAGGCTAAGATGGTTCACCTCATCGTCCCATTGTTGGTAGTCTCTGTATGGTAGCCAGATAAAGGACACCATTGTGTCAATCTGATGCCGCCACCAACCTGTCTTTCCCATCTAGGTCTGTTGTAAAGCACCGCCATAATAATAGGCATAGGGCATCCCCTCACCAGCTATGGTCTTTGAATGGGTGGTTGAAATATAGCTATGTGCTCCCAAGCCCAAATCATCATCAATGTGGTCCCGCAGGAGATACTCTCTGCCCTCCGATAAACAACCTCGTGCAGCTGATGGTAGAATGTGCCCAATAGACAAGGGCCCCAAGCATACACTATCCTATCTCATCTCATCCCAACTAGGACGTCTCCCTAGCCAATAGGGAACCCATGTCCCCGATGGTCAAGAATTAAAATACCACCAATAAGAGTCGCTAGAAATGCATCAAAATGAGCATAGTGCTCCACCATGAACTCCCATCGGATCTTGTATCCTTGGATGTCGAGTCCTGCACCCTCATCTTGATAGTATGCCTAGAAAGTCTACTCACCATGGCGAGGGTCGTAGACGATCCGCTCTCCTTGGATCGGCACCCGTAGAATGCGGTACACATCCTCCAGTGTGATGGTTGCCTCTCTTGTTGGCAGGTGGAAAGAAAAGGTCTCTGAATGCCAATGCTCGTATAGCGCAGTCAATAGTCCCCTATTTGCCCGAATAGCAAGCATATAGGCAACATAGTACAAACCCAGTGACATCAAACATTGTTGCTCCCACGGAGTCAGCTGGTCAGCAAACTGGAAGGTCGTCGGTCTGCTCTCTCGTGTGTAAATAGGGGCAAGCTGTCTCTGCAAAAAGCCAAACAATGCGTCAGTACCTTCTACACAATTGTCAGGTATCATCAGAACCATTTTATATTCAAAGAGCATCAAAATCAGCCCTAGTCAAAGTAAAATTCAAATGCATCGCGTTGACTGCAAATGCGTCGCAAAATATCCAATGCGTCGTTTCGTACTTTAAATGTGTCACAACATGGAAATTGCGTCACTTGGTTGCTCAAATGCATTGCATCAGATCACTTGCGTCACGATATGTGACAATTGCATCATTACATTCAAATGCGTCGCTAAAATAGATGATTGTGTCACAAAATAACAATTGCGGCCTTCTAAATATCAAATGCAGCTCAAAAAGGAAAATGCGTCGCAATTTTTGTCAATTGCGTTGCAAACCACCATCCTACCTTAAAAATCTATTGCACTTGCGTCGCGATGCATCAAATGCGTCGAACGCGAAAGTGAATGCGGCACATTCGTTGTTTGCCCTAGAAACCTAATTTTGACATGCAAAACAAAAAAAATTACAAAGGGGGATAGGGGTACATACCGCTGGCTCTGAGCCCTCTGGCCACCTGTAGGTCTGTACGATCTTGCCACGGTGCTCTGTTAGTGGAATCACCATCCTCGCTGCACTCCTTTTCGCTCTGAGCTCTCGAAATTTGCAATGTAAATAGTAAGAATGAATTGACTTTTACCCCTTTGTCAACCTATTTATAAAGTCAAAATGGCATTTGTCAACTAGGTTATTACTGGTGGCTCATTTGACCAACTTTGATCACCCCATTGGCTGCCTTAAACATGTCAGAACCTGCAACCGACTATGCCATTATTTTTCTAGTCATCAAATTGACTTATTAGGACCCTTTACAAATTTTTTTGCCGCCGACCCAAAATTTAAAAAAATTTCCGAGGGGGCATTAATACTCTACACCTTCACTAGGGCATGGCTTTGACTTATTTTCTTTGTCACAATGCGACATGCTACATTATGACAAAAGGGGCAAAATGTAGACACATAAAAATAACCTAGGCCTGCAAGCTCTATTTTAACTACTTTCGTCCTAGCATAATTATGACATTTAATTATGTCCTTAGTCCACATTCGACTATTGATTCAATAATTCATAATTATTTAATTAATTCATGTCTTTTATTCTTCATGATTATTAAATAAATAAATTAGATTTATTTATCAAATACGTCATTAATTATCTAAGTCTTCCCCTAATTAAATAAATTTCTTAATTTATTTAATTACCTTTCTTCATTTATTTCTTCTTGATTATTAAATAAATAAATAAATAATTATTTATTCAATATGTCACTAATTGTCATAATTAAATGAATTGATTAATTTATTTAATTAATTAATCTTATCTTCTAAATTAAATAATTAACTTTAATTATTTAATTGTCAAAAATTAATATTCCTCTCATTTTAAATAAATGAAATTATTTAAAATGTCATCTTGACAGTCCATTTTGGTAAATAATCTGAAAATCGATTATTTATTATTTCACAAAATCCATATTTTGAATTAATTTAATTCAAAATTGGTAACTGTCCTCCAAAAATCAAGTAATCGGGCAAATTATTGATTTTTCAAATCTGATCTTCAGTTCAACTCTTATCTTCTTGATTTTCAAAAATATTTATTTTTAAATTAATTATCTCATTTATTCTCCACCGCCGATTCAATCTTCTCAGATGACATCTTGACCACTTGTTTAAGGATTTTCCCTAACCCTGATTAGGGATTATCAAATTTAATCTCTTCCTCTGATTTTAGGTCTCTATCAAAAGTCGATCTCGTCTGTCCATTCAAAATGGCATTTTCTATAAAATGTTATTTTGCTCTCATTTTTAGATTACGCACTGACATACTTAGATATTTCACAAAAATTGTTGCATTTATTGTCATATTTCATTAAGTTTTGGCATATTTAGGCATAGGCATTTTTAATCATTTAGGCATAGACATAGACTTTGATCAAATCCTTTAAAGCTTGGTGTAGGACTTCATCAAAGGTTGCTCACACATTCGATCTAAGGGCAACACGTCAACCAGCAAGTTAGAAGGTGTTACATAAGTGAATCATGGAGATCTTGGCGATTAGCTGGTATAATCGTTCTTTATTTTAGCTTTCATTGTATTTTGTAATTTCTTTGGGTTTCTTAATTTGTATTGATTTTCTAATCTCTAATCTACCTAAAAATAACCCTTAGTTACAAAACAAACTCATGAAGGAAATTTACCATGAGAGTTTTGCTATGCAGAACTCTACATGTGGGGCACCATCCATCCAACACCGCTATTTAATGGCAAAGCATCAATGTCCTTCCACCCCATGACACCTACATCCTTCAAACCCGCAATTGCACTAAAGCCTAATGTTGCAACCTGGAGTTCCTCATAGCTAATTTTTGCATGTGCCTAATCATTCCATGGGAGATTTTCTCATCAATCAAACCATGCGGGTGGCTGTCTATGGTATTTCGCAATCCTAGTGTCGTTTTGCTTCGGCTTTCTCCTAATGGCTTCCACCTAGGGGAAACCCGCACCCCTGAGCTCGCATTTGCATAAATGACCCAAGAAAGCTCCAATTATTTAACAATGATGAATGTCGTGATCTTCTAAGGGTATACAAATGGATCTAACTGTGAATTTGTAGGATTTAACTGACATTTTCACTATTGATATATCAATGCACTTAATGCACTTCATGTGTGCAAAATTTATGGAGTCTACCGAGGGATCATCAGGGAAGCCCATGGGAAAGAGTGACAAAGGAAAGAAGCCTGCAAGGACTCCAAGAGGAAAGGAAGAAAAGGAACAAATGAAGTATCATTTCCATGGGGTGGAGTGCACCTCCAAGCTCACCTCCACCTGGGACACTGTCTTAGACACAAACCTTGGGCACATGAACATTGATGAATTCAAGCAAAGGGTGATGGTCAATGCTACTACAAAAGGTGTTGTGTCGCAAAGGCTCACATATGAAATATTCCAATGAAGATCTAAGGTTAAGAAAATGGAGGATCTTCTTATCCATGAGTGTGTGCGAAAGGGGGAGCAGCTAACAGATGAATGCATGCCAAAGAAGTCAGTGCTAAAGAATCAGGGAGTTGTCCACCAGAATCAAGAGCAAGAGGGAGTTGTTCAATCCAAATGATGATGGTAAAGAGATATAAATTGGGATTAGGAGCAACCTATCTGCTTCTTAGTGACACAAATATGTAATTGGATTTACTTTATTGAATGAAGAAATGTTGCAAACACATCAATAAAAGGGTAGATTTCAACGGTTTTCAGCCACAACAAAGAAGATAGCTAAAAGACAAAATAGACTACAGGAAGAAATAGAGAAGAGGACAAAATATTGTATTTTAAATTGTAAAATATTGGGGGTAGGTGAAACCCTAAGCTGTAACAAATCCGAGCCACACAATTTGAATTAATCATGGCCACTCATTTCACTTTTGGAAAACTATAAATAGGGGCTTGATCCTCATTTGTAAAGTGGGGTGGTGAATTATTGTAAGAGGCATTTTGTAGCAATAGAAGGAAGCATTGTATTATTTTGGGTGATTTCTTTGAGCTTTCTCATTTTGCATGCATGATTCAACCTCCATGTTAGTTTTAGTTTGTTGGTTTCTTGAATATCTTTAATGGTGGTTGTTGTTGTATTGGATGCACTTCCAGCTCATAATTTTTGTGGTTTATTGATGATCAATCACTTTGTAAAGTTAGTATGAGCTTCTCTTTTATGTTGCACCTTAGTTCAACTATTTGTTCATACTGAATGGGTGAATGACATGGTTTGAAAATCTACAGACCTTACAAGATTGCATTGGTTTTGTGTAGATGTAGGTTTCTCTTGGTCAAACAAAACTCAGTTTTATGGGATTCTATCTACTATAGTATCCTCCATTGTTATTGTTCACTCATAGCTTAGATTTAGAACAGTTTTCTCAACCCTTTCCTCTTTTGCTAAATCTTTTATTCCTTTGTTATTGTAGGATTCCAAGCACTATAAAAATGTCAAACTTGGTGATTGAACTGAGTTTCAACTTTCTATTATGAGTGGGAAATCAATGTTCATTCATTTCTATCACTTTGAAAATCTATTTGTAAACGAAAATTCATGTGATATGTAAACCATAAAGGCCTCCTTGTGATTTCTAGCAAATCACATCAACCAATTGAACTATTCCAAGCATTGTCATGACCTGACACCCAAGAGACCTTGGGGTAATTATCTAAAAACCTAGTTGCATATTTTCACCTTTCAAGAGAGGAAATACACTTGTGCATTGTCTTTGTTGAAAAGTGCAAAAACACCCATCAACACTTATGCTTCCTTGGTATTCTTCCAACTTGAAGAATGCCTAACCCTACACAGAAAATTTAGCAAGAGAAAAATTTGCAAGGTGGAATTTGATGCGTGCCCATACATCAACATGCAATTTCTATCTATAAGTTAGAAAATAAAATGCAAGATCTATGCTAGGAATGGCAGAGAGTGAAATCAAAGAGTTCATACATATATAATGAACTATATTGCTTGGCCAAGCATAATAAATGTTTTGCAACAACAACCAATAAGTTCTGGTAAAGAAAACCTATACTCTCTAAACTCCATTTTGGCACCCGTCCCAGAAGGTAACTTTCTACTATATATCTCATAACAACTATCTACCCTCTAGCAACATCTACCCTAAGGTGCTCTAGTCAACTAAGGTATCACTGTTCTATTCAAGTATTAAATATTCTTTCACAATGTCTTCAAAAGAAGAAATAGAATACTAATTTATACTCTAAACGGAAATTAAATTTATGATTCACAAAGTAATTCAACACTCAGTCATATCATTCTTATGACTATTTTCTACTTATCATATTAAGCATTTTCCTTTTTAAAATGTACTAAAAACAAAAGAAGGTATGTCACAAGTATGTGTATGTACATAGAAAAATTATATGTGCATACACATATATGTGCCTACTTATGCTTAAAATTTGTGCACACATTCTGTAATAATTATGAAATTCAGATTGCAATCTTAAAGTAGTATTCCATTTGACGTTTCTTGTCAAAATAAAGAATCAGAACAAGTCTATACTAACGGTTTCACACATACTGTTATTGCATTCTCATAACTGTGATACTTTAACATTATTGTTTACATAAGAACATTTATTGTTTAAACATAACAAGTATTGTTTCCTACTAAATAGTCATAAAACAAGTTGTTTGCATATGAACATTCATTGTTTAAACCGAACAAGTATTGTTTCCTACTAAAAAGTTATAAAACAAATTGTTTGCATATGAAAATTCATTTTTTAAACAGAAAAATGATTATTTCCTACTAAACAGCCATAAAAAAAGCTATTTTCAGCTACAAGGATAAATTTTTAACAAAACAGAGTCGTTTGCAAAAAAATATATATATGTATATGTATGTATTCATATTTATTTTACATACATATATATAATATATATATTTATATATGTATTCATGTGTAAGTTTGTTTGGAATGGATTATAAGTTCCATACACTATCATTTAAAACAAGAAACTTGAATTTTCATTTTGAGCATCTATATATATATATATATATATATATATATATATATATATATATATATATATATATATATATATACATTATTCGAATACAAGGTAAATGTGAATGAAATCATTTAAATACATATAGATATATAAATATATGTAATATAGACTATATATAAATATATATACAGACATATACATACATGCGTATATATATTCAAATTCATATTGAATTCAAAGTTGATAACTGATATATTATGAATCGGACTATGGAAATGAATGAAAAATCACAAGGAAAATCCACGATGGACGTGGCCTACCAAAATCATAAAGACAATATTCAAAATTAGAGGCCAACAACTATGGCAGGAAAAGCCATAATGATAGCACCCAACCACATGCAAGAAAACGTGGTTACCATTTTAGAATGGATAGTGGTGGAAGAAAATAAGGGAGCGATTTGGGAAAGAATCGACAAGAAGTAAAAACGTAGAGAAGAGTACGCAGTGGTAGGAAAAATCTAAGGAAAGCTTTGTCCAAAAAGCTTAACTATTGAGGTAATTCAATTTCTTGAAACAATATCGATTGCACTATCTTTTTTTTTCATGTTCAACTAGTGATTGTCATTGCATTTGATGTAAAACCGATAGCACGGTAACATGCATAGTATTTTTATGTGTGTCTCAACTTGAGTCGAAGGTAAATTCTTAGTGACCGCCCTCTAGGGATCGCATGGCCTGTGGCCTGTTATTTCTTAGTACTTAGAATGGAGCCTTATCGGCTAGCCGTCTATGCTAGACTAAGGCATCGAAAAAAGTAATTTTCTTTAGAATATTCGCTATCATTTCCTTCAAAAGCATAGAGTTTGAGTAGAAAATTTAATCTACAAGCCATTCATTTTCAAACACTAAAACAATTCAAGTCAGGAAATTATATTCTCTTATATATCCAAATTAGTTCAAATGCAAGTTATCATGCCATTTATGGTGTGTGCACCTATATTCCAATTGGCTTACCATTTGATCTAGTTAAAAATTCCTATGCAATCATGTTCTCATTCTTCAACCTGTCACCCTGCAACTGCACACACTTGGACTTGCAAATTGATTAGTAACATTCAATTCTTGGTAAGATATAAAATAATTTCCAAAAGTTCGCAAAGTCAACATCAATCAACTTCTTTCATTCAATTTTTGAATACTCCAAAATCTCCATTTAATATTTAATTAAATTTCTTCAATAATTCAATTTACCATATTATAATAAATAAGCAATAAAATTGGGTTATGACACACCATATGAATTGGTGTATGAAAAAAAGGTAGTTCTTCCAATAGAATTTGAATACAAAACTTTGAGAACAACAATCAAACTGGGCATGAATATATCTAAGGCACAAAAGGATAGGTTACATAGCCTCAATGCACTAGATGAGATATGTATGGAATCAATACATCACACTGAAATTGTACAAAAATAGAGGATGTAGTCACATGATCAATTTATCAAGACCAATTAGTTTAATATAGATGATTGAGAACTACTTTATGATTCAAGGTATAAGGATTACAAAGTCAAACTACAAACCAAATGGATTGGGCCATATGAAATGAAACAATTTTCCCCAATGGAGCAATTCAGTTACAAACTATTAGTGATGCTAGGTTTTCATTGTTAGTTAATGGCCATCAATTAAAGCTATATAAGAGGCCAACGCAGAAGGATGATTTCCTACTATCCTTACAACATCAATTTGAACAAGATATACAAAATTCATTAATGATAATAAGTAATTCATTAGAAATATCAGTAGACAAGCTACACAACTTGCCTCCTACTATTCCATAAGTATAATCTTCAACACATAAATCATATGCACACACATGCATAGGTGACACTTGAAATTCTTCACTATTTTACAAACATCGTCGCTTAAGGGACCTGTAGCAACATTCCCTAAGGAACACTATTCAGAAGGGACCTATTTCATTCATAAACTCATAGCACATGCACATCCATCCTTTCAATTGTGCCTGTAGCATCCATCAGTCACTTTCATTACATGCAACTTCACTTTTCCATCACACATAGCAATCATATCACCTTTTTCACATTATATGTATCATGCATTAACTATCACCTTTCCCATCACATACTTTGTGCATCCTTTCATTGATCACTTCAAATTTATTTACTACATGTTCACCTCAAGTCAAATTACACTTCACACCACAACTATCCATAGTTCATAGCCATCACTTCATATCATTTCAAATCATGCTACATGACAACATTCAACAATTTTACACATGTCATACTTCATTTCATAACATGTCAATAGGTACTCCTCATATTAACTCTCATAATTAACAATGAAGCTTACTAATTTTGTACATATTTATCATTTGTGCATACATTTCAACTTTACATTTAAATTCCCACTACTTATTAATTATCCCTCCACCATTTTGTACCTACTAATTGAGGAAACTTAGCACCTTTAGTTGGGGGGAGGGGTATTCAAAGGTCGTAATCCTTATTTGTTTTCAATTTTGTACCATTTAATTTTTACCATTCTCAAGAGGAAATGAAGAGAGAAGAAGAGAGAAGTGTCTAGTGTAGAATTGGGTGATACAGCAAAACAAAGCTAGTGAAAGTGACTACAGTTGAGGTGTTACAATAGGAGGTGACATAGTGAGGAGAGAACCAACAACCCATATTTTTTTGTTGGAGGACGAAAAATGTGTGTCTATCTTCCAACAGGTAGGCTAGTTGGATTACTTCCTCAGACTCACAGAATTTAATGAACTTATGACCCAACAATTTTCTAGCACTTTAAAGAATGACGAGGCAATTATCAAGGGATTAAGAGTGGATGCATTAGAAGCTACAATTGTAGAAGTATCAGGGCTTGCAAGGAGTGGAGAAGAGCTTCCAATAAGGGAAGATGCCATCACAAATAGAAATGAGTTCTCCTTGTCGGGTGATAATTTGGACTCCTCTTCTCAAGGTACAAAATGCTTATCTTTACCTTGCTTTGGGCCTCTTTAGACTCACACATCATTAGGTATTTAACTTAGGATGGGAGACAATCACTATTATACACAGTATTTTTTAAGTTGCTTAGCCATTTACACCATGGGAGGCAAGTAAATGTTCCAAATTTTCTTGATAATTTTTTGAAGAGAATTTCGTCTAAATACAAGAGAAAAAGAAATCATTCAACTTTGTCACATTTCTATCTAGTTACTTTACTAGTTAAGAGAAGTCTCAGGGTTTCATTTCTCAATGTATCTTGGGAAGATTTTTAGAATTGTAATAACATCAACAACATTATTCCAATACATAATGAAGGAGAAAGGGGTCAGGAACAAGAAGCAGAAGAATCTTCCATGGTTACAATTGAGGGAGAAATACCCTCTGGTTCCCCTACTACAACACCTACCCTTAGCACAGAAGAACTTGAAGAGCATGGTCTACAAGAAACACAACATATGGTCTATGTTTAGTAACCCATAATTGAGGAAAATCTAGAAACCCCAACTTCCATAAGAGCCCATTGAAAGCAAAGAAAATAAAAATTAGGACTTCTACCTCTACACATGAAAAGGGGTAGAAGAGGCCCACACCATTAAGAAGGCGATCACATCACCTCAGGAAGAAGGGGCCCATTAGAGGAAAAGATAAAAAGAAAAAGGAAGATGTTGTGATGATTGAAATAGACATAGATTTAGAGGGAAATGTCCCTAGTAATAATACGAGAATAGTACTTATGAATCTGATTCAGAAGACATTTTATTGCTAAAAAGAAGAGAAGATCTCTAGAGAGCCATGTCAAATAAGGGTTTATGTATATAGAAGAGATAGGAGAAGAACAATTTTTGGAGAAGGAAGAAGAATTCCTTTTTAGAAGAAAGGAACACAAATAAAGAACTGTAAGTAGCTTTGCAAATAATTAAATAGTTAGAAGACCTATTAAAAACATACCAACAAAAGGACAGCGAGAGATGTCAAAATTAGGGAGTTGGAAGAAAACTCTACAAATTTGAGCATGGATGAAAATTGGAAATTTTGGCACAGCTTGCCATGGTTGAAACGAATGGAAAAGATCCAATTCCTAAGAACTCAATTGGACCTATAAAGACTCCCACTTTACCTATTTTTCTATCATTAGGCATAGAGTTGTGGAAGAAAACACAAGAGTTTTCCCAAAAAGAAAAAGACTGGGAAAAGGAGAAAACCGAAATGATATCTACGCATGCCAGGATAGTTGAAAAGCAAGAAACAAATGTAAAGAGATTAAAATTGAAAATTGAGGAACTAGCAAACAAAATAGTGTAACTGATGAGATGTAGACCACCTAATAGGGTATATACCCTATTTTTGCAAGAAATTTTTTTATGTTTTTAGTTCAGTCAGATAATTAGTAATTTTCCTATTGCAATGAATTCAAGATTTTCATTTTTAGAAACTTATTTTCTCTCTTTCAAGATTCTCTCTTCATTATGATATTTTAATCTTCAATCATTTATCAATTGAATTTGTGTTTGATCTATGAATGACATCATATCCTAGTTCATTTTCACTTCCTGTAGAATCTAACATGGTATCAAAGTGGGATTGTCTAGTATAGCTCATTTTATTGTCTATTATTTTAGAGATTTGAGATTAATAAATAGATAATATTTTTCTCAAAAATTCAGTAATACTCTTCTCTTACATATTTGGATGATCTAGAGAATCAGAACAGTTTGAAAGAAAATAAGTACCAAAAAATTCTTTTTTGCATATTTGTGTTCTAATAAAAACCAAGTGATTGCATCATTTTGTTAATCTAAAGACATTTTAAGCCTTTCAATAGCATCCAAAAGGCCTAAGAAATTCAATATTGACTTTCATTCCACCAAAATTGGAGATCAGAAGACTTGATTATAAAACAAGGGATTCATAGTATTTTTAGAAGTTAGTTGATATTTTGGTGCATTTTAATCCCAAACTGACCTCACCATCATGCTTGGAAGGCCCAAAAATATAAAGACTAACTATCCAAATGTTGAAATTTGAGAAGTTGACCTTTGAGGCAAAAAATTGGCTCTCTAGGTTGTACTACAATCATAATATATAAATTTTGTAAAAATAATTTTAAGAACAACACTTATGTACTACTACTATAGTGACAACACTAATCATCAAGCACCACAACCACTAAGCACAGTCCTCCATTGCCAAAATAATATTTGATGAATATTCCTACATAAATATTTTGAGGGAATATCCCTATGAATATTCTAACAATATTCCCTTTAAAATATTTGTTTCAATAGAAGTAATTTTGCAGTGTATGATCGATAGTTTTCAATCAAAAAATAGTGATTTCATCATACGACAATTGTTTCATGATAACTAAATGGCAGTTCGGGAATATTATTTTTAAAGGAATTTTTTTTTTCAAAATATTGGCATATTTATTCTATTGTTGATGTCATCATGACATCATGCTAACATCAGTAGGGAACTTTAAAAAAAATTGCCCTTGTCATTGCAAGTTTTAATTTTTTAGTCAAACTTTTGAGCATACAAACTCCATGTTTGAAGCAATTTTTTAATTTAGGGTAAAATTCTTTTTCTCTACACAATGGTATGTTTATTTTTCTAATTTTATGCTCTATTTTTTTAGAATTAAAGATTCTTCCATAATTTATTGTAGAGTTCTTGTTTTAAGACCTTCTAAGAGCTATAAATTATGTAGGCAAACTCCTTTTTGGTGTCATATTTTCTAGGGTTTATATTTTTTAGTTTTTTATGCACTAGTGCTATCAAATAGATCTCATGTTGTACTTAATATATAGTTTCAATTTCTTGGCCATTTTGGGCCCTATAAGAGTTTGAAAATCTAAAAATTTGCATTGTAAATCACACTAATTACAAAGTGCCATCATTGTAATTTTTAGGGGGGTCCTTTTAGAAACTATTTAAAAGAGGGGATTATCTCTCTAGCATCATAAATTGTCACCCCTAAAAATTTCACACTATGTTTTGCTCCCCCTTATGTGATTGGACCTAATTATGCTTATTATTTATTCATTTTATTATCATTTTTAGAAAATCAAGTTAAATTTGGGAATTAAATTCAATTATTTTTTTTACAAGAATTTAAATTTAAAATAGGTCTATTCAAGGGTGCCCTCGGCCTTGACTACCCTATTTTGGCCCAAGTTTAAATAATTTATTAACGGAATTAATATATATTCAAATACAAATTATTTGTCGGTGTCAAAAGAATTGTTATGAGAATATTGAAATGAATATAAATTAAGTATTTTTCACCATTTGAATACCTATGTAATTTGAGAAATTTTAATATCAATTGATCATATTGAAAGGAAATTCAAGAGAAGAATAAGTAGTATTTTTACAACACTTTCATCAGTCAAGATCATGTTTGCAATGCATCATCAAATTCATGTTAAAGCATAAGTAAGATTGTTTCATATTTAAAGTTCATTATCATTGTGAGTACTAACATTTGCAGGATCTTCAATCAACCATCAAGTTCTCCTTATATGAGATATGCATCATGATTTCAACCCATCAAGGAATGCAGATTTGAATGGTAAGTTGCAACATTATGATTTATCATTTATTTTTATCCATTTGACTTTGCTCGACCTAGGGTAAGCACTCTTTATCCAACATCATCATGGCCAAATTGTGGAGGTTGAAACACCAAAATGGTATTTGACTTAGTTAAGCCCCTATACGACACAACCCTTCCTCTCCTCTCTGTTTTGAAGGTTGTAGATCTAAAGTGGATTTGGAGAAGATTGAAGACCTCAAATCAAAATCAAGCATACAAACACCTTACTTCATCAAATCAGGGCAAGATCAATTATTTTTTGATTGACGAAGTTTCTAGAGTTGATGTTGACAAGGAAGCACCTATAGACTATGACACACTTATGCATACTCTAAAATTCAAAAAACCCTAATTTTTAGTCAAGGGTGCCCATGCCCCTAACCAGCCAATTTTGATCCAAATTTGAATGTTAGGTTACTCATTTTTTCTCTCTACTTTTTTGTTTCCTATTTTGTTTCTTCAATTGTGTGTTTTTCTAAATTAGTAAAAAAAATTGTACATGAATAGTTGACCTAGTTTGCAATCAAAATCACACACACATCACATCAATTCACATCATCTCAACTCAAAACCAAAACCTTGATCAATGATTTTGGCTCTTCCTTGAGGATAATAGCCAAATGGTCTTTCATGATCATTTTTGTGCCCCTCGAATGCCCAAATGTTAAAAAGTGTTATTTAGGTTAGCATTAGCCTTAGATCCATTTTTCAACATTATAGTCTAGTGTGCTTTATTTTCACACTTCTTTCTTTTATCATTTTTTTTGCATTTCTACATCATGGATCAAACAACAATACCAATTCTAATTCCATACAACTATTTTCATTGGAAATCATGCATGAAAATCTACTTAAGAAAATATGGTTTTCATAGGATAAAAATTGGATTGAAAACTAAACCTGAACAAGATAGATAAAATTCTAAGTGTTTTAGTTAATGTGATGAAGCCTATGGTACTTTGTGTTTGTTTATTTATCCTAATTTTATCTTTTATATTGAATCTTTGAATTCTCCAAATAAAATATAGAATAAGCTAGAAACACTGTTTCTCACAAAAGATTCAATGAGGGGTCATATGTTGGAAAATAAACTCATAATTCTATGTCCAGGTGAGTTCAACTAAGTGTGTAGTTAAAACAATGTGGAATTAAAAAGAAAGATGAACAACTAATTCTCAGTATTCTCTCTAAGTTAAGTTCTAAATATTCAATATTTTTTCTACCTTCTATGCTACTAAGGGTGCTCTTGGGTCACAATTCACCATGCCATCTTTGGATGATTTTGTTATCTCTCTCACATTAGAGTAAGATAAGTTAATCCAAATGGGCACTCTAAAATCCTCTAAGTCACATGCCCTAGAAGGATAGATATTAACCAAGGCACAAAAGAATAGAAAGGAAAAAGTAATAATAATAAGGATGAGAAATATCATAGAAAGGAGAAGGATTAGAAACTAGCTACCCCAAAAGTACCTAATGAGACGTCCTCATCAGAAGGTGAATAACCTAAGAAAGAGAAGGTCAAGTGTTCTTATTGTAAAAGGCTTGGACATGATGAACACAAGTTTTTCAAGAAGAAGATTTATCATCTTTCACATCTTCTTGAAAATAATAATATTAAGATACCTAACTCAATCAAACAAATTTCATCTAAAGGGTCTTCTAGGGACAGATAAAAGGGGAAAGGAAAGGAAAATGCCCTATTTTTTGTTGCTTCATAAACTAAAACATGGATGATTGAATTGAGTGCTTAGCACCGCATGGTTCCATCACATACGAGTTTACCTCATTAGAGACATATTCTACCATGTCATACTAATGGGTGATTATAATCTTGTAGAAGTTAATGGGAGAGGATTTGTTGATGTGAAAGAGGGACTATTTCATGATTTTCTTTATGTTCCATCTTCTTCAATTATTCTCTTAATTTTTTATCAAATCAATCACACAACTTCTAGCAAGCAAGTTGAGTGCGCACCAAATATAGTGGTAATCAATGAAATGCACAATGGGTCTATAGTTGTCATGGGAAAAGTAGATCATTAGTCTAGAATATATCAGTTTTCTTACTTTTTATGACTCTCCTTTGATAGCATTACTCACTCAAACATGAGGTGAGTTTTTTGTGGCATAAAAAATCTAGCTACTTGAACTATCACTACTTGCTATAGCTTAGTCAACAAGACATGATTTCAAATTTTCCTTCTATTTGATTTTTTGGAGTTTTCCAAGGATGCATTCTTGGTAAGAATCTCGAGGAGAAATATAATAAAGGAAAAGCATGGAGGGTTGAAAAACTATTGGAGTTAGCACATAGTGACTTGGTAGGACCATTTCCACATCCATCCTTCAATAGATTTTGATGTCTCTTTACATTTATTGATGATTTTTTCAGGTACACTTGTGTTTACATTCTCAAATATAAGTTTGATGTCTTTGAGTCTTTTCAAGAATTCAAATATTTTGTAGAGAAACAATTAGGGAATTTCATCTAGATTCTATAAATAGATAATGAGGGTGAATATGTTAACCATTGGTTTGAACAATTTTTTTCTTCAAAAGGTACCAAATTGTAGCACATAGCTCCTAAAATGAAGAAAAATAGGGGTGAACCAAAATGGAATATTATGATTCACCTATTTATCCTAGTTTCATTCAAAATATATGTTATAGAAGACAGATTTGAAAACTAACATAACTAGGGGTTGGGGCCCTAGCTTGGTCAGCTAAATCTTTCCTGTTGCAGGAGGTTGGTCACGAGGTCTAGTCTCCCCCACCCTCATGGTACCAGAGGGTGTGTCATGCCAACACTGTCGGTCACATTAAAAAGTTTACTAGGCGCACTGTAGTTTATAGGGGGTTGTGCTACCCGATTCCTACAGTCTAAATAAAACAAAAACTAACATAACTAACTATTAAATGAAAATTTGGAAAGGGTAAAATTTTGTGTACCTATCGCCAAATATTTTTTTCAGACATCACTGAGGACTCATTCGCCCTATGGTGAATGGGTCCTAGCTAGGGCTTCTAAAAAATTAGTTTATTGGTTTTGTTATGCTCAGTCTGCACTCCCAAATTCTAGTTGTTCACTATCGGAAAGCCAAAAATAAAACCTATAGATTAGTTTCCATGGTTTGACAACTTTTCTTGCAACTTTGACAACTTTGAAACTTTCTTCAATATTTCTCTTCAAATGATCTTCAATCTAAAACCTGTTGTATGGGTCTAAAAATTCAATTGGTGAAGCTTAAATCATTGAAGGAAACCACCAAACCATTAGAATTAAGCTTATAAAATCAAATATGAAACAATGAAGCACAAATAAGCATAAAGGAAATTGAATGCAAACAAACAAAGAAAATCATACCTTTATGCCTTCATTGGTTGATCTCCATTATTCTTCTCTCCTTCGCTTTTGAATATTTAAGATATGTTGCTCTTAGTTTTAAAGTGCACAAAGTAAAAGGCTTAAGACGAAAATGGGGATAGCGAAAGATTGAAGATCGTGGTGGTTAGAGAAAGGAAGAGGTCAAAGCCTGAATTTATAGATGAGAAGATGGTGAAATGGACAGATGAGATTGAGTAGAGAAATGAAGGGTTGAGATTGAATGAGAAAGATTTCATGGGAAACTTGCTCATTCTCAAATTTGAAATTAGTGCCACGTGACTGGAGAAATTTGTGGAATGGAGGCAAAATTGGTGGGTGGAAGAAAATAAGCCAAATTAGTGGCAATTTGGAAGAGTTTAAATTTCAAAATTTGTTGTCATTTTTTAAAAATCATGGAGAAATGTAAGAGTTCATTTTTAAAAAATTAAAAATCATTTATTTTTAAAACCATGGATAATTAATTAAATTTAAATAATTTAATTAATTATTAGATTAGTGAAATTAAATTAAAAAAAGTATTTATTTTATCAAAGACAATGTTAATAATTAAATAATTAAGTAATAATTATTTAATCAGGTGGATTAATGAAATGGGAAATATTAGGATAATTAAACAATAAAAATTATTTAATTATGTATGCATGAAAAGAGGGTGAAATTAGATTAAGGGTTAGACAAAGAATTAGATTTAGATGAAGAAATAGATGAGAAATTAATCCAAAAAATGGCATCACAAGCTTGGGACAATTTTAAGTGTTTACATTTTTCCCCTCTTTGAGACAATGCAACCTGTTGCATTGTTTCAAAGAAAAAAATGATTAACTTATACATGCCCTAGGGATATCCGAGTAAGGATGATATACCCCTCGAGAGATTGATCAAATAGGTCGTGATAAGTTTAATCTCTCAATAGATCATGGGGAGAAGATTTGATAATTGATATTACGCTAGTGATTAAGCAGAAATGCACATTTGATGATAATGCACAACTGATAAGCAAAGATGTACATTTGATGAAATTGCACAATTGATAAGCAAAGATATGCATTTGATGAAAATGTACAACTGATAAGCATAGCTGAACAATTGATGGAAATGATCAATATAGCCAAGTTGATAAGCTAATTAAGCTATTGAGATTGATGCTAGCGCAAAATAATGATTGATTAATAGATTGAGTGATCAGGGAGCATTAGAGTTCCATGCTAAAAAGAAAGTTGATTGATTTGATATTTGGATTAAAAGATTGGTATCAGCTGGATAAAGTGATTAATTGATCTTTGAGATAAGAAGCATGAAGAAAAATGAAATTATGAAGGAAATGGATGATGGAGGAAATGACGGATGAAAAGGGATATGAAGGAAATGAAGATGATGAAAATTCTTGTGCTTTACCTAGTGATTTATCATCATAGAGCTTATTATGTCACAAATTAGTATAAGCATCTAGATGACCTGAATATTGTTTGTGTTTTGATTTAGCAATGAAGTATAAGCATCTAGGTATAAGGACCTTAGATGACCTAAATACTTATTGCATGGAAGACACTATCAGACAAGGAACGCTCTCATCCACACTAGACTCATAGGTCCTTAATGATTTTAGAAAATCATGTCTTAAGATGAGTCATCATGTGAATAAGGAACAATCCACAAATAGCAAACAAGTAAATATGCCTCATCCTCACCTCTCTAGTCCAAGACATCCTTGAGAAGCTAAAAGACATGCCACCAAAGATAAAATCATAAAACAATCAAAGATCGACAAACAAACAGGTGTCATGCTTCAATGTGGAATTGATTCTTGTCATAGTTTATGTGTTTGGTTGGATTTTAAAGATGGGTTGATATGTATGTTGCAATGTCTGCTTGACTGTCAATCTTGGTGTGTTTTGATTTTGTTGAAGTTCAAAGTTGTGTAGCGATTTGAAAGTATCACTGTTCCAAAAAAATTGAAGTTATTTGAATTTTTTTTGGAATATTTAATTTTTTGGGAGATTTTTGGAATATTTGATTTTTTTGGGATTCTTGGAATATTTGACTTTTTGGGGATCTTTTGGAATATATGATTTTTTTGGGATTTTGTTGAAGTTTTACAATGAAATGAGATGGATTGTGAGTGAGCAAACATATAGAGAGGACAGTCCCTCTAACCGTGAGATGCTAAGTATCCCAACCCATAGCTAAGGTTGAGGAAATTCCCTAATGAGGGATAGGACCAACTTAGTATGCATGGAGAAGTGAGCAAGCGAGGGGAATGTTGATCAATTCACAAGCCATGGTGAGTGTGAAAAGGTTATTATGAAGTGGAGGGTGAATGGAAAAGGGATGGAAAGATCAAGTGGAGCTCTAAAGGAAAGAGGAGTGAAGCCTCTACACATAGCACCGATTTCTTGATTTTCACCATGGAACTTGCTCAAGGTGCCACTAAAGTGGTTTTCACCATTGAATGAATTGATTTCTCTTTACTTTTTTTATTTATTTTTTTAATTTATTTTTGTATTTTTTAGGACCTTTTTTCTATTTTTTTTGTTTTTTCAAGACCTTAAAAGAGTGTACTCTTTGAAGTACTCGGGTATAAAGCCTGTGAATATGCATACTATTGATGGGATCACTGAGCAATTCACATTTTGGAGTAGATAACTAGTATGCCTCTAATCCATAGACAACAATGATAACGTATGGACCCAACCAATTCAGTACCCTCTTTTTGGTCTTGTTGATTGCAAGGATTTTCACGAAGGACAAGATCCCCAATCTCAAATGTATGTGGTTTCACTTTATGGTTATAAATTCAGCACATCCATTGTTGGTATGCTCTAAGATGATTGAAAGCAATTTGATGCAATACAAAGAAAGGAAATCAATTATCTCAATCTCTTTAAGCAAAACTTAAAAACAACTCTTGTTTGATCACCCATCCAAGTACATATTTTCCTTCATAAAACCTTGAACTCAAACAATAAAATATGAAAAACAAAGTTCCAAATTTTACAAAACCTTCAAGACACCTTTAACATCATGTCAATGACTGATTATAATCAACTAATTTCCTTAAACATCAATTTATAACCATACCTTTCCAAACTGTCCTCAACCAATCACCATGGCACTCAATGTCCACAAACAGAAACTTTAACTTTTTAAGCACAAACAATCAAATAAATTCTTAAGAAAACCTTATTTGAGTTAAAACAACAATATAAAACTCTTCATAAGTCTGCCCCCCACACACAAATATCATTTCCTTTATTGACTGTCCCAAAACCTAGTAGCAATCCTCATATATATTGTCAGAATTATCTTTTCAACCAAGGATCTATACTAGACTATAAACATTGTTTTGGATACCCTTTTAAGGTTTTTAAAACATAACTAAAAACTAGCATATGTTGTTTTGGAAAACGGACTCCAAAAATGACTGTCTACGTTACAGATTAGGCCTAATTGAACCTGTGACAACAGGGGTCTATTGGTTCATTTGCTTCCAAGTTAATTTCTCACAATAAACACTTCAAAAATTCTTTACTTGACCTGCACATGCTTATAAATCCACCAAATATTCATTCCCACAAAGATTTCCACAAACCCTAATACATTTATTTCCCTAAACTCTGCTTTTACAGACTGTAGTAGTCATAAATCTCAATTTCTTTCGCACCAATCGTATTTGTTTTTATCCAAAACCAATGGAATATGGAAGGAAATATGTATAAGATTAATCTCACCACAAACCAAAGGTTTCCATCTTTTATTAAAGGAGAAACACAATTTTCTAAGCTACTATTTACCCTAATCAGGGTTAGAGACAAATTTCAGGAAATCTTCAATATCTAACTCAAAACAGCATAAATTTGCATGAAAAAAATTGCAATTGGGAGGTGATTGATTTCTCTACAACTTACAAACAATTAATCATGCTCCTCAACCATACAATGGTCGTACACCAGCAAGAAACAACAATTTTTTGTGAGATAATGTAAGAAATAGAGATTTTCTTTATTCAAAATCTATTGAAAAAATCACCCACGAATACAAAATGGTTCCAAAGAATTTTTAAAGGCATTCAAACTAACTTTACACCTTCCAACTGACTACTAACTACCTATCCACCGAATTGGAACTAAATGCCTCTTCATCTTCCCTATTTATAATTTTGCATATTTGTGACAACTTTTGAAATATATTGACATCTTTTTTACATTATTTTCAATTTTGACCCAAAACACTAAATATTTACCTCCTAATCACATGGAAATGACCTCAAAGTCCTTATTACATGGTTGAGACACTAAATTGAATCAAATTTCAAAAAAAATCCTCATGGATGAAAAATTTGATAAGGTGCTCCTGCACCACAATTTGTCTTCGTTCATCCAACAATTCCAATTCTTGCAAATGGGAAACTCAGTAGTCTTCATCACTCATTTGATTGTCAAAGGAGACCCACAAAGAATGAAAATTGATTGAAATGGTAAATATGGATTGAAATCCATAGACAAGGGCATATGGGGTAGTGCATGTGGGAGTGCAGACACTCGTGCGATAAGCCCACAAGGCAGGATTAAGTTGAACATGCCAATCTTGACTAGCTTCATTGACCATCTTTTTAAGAATTTTGAGAATGGTCTTGTTAGAGGCCTCAGCCTAGCCATTACCTTGAGGGTAGTAAGGTGTGGAAAAATGATGTTGTATATGGAAATTCTCATAGAGTTCACGAACATCCTAATTTTTGAGCGGACAGTCGTTATCTATGATAATGGATAAAGGAACACCATAATGGCAGATGATATCATTCAGTATGAAAGTGGCTATTTGTTTTCTAGTGAGGTGGGTGAGGGGAATAGCTTCAATCCATTTCATGAAGTAGTTTGTGGCAACAAGAATGAACTTATGGCCATTACATGAAGGTGGATGGATCTTTCCCACAAGATCAAGTCTCCACTAATAAAAGGGCCACAATGTAGCAAGCAGCTACAATTCTTATGCAAGAGCATGTATTAAGTCCACATGTTTTTGAAACTGCTTGTATTTTTTAACAAACTGATAAGCATCATTTTCCATTGTAGGCCAATAATAACCCATACACAAGAGTTTCTTCGCTAAGGTAGGACCACTAGAATGTGTAAGCCACATATACCTTCATGTATTTCCTGTAAAGAAGTTTTGACCTCATCATGCTTAAGACGTTGGAGTAAAGTACCATCAAGACCTCGATGGTATATGGTATTGACTAAGATTACATAATGGGAGGCTTGACGAATAAAGGTTTTATGAGATTTATTGGATAGGTCTGATGGTAAGATGTTATAATGGAGATAGGTATAAATATCCCCATACCATTGAGAATTAGGACCAATAATAAGACATATCATTTCAGATTGTGGTACATTATAAGCAGGTTCCAAAAGAGGCTCTACCAAGAACTCACAGTAGGCGACATTGCTTGGAATTTCCATAAGTGGACCAATTGTTGTCATTCCATTAGCAGCTCTGTTAATATCTCAAGGGATCTGCTCAAAAGAAATTGATATGAAATAGGCCTTGAAATCATCCACCATTCTTTTGTAAGGCATTAATTTTTCATCTTTTGTTTTATGGTCATCATTAACTTGTCTAATCACTAGCTGAGAGTCACCAAGGACACGCAACTCTAGAATTTTCCATTGCACAGCCATATGGAGCCTAGAAAGTGATGCCTCATATTCTGCAATATTGTTGGTACATGGAAATTGTATCTTATAAGCTTTAGGTATATAATCCCCTTGCAGTGTGACAAAGAAAATGCCAATTCTAGAACCACTTTGTGTGAAGGAGCCATCAAAATATAAATTCCAAATATGTGTAGATTCCATGTTGAAGATTGATTCATTAGGCAACTCTATAATAAGAGGATGATCATCTATCATAGGAGCATCGATGAGTTGATTTTCTATATCTTCTCCTTTGATTGCTTTTATTTCCACGTACTCAATATCAAACTCACTAAGAATCATAACCCATTTAGTCAATCATCCTATGAGTGCTACTTTGTTCAGGAGGTACTTAAGAGGATCAATTTTTGTGATGAGCTTTGTTTGGTGTGTAAGCATGTAATGTTGTAGCTTCTGTGAGGCAAAAACTATAGCAAGGAATGTTCTTTCGATGGAACTATAATTGAGCTCATATCCCACTAGAGTACGACTAATGTAATAGATTGCATGTTCCTTTCCTTTAGAGTCATGTTGTGCCAAAAGTGCCCCCAGTGTTGTGGTGGTTGTGGATATATAAAGGAGTAAAGGCTTGTCATCTGTAGGAGGTACTAATATTGGTAGTGTCATCAAATATTCTTTGATTTTCTGAAAATCTTTTTCACATTTTTCATCCCATATGAATGGAACATTCTTGCGTAACAGGTGTTGAAATGGTTGACACTTATCTGCAAGTTGTTCTATGAAATGACGGATAGACTGAAGTTTTCCTTGCAATGATCATAGCTGACTGATATTCTTAGGTGGAGGCATTTCAAGTATAGCTTTTACTTTTGCAAGATCGACTTCAATTCCTTTAGATGAGACAATGTATCCAAGGAGTTTCATAGAGGTTACCCCGAAGACACATTTATTTGGATTCAATCAGACCTTTTATTTTTCTAATCTTGTGAAAAGTTTTCCCATGATCTCTAGATGTCCAACTTTGGTGTAGGATTTTCCCAACAAATCATCTACATAGCCTTCCAAATAGGTATGTATCATGTCATGAAAGATAGTGGTCATTGCACTCTGGTATGTAGCTCCAGTGTTCTTCAACCTGAAGGGCATGATATTCCAATAGAAGGTTCCCCAAGGACAAGTGAATGATGTCCTAATTTGATCTTTAGGAGAAATTTTAATCTAATTGTAGCCTAAGAAACCATCCATGAGAGATAACATTTTTTCCCTATTGTTAAATCCACTATCATGTCAATGTTTGGAAGTGGGAAGTCATCTTTCGGCCAAGCTTTGTTTAAATCTCTGAAATCTGTGTAAACATGGACACTCCCATCAGGTTTTAAAACTGGTGCTAAGTTTGAAATCCACTCAGCATAGTCAACAAGTTTTATAAATCCCACATCTAGTAACTTTTGTAATTTAGCTTTTACCAATAGAGCGACATGCTGGTGCATTTTTCTCAATTTTTGCTTAACAGGTTTTGCCCCCGATGGCAAAGAAAAGTAATGCATTACTAAATCTAGATCAATTCCTAGCATGTGTGCATAGGACCACACAAATTTGACTTGTCTTTCCTTGTAAAACTATATATGCTCTATTCTCTCTTTAGGTGTTAATGATTCTACTAGATGAATTATCCTTGGTTTTTCTTCTATGCCCAGATTTGTTGGTATTGCCTTCTCCACCAACATAGATTATTTTTCATGATATGGTGTTATGGGAAGTGTGTCAATCCATCCATCCTCAAGTGCCTCAGAGAGGTTTCACCCTTGGATATGTCCTTTCATTTTACTTTTTTTTGGGTCTAATAGTTCCACAAAGCAGTTTTCACTAGAAGACCTATTTATACTTTCAATAATTTTGTGACTAAAAGGCTTGGCACCTTCTCCAAAGTAAGTCGCACTATTGAGTTCTATGATGAAACCTACTTTATGATCACCAAGAGGTGTGTCTTCTTGTGTTCCCAAAAATTTTATGATTTCCTCATCATTTTGAAACATATCTAGCTGTGGCAGTCCCTTTTGAACCCAATCAATGAGTTGGGGGTGAACTAGGGGTAAAGGGTCATGATTTGAGTCAATATTTTGAATGGATTCAAGGGTACAAGTGTTATGATCAGGTTCAAGGGTAAAGACACTATTATAGTCATAGATGTCAATAAATTCATCGATGGTAGTTTCCTCATCTATATGTCTAGCATTAGAGGACTCTACTTCCTTACTTGGAGTACACATGATACTCAAGGTCTTATCTTTCTATGTGTCATATCCTAAACCAAGGAATTTTTGTGTACGAGTAGGTTGTATTGGTTCCAAGATACCTTGTTTCTATAAACCTAGAGGAATTTTACCATCATATCCCATTTGTTTCATAAGATCAAATCCTTTGTTGTACTGTTCAACAAATATCTTTATCTCTAGTTTTTCAACTTGTTCTTTTTTTGTATCCTCATCTTTTTACAGCCATCTCAGGAGATCACCTTCTTTTGTTTCATCATAAAGGGCTCCCCATTTTTGAAATAAAATTATTTACAAACCAATGTAGTATCGGTATCTGATGTGGTCTTAGGCATCTGTGGTTTTCCATAAGTGTGGGGAGATCAATGCAAAGAGCATGATTCAAGGTATATTCTCCTACTCCTTGTTCTTTCACTTGTATTTTGATCTCAACTTCATTGGATTTTGAGGTGGACACCTTTAATGACTTAGGATCAACATATTCTTGAGAAGGAAGTGCTTCACGATTGCTAGGGATTGTGATTTCAATTTTAGGACTTAGAATATTGCAATACATGAAAGGGCTTGGATCTCCTAGTATTGTGATTTCAATACCATTATGCAGAAATTTAATGCACTGATGGTATGTAGAAGGTATCGCTTGCATTGCATGAATCTATGGTCTTCCAAGGAGGATGTTATAGGTCAGAGGGAGATCAAGGACTTGGAAAACCACATCCTTTATCACAGGCCCAACCTTGATTGGTAAAGTAACTAATCCTTTAGATGAGCATTCATCTTCATCATATTCCTTTATGGTAATATTTTTCTTTGGACAACTGTTCTTTCATAGAACCCTAATTCTATGATCAATTTTTTAGTACAAATATTAAGAACTGCTCCTCCATCTATCAGAACTCACTTGATCTTGACTTTATGGACAAGGATTTCAATGTGTAGAGGTGCATTATGTGGTTGTTGGATGGATGAATCATTTTTCTCAATAAAAGTAAGAGTGTGAGGAAAGGTGTTGTGTCCCACCATAGCTTATAATTGATCTATATGCAAGTCTGTAGGCACTGTAGCAGTAGCAAGCACTTTATCTAGGATAGATTTATGCTCAGGAGATAGGCATAGCAGCTCAAGTATGGAAGTTTTCATAGTTGTTTTACCTAAATGCTCTATGAGGTTGTATCACGAAGCTGGTGCAACGGTTTTTGAATTAGGAACTCTAAGGGTAAATTTGCCTCTGTGAGTAGTAACATTTCAATCAGGTTCTTTTCCTTTTATAATGAAATTTTTCACATTATTATCAACCTCATTGATGTTATTTATGACATAGTCGTACTTAGCAGTAGTATAGCTTACACCATCACCAAATTTAGGGGCCTTTCTTTTATCTTTTTCATGCTTAGGGAAAGGATTTTTAAACATATTGTGATCATAATTATCAGAAGGAGTGTGTCTATCAACTGCTATCTTACTATCATCAATAAGGTCTTGTATCACATGTCAAAGTTTATTGCAACTATTAGTCTTATGTCCTTTGTGTCTATGATAGTCACAAAAGTGATCATCATCCCACCATGGGGGTTTGACTTGTGGATTATATTCTCTCATCTCAGGTAGCATTATAATATCATTTTCAAGGAATTCATTTAATGCCAATTCAAGCGATTGTCCCAATCGTGAAAATTTTTCTTTAAGAAAGCTTCTTTGTTTTTATTTTCCTTTGTCTGAAGATGAACCTTTAAGGTTGTAGATAGGTGATGATGTTTTAGTCATTTTCGCATCAACAACTCCATCATTGATTACATTCTTAATCTTAACCCAAAAAGGTGTCTTGTTACTCGAGCCTAATTTTTGGCCTTTTTCATTATTAAGTTTAATAGTTCCATCATCAATGAGATTATTTTCAATTCAAAATCCCATTTCTATGACTTCATCAAAATAATCCAAGCATTTGAGGTGAATTTCCTTTCCAATTTCCTTGTTCAAATTTTGACAAAAGAGGTCAACCAATTGTTTGTTTGGAATTTTATAAGGTACTCATTTTGTCAAATGTCTCCATCTCTGTAAAAATGACACAAAAGATTCTCCTTGTTTTTGCTTGGTGTTAAAAAGGTCTGACATGGTCACTTCAAGTTCACAATTGTAACTATAATGTGAAACAAATTTATCAGCCAGTTCTTGAAAAGATTTGATGGTTGAGGGTAATCGTGAAAACCATTTCATATATTCTCCTCTTATACTGCGAGGGAATAATCTCATAAGATTTGTCTCACCAACTGAAAATTCCAAGGTAGCAATACAAAATTCTCTTAAGTGATCTTTAGGATCTCCTTTTCCCTTATATTTATCAAGTCTCAGTATGTCCTAGTGACTAGGAAAAGGTGGCATCGGTTTGCTCAGATTGAAAGGATAAGGACATATATCTTCAATGGAAAACTTTTAGGATGATGTTTTACTATTTTTGAGAGTATCCAATTCCTATCTCAATGCTCCAAGCTCATCCAAAATAGGATTATTTGTAGGTGTAGGTTTTGACGTCTTTGAATATCTCTTGTAACCAAGTTGTAAATAAAAGGGTTTGCTATCCTTGGTTCTATCATCATTGCTTGTTTTGGTATGCTTAGATTCATTATATTCATGTTTGTGATTCATCATGAGTAATGATATGTCAAAATCAGGAGGCAATTTGATTCCTTCATCAGCAAGGTGTTGGAACATAATGATCTACTGAGAGGGGGGTGAATCGTAGATACTCAAATTTTTGGCTCTCAAAACTTTTATGTAGATTACTTCCTTAACCACCCAATGTGCAGATACTAAACATGCAAATACATAAATATGCATGACCACAAAAACATCACATAACACCATATGTAAGTGGAAAACCCAAGATGGGAAAAAACATGGTGACAAAAGTTGCTTGAGGCTACTACTCAAATACAATGTCACAAATGAAATGTCTATTACAATGTTTAGAAGCTACAACTTCAAGGATGCTACAACACCCTGTTTTAGGAGCTACAACTCCAAGGATGCAACAACACCCTAATTTAGAAGTAACAACTTCAATTTGACTACAATCCCCTAATACGAGCTGCAACTCAGTACAATGAGAAAACCACCTCTGTGATAAAAAAACAAAAGTATGCATAAGACTTGGTTCTACAAAACTGATCATGCATCATTACATTCAATACATTGTTGCACTTACTACAACTCACTCTGTTGTTGTAGCTGCACTCTCAGCAACACACACCCCTGCTCTACACTCTCTTTTGCACATAGAACACTCACTGTTTCATCCTACTGCACTACACACCTTTCCCTTTCTGTAGTGTCTCATACATCTACACTCTATTGAATGAAAACCTAGATGATATTTTTTATTACAGTCTAGGACTTCCTTGCATGTGCATTCTCTGTCTGTTGTGTTGCTCTCTCTACTTCCTTACCATCACAGCTACATATTCATAACTCTATTTTTCCACACTGCGACTGTAAACTCATCTATATACAAGTAGATGCAACCTACACTTCACCTCTAAATAGACTCAATCTTTTGACACATCCAATTATCTTTTATCTCCACCAACCTACTATATTTGCCTCAATATTCTCACCTATATAGATCAACTTGAATATTCTGCTAGGGTTTCCATACTTGCTATCTTCACTAGCAAGCTTCCTCTACCTCGAGCCACACATAGCACTATCTAGCTCATCATAAAGACATCTGATAGCATTTACCAAATATTTCCATATCCTACATCGAGCCACCCAACATTTAATTTTGTTACTGATAATTTTTCCAAATCTCTCTATCAAATCCAAGAATCTAATATGCATTAAATGCATTCTCCTATCCATTAAATCTGATTTGATCTTGATCATATCTGCAATTTGAACTACCACTCAGTATATCATATTTTCACTGACATTGGTCACAAGTGCAACTGGATCAATTAATTCTTTCTCCTATGTTGGTTACCACTTAACCAGACCATTGTAGATCTTCTAGTTTGAATACTAGTTGTTGATCTTCTCTCTTGTGCCAAGATCCTACGATCCTTTGTTCATCTCAGCACCATTAAATCACCATTATTCCATTAGCTACAATTATACTATCGTCATTGATCCTCATCTCATACCAATCGCTTATCGCCATCAAATCTTTGTCACTTGATCTCCACCGTTGATCATAGGGTTCTGTTTCAAAGTGCATCACATGTCACTCTATCGAGGATATATTCACAATAGTCTCTTCGACATCCATCGTTCTCTTCCATATGAACTACCTTCAAGTACATGGGCCCACAAGCCATCTTTCCTCCATTTCATCACCACCTAATTCACAACACTAATGTGAATTATCATATCAAGCAATCACTCTTCACCACCTATTCTCCTTCATCACAATCTATCATCATCATCATCCTACCGTGTCCCACTTAGCTTATCGCTTCATCAAAGAGACATCTTCCAGACTCCTACCAATACACTAATGTCACACCGATGAGATAGCCATCGATCTATCGAAGAGACATCAACTCCACTCTCATCGATATGGCATTGTCACACTGATACCATTTGTTGTTCTAGACAAGTGGTCCCCACACCATCATGTTACCACATGTCACCATCCATTGTCATTTCCTTCCATGTGTCATCTAGCCATTTGTTTCATGGTTGTTTCATCAATGTGTGTCATCCTCATCTTACCGGGTCTCACTACCACATCCTCTTTATTGGGTCCCACAATCAGTATCCAATCTCCCATTACCCTATCAAAGAGACTAGCTTCATAGTCTTAGCAACACCACTTTGTCTCACTAATGGGAAGGTCATCAGGTTATCAAGGAGACATCTAAATAGGTCTCACCAATGACCTTCAGTCACGCTGATGAAGACTCTTGATGACATCACCTATCCACCTCATCACCATGTCACTGCATCGTAATCCACAACAAGGATGTGGATTACCATTCACTCAATATTATGCCACATTTTATCTTCATCATCATTGTCACCCACATCATTATGATTGGGTCCCATAGTGAATGCTACCTTCTCATTACTCCATCAAAGAGACAACCAACGGTCTCACCGATGTTGTCCAGTCTCGCTGATAGCACTACCACACTCCTTATCGCTCCAATGAAGAGATGTTCATAGAACTACCTTTGATGACCCAATGTCTCGCCGATGACATAGCTATCAAGCTATCAAAGAGACTCTAGGGAAATTCTCGTTGATACCATTCAATCTTGTCAATATTCTCTTGTCATGTCGATAAAGCTCTTCTTACAACATCGTGTGATCACAGAAGACTGGAACATTAGAACCACAAGTCAGGGGTTATGAAGTTTTGGAAACCTCCAACTTACCAACCACAAAGACAAGTCCCACTGAAAATTTATTGTCACACCGACATGAACCTCGAACTTCATCAATAGATTTCCAAGATGTGAGGGGCCAGCCAAAGGATGAACATAATGGGCTTAAATCATTACTTAAGCTCCCTATAACCACCAAACATAAGTCACCATTGAAATAGAACATTTTGAGGAAACCATGATTGTAAATGCATTAGGGTTTATCTATAAACCCTAGTATCACCCAAGAGCATAATTAAATCCATTCTAAGCAAATTCTTCATTTTTTGGACCTGCAAAGCACATCATTGGAATGCTCTCGAAAAACCCATATCAAATTTTCCACCTAATTTTTAATCAATTCCACTACTCTCACATTCATCCTCAAACCTTCATAGCATTTAGGCACACCACTGATCTATCATCATGCCAACATCTCCCTTGCATGATCAATTTCACACTCCTTTGACATCAAAGACACTTTTAACATCAGTGACAACATCGTAACATATGCATTCACCAGCAACCTGCACCCATGCTCCCATATTCACTACAAACCTTATTTCCTTGAAATCAATTACACTTTCCATTAATTCCATCATTCTCACTTGCATGAGAAAATTCGTTTCATGTTTGATCCTCTTCCATCATGCCAAAAATCTGCCTTGCATGATATTCCCTTTTGGCATCAATGACAACTATATGCCAACAATCTCCCCTTTTTCATTGATGGAAAAAATTAAATTCTCAACCTTTCCAAAGGTTTGATACCAATGATGGATAACATCTAAGCTCTCAATTCTCTTCCTTTGACATTCCTTCTCCTTTGCTCATCCTTATGAGCATCTGCACAACTTTCTCTCTTATGCTCTACTTTGATCATTTTCTCACTTTTTCTCCCCATGCTCAATTGTTTTGAGAATTTGCACAACTTTCCCCCCCTTTGACATCAATGGAAAAGGGTCATAACTTTCTCCTCTTCTTTATCTGAGGTCACCATACTGTTGCAACCTTCACTTCTTCTTAGCAATGGCAAAGGGACTTAGCTCCCCCTTTGACTGATACCAACTAAAAAAATTTTGCTCTCATGCCAATTGTTTCTCTCCTTTTTACTACAATGGAAAAACCATATATTTCAATTTAACTATCAATTACTAATATCTTATGCCAGTTGAAGTGCCATTACATGCTCAATGCCAATTAGGTCTGATATCAATTATAGATGTTATGCTTCATGCTTCATACCAATTGATATCATATACTTGACACCAATTGATGGTATCATGCCTTGATACTACTCAACATTCTAAATTGTAATGTACCAAATATAACACTAATTTGATACCAAAAGCAACTTCTTCATAGATATGAATTGTATTTTTTATACACTTTGCTCCATCCTCTTCTACTGGCCTACTTACACATTTGCTTCATTTCAAGTTTTGCACTTCATTTGTACCAGCTAATCTGACCATGAAATTGATCTGATATCCATAGCAACTCCTGATATCATGCAACATTTTCTTCTCAACATACTCGATAATTTGATTCCTTTTGGGCTTTGTACCAACTAGACTATTCTAAACCAATTTACAATGGTTTTATACCAATTTAGAAACACTATACATAGAACAATTTCCTTTTAGCCATATCTCTTCTCCTTGCAGGCAAGAAGCATTTCTCTAGACAGAGCATGTACACCACTTTTTCTTCAATAACTGATACCAATTGTTGATATCAATTGTTGCAGCTGACTATCCACTATCTGTTGATGTTCTTACCCTCTAACTAGAATTTCAAAGAGCAAGAATGTGACCATATATCTATAACTATCAATTCATTAGAAATCTGTAAAACATGTTTTACCTAACTTGATCTCTTTCTCCATTTCCAAGGATGAATGAGGTACCAATTTCACTCCCCCTGGATTCATGCCCCATCACTACTAATTAGTGATTTAAAGTAGAAGCAGCCTCATGGAGCATTGTTTGCCAGTCTTTCTCTTTCTATACCTTTTTTTTTCTTTTTTCTCTAGTTGGAAAACCTTCCTCTCAAGAATATTTGAACCATTGTTCACCTTAGGGTACATATTCCTTTTCTCACTATGTTCTTTTGGTCTTACATGATTCATTTTACAATGTTTCGCAAAGTGACCAAAATTGTGGCAGTTAAAACACATTAGACCCATGTTTACAATAGGAGCAAATGAATTTATATGCATATGTTTTGTGCTCCCACTAGGTGTTGTTGTACACTCACACACTCTCTGACCAAATTGATTACAAGTAAAACAATAACCATAAAAACATGAGTAGATGTTCATATTCATTCTTTTTGTAGGGTAAGATGATCGTCTTTGCTTTGACATTTTGGCATGTCTCATCCTAGTAAATCTTTTTGCATCAACTCCCTTTGTATGTTGCTTCTTCTTCAATGTTTCAGGGACTAATTTCTCCATATTCTTATCTGGTGTGGATTTCTTTTCATTTGTGTAGCATCTTTCTTCTGTTATAAATCTATCATCTAGTCTTGCAAAAATACTGGTAGAGGAACCCATTCCTTTCTCAAATCCAAGGCCAACCTTCTCCTTAGGTTCTGATGGATTTTGTGACTTAACCAGTTCATCAAGTATTTTAGAGCCACCTTTCAACTTTAGGCCTTTATCAATCTGCTCCTTAGTTCTTTCTAACTCTTTTCTCAAGGCCACTATTTCTTCCTCCTATGTCATGCACTAATTTGATTTAGATTGCAGTTCAATATGAACTGCATATTTTCTCTTCTTTCTTCTTCCACCTCAATCTTCAAGTTGATCACCATCTGATTAGATTATTTAAGACTCTTTTTCATCTTATCTATCTCCTCTTGATCAATTATTTTTAGTTCTTTCTTCTCTTTTCTCAAACTTTTAATCTCATCCAAAGCACAAATGAGTTCACCTTCAAGATCAATATTTCCACCTTCACTGGAGGTCTCAGCATTTTCTTCTTTATCATATCTTTCAACATCCATGGACAAGAAATACTTTTCCTCAATCTCACATGAACCTTCATGTTCATCATCTGAGCTACCAAAATCATTTGATAATCTATTTTCTTCTTTTGTAGATAGATCTACCGCATCTATCTGCTTACTACTACTTTCCTTTTTACTAGAACTTTCAGCTTTCTCCTCCTTAGAATTATCCTTTTCATCATGAGAACATTGAGAATCTAGACAAGAAATTTTACTCCTATATTTTCTAAATGCATACCTCAGTCTTCTTCTAAAATCAACATTTTTGGATCTAGATGTAGATGTTTCTTCTTCATCACTTCTTGTTGCAACTTCACTTGAGAAATAATTTGTAGATTTCTCATCTTCACTTGTCTCAAGACTTTTAGATTCACTATGATATCTCTCAATCAATGACTGTACCTCAACATCACTTCCTTAATACATCCTCTTTAGCTTGTTCCACACTTCATGTGCACTTTGGCAATGATGACTTTAAAAATATGGAACTTGACGACCCACAAAGAATTGCATCCATTTCTTTAGCATTATCCTCATATGCCTTCTTTTTAGACTTAGTAATTGGAGTTGTAGTAGGATTTGTATATCCATTTACTACTAACATCCACACATCAAACCCTATGGATCCCAAATGCAACTTCATTAAAAAGCTCCAAGACTTATAGTCTGATCCATTAAAGAGAGATACCTCTTCTATCCATGAGCCTTCTTCGTAGTTCATTCGTGTGTTCACACACCAAGATCTAACAGAGCTGATTAAGCTTCTCCTAAGGAACCTAGGGCTCTGATACCAATTGTTGGAACAAAATGATCTACTAAGAGTGGGGTGAATTAGTAGATACTCAAATTTTTGGCTCTCAAAACCTTTATGAAAATTAATTCCTTAACCACCCAATGTGCAGATACTAAACATGCAGAGACATAAATATGCATGCACACAAAAACATCACATAACACCATATGTATGTGGAAAACCCAAGATGGGAAAATCCATGGTGACAAAAGCTACTTGAGGCTACTACTCAAATCCAACATCACAAATGAAATCTTTGTTACAATGTTTAGAAGCTACAACTTCAAGGATGCTACAACACCCTGTTTTAGGAGCTACAACTCCAAGGATGCAGCAACACCCTAATTTAGAAGCAAAAACTTCAAGGAGACTACAATCCCCTAATCTGAGCTACAACTCAGTACAATGAGGCAACCACCTCTATGATAAAAAATACAAGTATGCATAAGACTTGGTTCTACAAAACTTGATCTTACATCATTACATTCAATACATTGTTGCACTTACTGCAACTCACACTCTGTTGTTGTAGTTGCCCTCTTAGCAACACCCACCCTTGTTTTGCACTCTCTTTTGCACATAGAACAGTCACTATTCTATCTTGTTGCACTGCACACCTTTCCCTTTCTGTAGTGACTCATACATCTACACTCTATTGAATACAAACCTAGATGAAATTTTGTATTACAATCTAGGACTTCCCTGCATGTGCATTCTATGTCTTCTTTGTTGCTCTCTCTACTTCCTTCCCATCACAACTACATATTCATAACTCTATTTTTCCACACTCTACAAATATAGATTCCTCTTTGTATTAGTAGATGCAACCTACTCTTCACTTCTTAACAGATTCAATATTTTGACATATCCAATTGTCTTCTGTCTCCACTGACCTGCTATCTCTACCTCAAGATTCTCACCTGTACATATCAGCTCAAATCTTCTACTAGGGTTTCCATACTTTCTATCTTCACCAGCAAGCTTCCTCTACCTTGAGCCACACACCACTGTCTAGCTCATCATAAATAAATTTGATAGCATTTAACAGATATTGCCATATCTTGCATTGATCCATGCAACATTTAATTATGTTATAGATAATTTTCCCAAATTAGCTCTTTATCAAATCCAAGAATCTGATATGCATTAAATGCATTCTCCTGTCCATTCAATTTGATTTGATCTTGATCATATCTGCAATTTGAACCACCACTTAGTATATCATATTTTCACCAACATTGGTCACAAGTGCAGTTGAACCACTTAATTCTTTCTCCTATGTCGATTACCAATCTAACACCTATTCACACGGACCAGACCTTTGTAGATCTTCAATTTTGAATATTGTCCATTGATCTCTCTCGTGCCAAGATCCTATGATCCTTTGTTCATTTTGACACCTTTAAATCACCACCATTCAATTAGCGACAATTAGACTATCACCATTGTTCCTCATCTCATGCCAATCGCTTATCACCATCAGATCTTTTCAACTTGATCTCCACTATCAATCATAGGGTTTAGTTTCAAAGTGCATCACATGTCACTCTATCGAGGAGACATTAACTACAGTCTCATTGATGTATGCCATTCTCTTCGATATGAATCACCTTTGAGTACATGGGCCCACAAGCCATTTTTCCTCCATGTCATCAACACCTGATTCGCAACACCAATTCAAATTAGCATATCAAGCAATTTCTCTTTTCCAACTATTCTCCTTCATCACAATCTATCATTGGCATCATCCTATCGAAGAGACATCAACTCCACTCTCTTTGATATGGTGTTGTCATGCCGATACCATTTGTTGTTGTAGACAAGTGCTCCCCATGCCATCATGTTACCACATGTCACCATCCATTCTCATTTCCTTCCATGTGTCATCGAGTCATTCATTTCATGGTTGTTTCATCAATGTGTGTCATCCTCATCTTACCAGGTCTCATTGCCACATCCTCCTTATTGGGTCCCACAGTCAGTATCCATTCTCCCATCACCTTGTCAAAGAGACTATCTTCATAGTCCTAGCGACACCACTCTGTCTCACCAATGGAAAGGTCATCGGGTTGTCAAGGAGACATTTGAACAAGTCTCATCGATGACCTTCAATCATGTTGATGAAGACTCCTTATGATGTCACATGTCCACCTCATCACCATGTCACTACATCACAATCCACAACAAGGATGTGGATTACCATTTACTCAATCCTATTATGATACATGTTGTCTTCATCATCATTTTCACCCACATCTTTATGACTGGGTCCCATATTGAATGCTACCTTCTCATCACTCCATCGAAGAGACACAACCAAAGGTCTCATCGATGTCGTCCAATCTCACTGATAACACTACCACACTCTTTATCACTCCATCGAAGAGACGTTCATAGAACTCCCTTCGATGACCCAATGTCTCACAAATGACATAGCTATTGGGCTATCAAAGAGACTCCAAGGTGAGTCTCACTAATACCATTCAATCTTGGTGATATTCTCTTGTCATGTTGATAAAGCTCTTCTTCCAACGTTGTGTGCTCATAGAACATTGGAACATTAGAACCACAAGTCAGGGGTTATGAAGTTTTGGAAACCTCTAACTTACTAGCCACAAAGACAAGTCCCATCGAAAAGTTCCTATCATGCTGACATGAACCTCAAACTTCATCAACTAGTTTCCAAGATGTGAGGGGCTGATCACAGGACAAACATAATGGGATTAAGTCATTACTTAAGCTCCCTATAACCGCCAAAAACAAGTCATCATCAAAATAGAATATTTTGAGGACTTCGTGACTGTAAACGCATTAGGGTTTATTATAAACCCTAGTATCACCTGAGAGCATAATTAAATTCATTCTAAGTGAATTCTTCATTTTCTGGACCTATAGAGCACATCACTAGAATGCTTTTGAAAAACCCATATCGAATCTACCACCTAATTTGTTATCAGATCCACTGCTCTCACATTCATCCTCTGAGCTTCATAGAATTTAGGCACACCACTGATCTATCATCATGCCAACATCTCCATTTCCTGATCAATTCCACACTCCTTTGACATCAAAGACACTTTTGACATCAGTGACAACATCGTAGCATATGCATTCACTAGCAATCTGTACCTATCCTCCCATATTCACTACAAACCTTATCTCCTTGACATCAATGACACTTTCCATTAATGCCATCATCCTCACTTGCATGACCAAATCCATTTCATTTATGATCCTCTTCCACCATGCCAATAATCTTCCTTGCATGATATTCCCTTTTGACATCAATGAAAACTATATTCCAACACAAGGGCTCTGAAGGATTGTTGTGGATTACGTTTGACCACCTCTTTAAGAATTTTAGTGAATCTATGATCATGAAGTGCTTCCTCTTTATGAGATTGGGTTACTTCTTCGTTATTAGTTTCATTTGTTTCATTAGTTGCAACACTAATGCAATCTTCCCCATCAAAATCATTTCCCCAAGGGTTTCCTTCTTGAAACATTCTTATTCTTGTTTTAGGGGACAAAGGTGATTGTTCTGATCTTTGTCCTAGGACTAGACAATGTATGAGACTCAATATTAGGATGTAATGAAAATTTGTATGACTCTAAGATAAGATATGGGCATGTAATGGTATGACTCTACAGATGACAAGCTTGATATGATAAAAATGCAAGAACTCAAAGCAACTCTAGGTCTGAAAATAATTATGATGCAAGGCTTTACATGTGCTATGATGGAGAGACACAAGGATAATTGATCAAGAGAGGGTATGCTAAAGTAGGAGATTATGAACTCCAAGAATATTTCCTTACTCAAAGATAATGATATATTCCCTATAAACAATGATTTTAGCTTCCAAGGGCTTTCTTGCACTTCTAGAGTTTTTCACCTAAAAGGAGAAAGTTGGGCCAAAATGCAATGTAAACACTCAAAATAAATGTAATGTGGATGAAATATGCCTATATGAGATGATCTAAATTCAAATAATTGCTAAAATAAATTGATTTGATATGCAAAACTAAGAAATGCAAAGTTTTTGAAAACACATTGTGATATGCAGAATGATAAAATGAATGCAATAGAGAACAAAATAAAGATGATGAACATAAATTGTGCACCTAGAAACTGATAAAGGACAAAATGAATATTGTAGATGCATTTGAAATTCTAGAAATTTTGATTTTTCAACCTACTGGGACACTTACGCCAAGCTGGGCGACTTAGTCCCACATCAGGTAAACTACTTAGAAATTTGTTTATGCCAAAAGGGTATCAAGAACTATTAAAATTTTGAAAAACCAATGCAGTGGGACTAAGTCGCCATTATTGGTGACTTAGTCCACTTAGGATTTTCTACAAATCCGAAAATGGAAATGGAAGCCCAATGTCTGCACTCTATTTTCTGATGGAAACCTAGATCTGAATCTGCAAAAATACCTACAAAATAGAGTATAAATTGGTTTCTAATGGGAGGTTTTCCTTAGTCAAACCCCTAGTTGGTATTTAAACCTTGAAAGAGATAAAATTTGCACAAAACCCTAGCCCTAAGTCTGTCTAAGACTAGGAAGTCTAAAAATAAGATGCAACCCTATTCTAATGTGCAAGAATAAGATGCATAAATGGATTTAGAACAATGCAAGTCTCATCCTAAGAGACACTAAATCACATTAGAATGAATCTTAATGACATGCAAACCTTCCTTAGGCTGAATATGGAGAGAAAATGAAAGATGGAGTCACTTTGAAAACAAGTCCTTAGGCTTGATTTGAAGACTAGTTGCATCTCCTCAACCTAGATTTCTCCATGATTCTCCATAGGCATCCATAATCAATCCTTTGCAATGTAAGATATTGAACAAAAAGTGAGCTTGAAGACCTGTAAAAACCCTAGTTTTCTGCCCTAAAGCTTCAACTTTGTTGTAGATAAACTAATGAAACTTCTTGTGAAAGATATTTGACTCTTGACTCTTGAATTTGTTTGATGAAAATGACTTAATGCTATGAAAAATTACCTAAAAACATGTACTTATAGGCAATAACACCAAATTATTCATTATTTTAACTTCACAGACCAGCATCCATCAAGAATTTGAATTAATTCGGTGATTTTCCCACTCAAAAGTGAAAAATACCTCAAAAGGGACTAAGTTGCCACCTTGGGTGACTTAGTCCCACTAGGGATTTTTGAGGTGGGTTTCATGAAATTTGAGTGGTTTTAATGTTGCTTGTTAGGATTTGTATGATTTGTGAGTGGAATAGGCCTTAAAGTCCAAAAGAATGAGCATTAGGGGCCTATAAATGTAGTTTATAAGGGGTGATTGATGCAAGGGTGTCTAAAATAGGACCACATTGGGCCACAGATTGTACTTTATGCAAAGGAGTACAATTTATATGTCCATAGTTAGCCCCCACTTTAGCGCCCATATGACTACGTGCATATGTAAGCTAAAGGACTATAAACAGTGCACTTTACTTCCTAAAAGGATACTCACTCAAAAGATGAGAGAATGAAGCCTCCAGTATAATTATCTGCAAAACCACAACATTAGGAACCACATCCTACAACACAAATTCATTAGTTGTCCAAAAAATCCTTTTATCTAACTTCTAGAAATCAAATTTGGGAGTAGATGTATGCCCTCCCTTGATTTTGCTTGCTTTACAGAGGTGGAATCAAGGTAGCAATCTAGCCACATTGAATAAGGAACATCATACTGTAGGAGATTTCCAAGTACCATGCCACATAATGATAGATAATTGATAATGTCGAGTGTAGAATCACGATTCCAATGCATCAAACAATGTCAAAAACGGAGTTCCCTAGCACCTGTTAGGGTGTTTTGAATAAAAAGCACTTTATTAACTCTTAAGATAGGAAAAACCTTAATTTTATACATAAGAGTAAAAAGAATGAAAAGAGTTAAAAGAGATGAAAGTGAATTATTTTATCACTTACTATTTCATTTTAACTTCTTGTAGCTTGAGAGTGATGAGCGAGACAGAAATATGCCGAGCAGACGAGATTACAAGCCTGCATGAATGGACATTCTACAGGACCATGTGGCACATAGCGAGCGTCATCAGGAGGTGAGTCAATTCCGCTACCTGTGTTGTGTGTTTATGTAATGATTTAATTATTTTTATGCATATCTAGGTTAATTTAGGATTGTGGAAAAAAAAGTTCGCAAAGTGTCCCCTTTTTTTCACAAAGTGTCCCATTTGTTCGCAAAGTGTCCCATTTCTTTGCAAATGGTCTCATTTCTTTATGAAGTGTCCCAAAAGGGTTCTAAAGTGTCTAGGGCCTTTAGGAAAGCACACTAGATGAACTTTAGTACACTTGCATGATGATTAAAATAAAAATTAAAGATATTAGATGATTTTTTAGAGCATATTTGGGATTTTGATTGGTACCCACCTGATCATGATAGTGGCTAGGGGGTAGATAGTTGAGCTTCTTGAGATATTTATCCCCATCACTTTCAGCAGAGGAGATAGAGTACCTTTAGGCTGTAGGAATCTATTGGGTGTACCTCATGCCTCCCATGAGGTACCACGATGCTATGTTGATGGCTCTCTGCAAGCACTAGGACATGGATACATGCACATTCCACTTGCTAATAGAAGAGATGACAATCACCCTGGAGGAAGTACACTGTATTCTTCATGTTCCAATTTGGGTATAGCATGTACGTTTTGAGAGAGACCGGACCTTCTATGAGCATAAGGAAAATATGCAGTATTGTTTGGGTGGTCTAGTACATGATTATTGGGTGAGAGGATGGATAGACCTGGTGATGTTATTATATTCATGAGAACCAGTGATTAGATGGATTATTATGCATACTTTAGCACTAGTTCTTGTCCTTGATGGTGGGCAGCGTACCTTGAGGGAGGACTAGTCCATTTTATTAAAGGGATGACGGAGCATCGCACAATGTATACCTGGGGTTGGTGTATCCTAGCACATTTGTATTATGATCTTGGTCGATTTGTATTATGAGAGGTAGACAGTATGGTGCACTACACACTTTTACAGGTGTGGTGACTAGAGCATATTACATGTACCAGACCAGTCGGCTTCCCATGTGCTACCGTAGTAGGGTATCCTCAGGCTTTTAGCTATCCTCTACGGTGATTTTGGCAGTATGGTGATTTACATTTTTGGAGAGTATGATTTGACCGAATGGAGGAGGATGAGATCTTATGGAGACCTTACCAGTTGATGCTACAGTGGCCAAATCATACTAGATAGTTGAGGAGATTGTGGTTAGATATATTTTTGGTTGGCCGACATAATCACGTAGTACGTCCTTTTTACTATGATTGAGTCATGCAGCAATTTGGAAAGATTCAGATACCACCTTGGGCATGATCCTCTTTAAGGAGGTTAGTGTGGAGTGCCCAGAGAACATGGGATATAGTGTGGCTCATGCTACACCATGTGGCTGAGAGTGACTCTGACTTCTCAGATCATGACCAGCCGCCAGTCTCTGATGCAGACGATGTTGATGCCACATGGGATTATTAGGAGTGGTGGGTGATGACATGCATAGCTCTAGTATATCCAATGGATGAGCCAGTAGGAGATGTAGGTCCACTTCCAGATGAGGGAGATGATAGAAAGGATAGGGTCGAGGAGACATGCTACAAGGCTGCAGACATATTCATTGATGTCATTGATTATGAGTACAATGAGGCTACAGATCCTGACTATGATGGCCAGGAGGGAGAGGAGGAGGATGAGGATGAGGAGTACGAGGAGGAGGAGGAGGAGGAGCCACCCCTGAGTGATAGTGATGAGGAAGCAGTTGAGTATTGACATGAGTGGGGAGATCCCTCTCCCATTTGTATGATGAGATCACGAGCAGTAGCTACAACAAGCAACAGTACTCATAGTCGTGGAGAGGCTAGCACATCCTCTGTGCCCCCTACGTAGGATAATGTCAAGATTTCTCAGCCTACCAGAGATATAGGTGATGATATTTGATTTTATGCATGTACTTTAGTGCTTATGCTCTTATATATATATATATATATCATGATGATGTTTACTAATTGTGTATTTTTTCTACCTCACGGGTGTGACAAGAGACTGGTGGGAGCTCTACTATCAGGTGGCTACAGAGATAGTGTTTGCATCCATCGACGAGGAGGAGATGAACTCAGATTACATGCCCCCACCTATCATGGAGGAGGATCTAGAGTCACATAGACCATTTGTGAGGCTACGAGTAGCATATGAGAGTGTGAGGAGATGACTCCACCAAGCCGAGACTATAGGATAGTCATCTGAGACTCTAGTAGAGGTGGAGAGACTATAGGCAAAGGTAGTACAGCTATAGGAAAAGAGGGAGAAGATAGCAGGGGAGCATCAGGTGGCCCTTGGATGAATACAAGGCCTAGAGTTTGCACTCAGGTTTAGCGGATCATGGTCACAATCACATACGACTGTCTCCCAACGTCCTACTACCAGATCACAAGCACCAGAGCATGAGGGGTCTAGTTCCCACAAACCTCAGTGATATTGTATATTGTGATGATATGTACATAAAACTTTGGATATATATATGAGCATTTGATGTTTTATGATTTTTCTTAATGTGTTTGAATGTTAAATGGAAATGTGATTAATTAAATAACCTTTGCAAGATTACTTAATTAATGTATTCATGATTTAACAAAGTTTATGTGATCTAATTAAAACTTATTGCAGTTTCTTTTAGATACGACATGTTGATTAAGTATGTTATGCTAAATTAAATGTATTAATGATATAACTTATCATAACATGCAAGATGAATTTGAATAGTATGAAACCTAAAGTAATTATAAAAATGAATTAAATAATCACTTTAGTGCTCAAGACATACATAGGATTTATTTTTCAAGAACAAAGCAATGTGAAAGCATATAGGATATGATCCAATAGCTTTAACAACACTGCTTTATCATTCATACTATTCAAGGGGGTTAGACATAATACCGACACAAATTCATGGCATTGATAGGTTCCTTAAAGGGTGTTCCATCTAGTTCTATTAACATATATGCACCAGACCCAAAAAAATTTCAACGATGTATGGTCCTAACAAATTAGAACTGAATTTGTCTCTTTCATTTGAGTCAGCATTGGCGTTGCACTGGTTAGCAAATAGAACTAAGTCACCCTTGTGGAATGATTGAGGGATAACATTAAGATTATAATGATGATGTTTCCTTTTACAATAAGCTTGAATATGTTCAAGAGCGTTAATGTGTTGTTAATCGAGCATCTCAAGCTGGTGTAATCTTTGTTTTTGATAGTGTGTATCGTCAACAAGTCCTTGAAGAGTAATTCTTAGTGTAGGAATCTCTAACTCCAAGGGCATTATTTCTTCACTACCATAGACCAAATTATAAGGTGTGGTCCCTATGAAATATCGAACACTTGTACGTTAGGCCCAAAGCGCATAGTGTAGTTGTGTGTGCCAATCCCTATGATTTTTACTAACAGTTTTCTTCAAAATTTGTTCAATAACTTTATTAGTTGATTCAACTTGACCATTAGATTGTGGGTAATAAGGTGTCAAAAAATGATGTTAGATATGAAAGGTCTCCAAAAATTTGTTCACATCATTATTCTTGAATGGCATACCATTATCAGCAACTAATGCGGAAGGGAGTCCAAAGCGAGCAATAATGTGTTCTAGGATGAAATGACATATTACCTCAGCTATTGTAGATCAAATAGGAATGGCATCTACCCATTTTATGAAATAATCAGTAGCAGTGATGATAAAGGTATGTCCAGCAAAAGAAGGGGGTGAAATTTTTCCTATAATGTCTAATCCCCAAACTACAAAGGGCCATATCGAAAGTTGAGTTTGAATTTCATTGGCAGGAGCACAATGCAAATTGCTATGTTCCTAACATTTATGACATTTTTGAACATAATCAAAGCAATCACATTCCATGTTATGCCAGTAATACCCAATACAGATAAGTTTTTGAACCAATGTTTTCCCTCCAAAATGTGCACCACAAGCACCTCCATGGGCTTGGTGAAGTGCTAGAGGTATCTCAGATTTGTTTAAGCATCTAAGTAAGATACCATTGAACAACCTTCGATACAGCACATCGGTGAGGATGATATATTTAGATGCAAGTTTTGTAAATGAGCACAGAGGTTTTTGGTTGCTGGCTCGGGAAAGGTACCACTTTTCAAATAGTTGTATATGGTATCATAACATTCACTCGATTTTTCCTCATTTGTCATTAAAGCTTCTTCTTCTTTTTCGTCGATCGAAGGTTTCATGATAGGGTGAATAGTGAATGTGAAATTTTTTGAAGTATCTTGAGGGGATATAAGAGAGGCCACACTTTCCATTTCATCTGCAAGCTAATTATCTTTTCTTGGGATGTTATCAATGGTAAATGCCTGAAACTTCTCTAAAAAGTGTATGATAAGATCTTTGTATTTGGATAATTTGTCATGTTTGGCTTGATATGTTCCATTTATTTGTTTAATTACTAATTGTGAGTCACCAAAGATCTTACTATATTTGACACCCATTATTAAAGCAATACACAACCCAGCAATTAGTGTCGCATACTCAGTTGTGTTATTCGTACATAGGAAATTTAATTAATATGACAAGGGAATAGGCTTTCCTATAGGTGGGATTAATATAACCCCAACACCAGAGCCTATTCTACACTTAGATCCATCAAAATATATTTCCCATGTTTTAGCTTCTATTGTCAACACATTATCATCAGGAAAAGAGTCATTGCTAGGTAATGCTAGGGGAGAAGGAGTGTCAGCAAGGCTTGGCCTTTGATTGCTTTTTGTGAAACAAACTTAAGATCAAATTCGGTCAACAACATTACCCATTTAGCTAGATGTCCTAATAAATCTATTTTATTAAAAACATGTTTGAGAGGATCAAATTTTGTCATGACCTGTATTTCAACATTTAGTAAATAATGTCACAACTTACTAGTAGCGAATAAAAGATCCAAACATTGTTTTGATTATAGGGAAAAATAGGTTTTGAAGGGACCTAAAACCCTTTACAACCAAGGATACAAAATTTTGCAAGAAAGTAATTTCAAAAGAACACCAGCAGCAACCCAACAGCCACAAAACACAACCGGGTGGGTGCTACACTAAAAGTAAGACAAATAACAACCAACAGCACCCAATAGCCACAAAATAGCAAAACAACCTAAAAGAAACCTACACCCAGCAGGAAACAGAAAGCAACAAATAAAAAGACCAGGCACTAGTTCAAGCCACTTAGAGTGTTGGCCACCTCAATCTATTGGTTCCTATGCCTCTTGACTAAATCCAATAGCTCCTTCTTCTCAGCATCAAATGTTTTCTTCCAATCAACTGACCCTCTACTAGCAGGAACTTTGTCATCATCCTTAGTAGCTTTTTTACCCTTACCCTTGGTTGCATGCTCTTTCTCCGTAAGCTCAGAGAAATAAACATGTTCCTCCTTGAGCTCACTTATTTTCCTGAAAAGGACTTCCAAGGAGTCTGCATTGTTCTTCACAGAGATATGACACACTTGCATTAAATTTTTGATATCCATATTTATGCCTAAAACCTTGGCTTCCAGAGTTGTCAATCTTTCATCACACAGAGACTTAAAATCATGATAGAAACCTTTAAGGTCCACCATTTTGTCTATAAGAACATTCGACATCAAACCCTTCAGAACATTCTTCATATTTTCCTTCAAACCTCTAATTTTAATATTAATCTTATTAAACTTTTGCATAGTCCATTTAGCTAATTTAAAGGAACCATTGGCCCCAGCTCTAGTTGTATCCAGTAAATCATACATGGAGGTAGCATCATCATCAAGGTAAGAAAAGTCCTTAGAAAGAGGATTTACCTTCAAGGGCTCATGTTTGGATTTTTCATTTTCTACATCCTCCTCATCCATACCCCTAATCTCCTTGTCCTACTCCTCCTTGGGAAATCCCTGGATGGGAGAATCCTCAATGGCCACTGTCATATCACCAGAATCCTTATCCTCACCAACCACATTGGGGTCCTTAGTTGTAACCTCTGAGGCCTTGTTCTTCAGGTCAACAATACGCTTCGACAGCCTCCTCGGTTTATCAACCAAACCCACAACATTATCCTGTGTCCCCACCTCAAGACCACCACCAACAACATCTTTACCAACAACCACTTCTGCAGACTTGGGAGAAGAATCACCTAACCCCACCTCTGTGTCCTCACTCTCAAAAAGGGCCACTCGCTTAGTAATCATGTTGCACTTAGCACCAACCACCTTCCTCTTCTTCAAAGATGTAGTCACAGCCGTAGGAGAAACATCCTCCTCATCTTCATTCCATTCCTCCTCCTCCAAAGGGGACTCTAAACCCGACGAGCTAGACATATCACTTAAATATTTTTCCTTCCCCTTGATTGTTAGAGTAGGGATAAGATTCTTGACATGCTCCATAATTAATAAGATAAGCCCTTCATGGAGGATGGGGGCCCTCCTATTCTTCAGATGTGCGTACATCAAGACCTCCAAAGATGATAACAGAAAGAAAGGGAAGGAAATGAATAAACCATGTCTGAAATGGTTGAGGAGAGTAAAATGGTGACCAAGAATAGCCCTAAACCTCCCTTCCAGAGTCACGTAATGCATCAGCACCTCAACAATGCTCAACCATATTTTCTTGAGGGAAGTTCTCTCATAGCCCCAACTCTCCAATTTGATTAATTGCTTCTACTCATCATCTTTAAAACACTAGATCATCACCTCCTCATTACTCTTTTTATCCTTGAATAAATTCTGACCCATAGTTGGCATCCCAGTAACAGTAGCAACCAAATCCTCATTAACCTACACTTCCATACCTTTAACCTTGAGCTTATGATTATGCCAAAAAGAAACAAATTGTGTTAAGGCATTAGGTTCATGCCCGTGCAATCTCTCCAAAAATGGAGTAAAATTCCCATGGTGCAAAATATTCCAGAGCTTCTTCTTTCTCTGAATGTCACCACATGAGTGTGGCTCGATTCGGCTCATGTCACCATCCGTGGCTACCAACATAAGACTCAAAACACCCTTGTGAAAAACACTCAATTGAAGACCAGAGAGAAACAAAACAACCACAAAGTGTGAAAAATGAAGGAAGGTACTAGACCATAAATGTCACATCACCTCACCCCACTCCATCATTTATTAATAAACTCCTAGCTTTCTCAAGAAGGATTGATCCCTCCTCCCATGAACAAAATTCATTTAAGTTGACAGCCTCGTTGGCAAAAAAAATTGCCAATGAGTTTCCTTCTCGATAAACGTGAGAGACGCGGGTCTCATCACAAGATTGCAACATGATTATCATATACTTAATGAGCCGGTCGATATTCTAACTCAGAGGATGAGTGCCATGTATATAATTTATTATGTTCATGGAGTCACCTTCCACCCATAATTTGGAGTATCCTTTGTTGATAGCATAGCTAACACTTATGAACACAGCCTTCGCCTCTATGCAATGATTAGTCTGAGTTCCCAATGAGAATTCCACCGTGCCAAGGAGTCTACCAATATCATTTCTTAACACCCCCCCACAACCTATAGGCCTAGGATTCCCCTTCACTGCCCCATCAAAGTTAACTTTAACCCAACCAAAAAGAGGAGGCTTCCATCTGGTGTTCAATCTAGCAACTGAGCTTGAATTAGGATTCATAATAGGAATTGAAGTAATCTACCAATTAGAAGTCACCATAAACTCATAACCAACAAGGCAAGTAGAAGGGACACACCGAGTAGAATCAGAATGAATTAGAGAAAAATTCTCCAGAATGGCTTGTCGGATCTTGATAAAAAAGACTCAACCTTGAGCTTAGATTCCCAAAATATCCTATTATCGGATCTTGATAAAAAAGACTATCAACCTTGAGCTTAGATTCCCAAAATATCCTATTATTTCTTTCTTTCCATAATCCCCAAGCAATATGTGGGGCCATAAGATCCCATGGCCACCACAAAATAAGAGAGGAAGAAGGGAAAGTCCATTGATCAAAAAACTTAGCAAGAGAATCTAGAAAGACCCAACCAATATCCCAAAGTCTGAGAAATTTACTCCGAAGAGAAAAAGAGTAATCACAATCAAGGAGAATATGGAACACATTCTCACCATCAACTTCACAAAGAACACATCTATTAGGAATCACAAACGCCCTCTTACAAATGTTGTCTTGTATTAGAACTTTACCTTGCATAAGTAGCCAGAAGAAAACATTTACTTTGAGAATGAGCTTCTTATTCCACAACTTCCCCCAGAAAGGAAGAGATGGGGGTGCTTCCAAAGAACTTATGAAAGAAGAAGCCACAAAAAAATTTCCACTAGAACAAGGGACCCAAATGACTCTATCTGGTCTAGGGAAAGAGGGGATCCAGACCTTACATAAGAAATCCTTCAGAACCTTCAAAGACAGGTCCCACATCTCAAAATTCTTCCACTCCCCATCTACAAAATAATCAACCACCTTGGCCCCAAATAAACGTTTACACAAGGGGATAATAGGGGGTGCCAAGGGAAGAAAAATAAGAGGGTAGACCCCACACCAAACATCTTTCCAGAAAATAATATTTGTACCATCACCCAACAACCACTTAACACCTCTAGCAATCGAGTCCCTGCACAACATGATATTCCTCCAAAGACATGAACCAGAAGGAATTTCCTCTAAAGACAACATGTTCCAAGGTCTCTCCAAACCATAAAAATACTTGTTACCTGCCAAAGAGGCCCACCCAGCACCCCCACTCAGGAGCCTCCACACATTTTTCGACAAAAGAGCCTTATTAAAATATTTTAGATTTCTAATACCCAGAACTCCCCAATTCTTTAGTCTACACACTGACTCCCATGCCGCAAGGGGAATTCTATCTTTAGTCTCAACCCCTGACCAAAGGAACCTTCTCATAATTTGTTCCATTTTATCTTCAAACTTTACAGGAACCCTAAAGAGACTCATAGCATACAGGGGTAGGTTTTGGAGAGTGGATAAAATAAGATGAATTTTACCTACCCGACTAAGGAGCACACATTTCCAACCTACTAACTTCCTATTGAATTTATCTAGAAAACCCAACCAAAAGGAGTCTGGAATCTTGGAGATACACAAAGGGAGCCCTAGATAAGAAGATGAGAACTCACCTCTATTACAAGACATGATTCTAGTAAGCTTAAGTTTCAGAGCTTCAGGAGTGTTGAGGAAGAAAATATGACTCTTAGGAAGGTTGATCCTCTAACTAGAAGCCTTCTCATAGTCAGCCAACAGCCACTTAACAACTCTAACTTCCTTAATAGAATAAATAGCCATCATAATAGTATAATCAATGAATTATTGGTGGGTAATTGGATCACATATGAATGAAGGTGAAAGACCCTCAGAACCCTGGCCTAAAGTTCCTTCTGTATATTACGACCCAAAGCCTCTACCATCAGGATGAAAATAAGTGGTGAGATAGGGTCTCCCTGCCTCAACCCAAACGAACTTTGAAATAAATGAGGAGAGCCATTCACTAGGATAAAAAATGAGGGAGAATAAATGAGTTGCTCAACAAGTTGGAGGAATTTCTTGTAGAAACCAAACTGGTCCAAGACATTCAAGAGAAATCTCCAGCTCACACTATCATAAGCTTTGAGCAGGTCCAACTTTAGGAAGAAACCCAACTTTTTATAAACATTAATGGAATGAGCAAGCTCATGAACCGTAATGATAGAATCAAGGATCTGATGACCCTTGACAAAACCACTCTGGTGCTTAGAAATTAGATTCAGTAAGCATTTTTGCAATCTAGTAGCAAGCACTTTTGAAAGAATTTTATAAATAGAATTACAAAGGCTAATCAGTCGAAGCTCACCAAAACTCTTTACATCAGAAAATTTGGGAATCAAAACAATGAAAGTCACATTAAGCTCTTTGAGGAGACTTCTGGTGCCAAATAACTCCTTGGTAGCATTAATCACATCCTCAGAGATAATCTCCCAACATGACTGGAAGAACAAAAAAGGAAAGTTGTTAGGGCCAGGGGCTTTGTTACCTTAAAAAGAGAAAACATCTTTGACTTTTGAGGCCAAAGGAATTAATTTTTCTGTGTTACAAGCCATTGCACAGCCATTTATGGTGCTTAAAACCTCCCCTCCTCCATTTTATTTTGTATCCCTATGATTCTAGTTTATTCTTCAATTTATTTCATCAAAACACATTTTGATTTGAGTAAGTTATTGGAAAAATACTCCAAGCAGGTCAAAACCCTGATTTAAGGTGGCAGCAAGCAATTAAAATTTAGTTTCTCCCAATTTACATAGTGGAACAACCTAAATTTTGGTATGTATTCCTGTTTTGATATATAATTTCATATTCCAAATTTTTAGACTGAGTGATGAATTTTAGCATATGAAACTTTGATGCCCTAGGTCTGAAAATTATGCAAAATTCTAGAAAATTGCTTTGTACAATGAAGAATTCAAGTTTTGATGCTATTAAATGGTGTTCCACTTGGGTATCAGAGTTTTTAAAGGTTTTATTGGTGTATTTTAACCCCTTCCATATCATGGTTTGGTGTATTAAAATTCTTTGAGTCAATTTATATGATTCTCTTTGCTTGACAGTGTTGTGTAGTCCAATTTGGGAGACTAAATTGAAGGTTCAATGTATGTGTTTGTTGAAATTTCATGAATATAGTTTGGGAGAAGGTCTAATATGGTTATGAAGGAAAATTTACACCTGTTTGAAGTGTAAATAATGAGGAATGGGCTTGTAAGTTTGTAGTTGCTTGTTTGTGTGGCCTAAAGGCCTAATTGCTGATTTGGGTCAGCCTTCATTGAAAGTTCTCATATTTGAAATGTCTAAGTTGGGAATTGGTCTTAAACCAGTCTTTTGATGTTGCTTAAAGTGTTTTGAGGGATCTATAAGATATTTTGGGCTTTTTCTCAGTTTTAGGGCTATCAAACAAGGATTTTGTGAAGAAGGAAGAGTCTTAATTGGAAGGACAGCAAGAATTTGTTAAATGATTGAAAAGTTGAGTGTGGATTGAGAATTTGCTTCCCCTATTCTACATCGGTTTGGTATCAGAGCCCAGGAAATATTTGGGCTAGTGAGTTGTGGTATTGTGGTTTTGTGTTATTTGTGGTTTTGTGTAGGTTAGAAGAGCCTAGTTGTTTCCATTGTGAAGGTAGAGAGAGTTGAGGAAAAGTGAGTTGTGAGACCATCTAGAAGAGATGGAGAACTTGAGAAGGAATTTGCAGGCAGAGGAGGAAAGAAAGAAGAGGAAAAGGAAAGAGAAGATGGACAAAGAGATTGCTGAGTTGAAGAAAGAGTTGAAGAGGTTTGAAGAATAGTTCCAAGAATCCATGATGAAGATAGAACAAATGATGAAACAAGAGACAAGTTAGAATTTGACATTGAAAAGGAAGATGGTTTGGCCTATAAAGAAGATTGTGAAAAGAAGAAGACACAAGAAGTTGAAAGAGGAAGAAGAAGCATATGAAGATGCACATGAAGAATTCAATGATGAAGAAAGAAAATTTGTTCCAAATGTTTCCAAGCATGAAGATGAAGAGAGGACAAAGATCATAGACCTGATTTCATATGTTGAAGACCTTGGATTAATGACAAGATTGGATAAAGAGCGGATTGTGAATGAATTGGCCTTGGAGATCTACAAGGAATTGAAGGATGATGGAGGTATAATGATCAAAACTATGTTTCATTTCTTTATTATACTGATCTTGTGGACAAGAAACAAATTGCAGCTTAAGGTGCAGCATATTGAAGAAGAACAAAAGAAGGATGAGACCTATCAGGGCATAAAGAAGCAGATTCCAGGTGGCAAGATGAAATGGAAGCATGTAGGCTTTGAAAAAATTAAACCAAAAGTGAAGATGAAAGAACCAGGGCATAGGAACTACATGGAGGAGAATTTCATGATTGCTACATTCAATCCAAGAGGACTTGGAGTTCTTTTTCGGTGGGAAGTATGGTGCAGGAGCACCCAAGTAGAGATATGCCTCAAGAAGGAAAATTCAAGTCTTGATTGTAAATATGATGTAATAATTATGTCTTAACTTCTAAAATACCATTTCATTAATGTATTAGGTCCTAGTTTATAATTTTGAGGTCATAGGTTGCATAATGTAAAAATTGCAAAAATTGAAAAATTGTTGCCAATACAAGATTGTAAAAATGCAATAAATTGAAAAAATAGAGGAATGTGAAGGGACAAGTAGTTAGAGAATCAGTTTTAGGAATTTTATATGGTTTATATAGGCCTTTTTAGGCTTCACACAATTCGAGGAAGGTTGGGGAAAGATTTTTGAAGAAGTATTTCAATGAAAAGTGTTGTTTTTTTGTTATTTTCCTAATTTTTCTATATTGCAGGCCATTGTACGAACATTTATGGTGCTTAAAACCTCACCTCCTCAATTTTATGTTGTATCCATATGATTCTAGTTCATTATTCAATTTATTTCATAAAAAAAAAATGATTTGAGTAAATTATTGGAAAAATACTCTAGGTAGGTCAAAACCTTGATTTAAGGTGGCAACAAGCAATTAAAATTCAGTTTCTCCCAATTTACATGGTGGAACAACCTAAATTTGGTATGTAGGAATTTTTTGATATATAATTTCATATTCCAAAGTTTTAGACCAAGTGATTAAGGTTAGCATATGAAACTTTGATACCCTAGGTCTGAAAATTGTGCAAAATTCTAGAAAATCGCTCTGTACAGTGAAGAATTTGAGTTTTGATGCTATTAAATAGTGTTCCACTTGGGTATCAGAGTTTTTAAAGGTTGTATTGGTGTATTTTAACCCCTTACATATCATTTTTTTTTGTATTAAAATTCTTTGAGTCAATTTATATGATGCTCTTTGCTTGACAGTGTTGTACAGTCCAATTTGGGAGACTAAATTGAAGGTTCAATGTATATGTTTGTTGAAATTTCATGAATATAGTTTGGGAGAAGGTATAATATGGTTATGAAGGAAAATTTACACCTGTTTGAAGCATAAATAATTATGAATGGGCTGTAAGTTTTTAGTTGCTTATTTATGTGGCCCAATAGGCCTAATTGTTTATTTGGGTCAGTCTTCATTGAAAGTTCTCATATTTGAAATGTCTAAGTTGGGAATTGGTCTTAAACCAGTATTTTGATGTTTCTTAAAGTGTTATGAGAGATCTATAAGATATTTTGGGCTTTTTTTCTCAATTTTAGGGCTATCAAACAAGGATTTTGTGAAGGAAGAGTCCTAATTGGAAGGACAGCAAGAATTTGTTAAATGAATTAAAAGTTGAGTGTAGATTGAGAATTTTCTTCCCCTATTCTACATCAGCATTTCATATTTGATTAAAGTTTGACTAATATAATAAATAGGATGTTCTTTTCCATTGTCATCTTGTTGAGCCAACAATACTACAAGAGCATGGGCTGATGCGGCTACATAAAGGATGAACGGTTTGTTTGGCATAGCGGGTTATAAAATGGGAAAAGTTGCAAGGTAGTCCTTCAAAATCTTAAAGGCCTATTTGCAATCCTCATTCCAATCACAATGCACATCCTTTTTGAGGAGATGTGTGAAAGGTAATGTTTGATTAGGTAAGGAGGTGACAAAACAACATATGGCTTGAATTCTTCCTTGTGACATGCACAATTGAGAAATGTTCCTAGGAGGTGGCATGTTTATGATAGCATCAATTTTCTTTGTGTCCACTTCAATGCCTCTGTGAGATATGATAAACGCTAAAAAATTTCCACTATCTACTCCAAAGACACATTTTTTTGGATTGAGTCTCATGTTTTATTACACATTCGTTCAAAGATTCATTGAAGAACACTCTCATTGTCTTGTCTTGTTAAGGATTTGGCAAGGATATCATCAACATAATCTTCCAGATTTTGTGTATGTGATCATGAAATATTAATGCCACTGCTCGTTGGTAAGTTGCGCCTACATTCTTTAATCCCAAAGGAATCATAACCCAACAAAATATTTCCCAAATGGTTGTGAATGTTGTCTTGTATTGATCTTGTGGGTTGATGAAGATTTGATTATAACCAGAAAATCCATCCATGAATGACAACAAAGCATGTCCAACAGTTGAATCCACAATCATTTCAATATTAGGAAGGGGAAATCATCTTTTAAGGAGTATTTATTCAAATCACGAAAATCTATACATATCCTAATACAATTATCAAGTTTAACAACCGCAACAATGTTTGAGATCCAAGGAGAATAATAAATCAATCGAATGAAACCTACATCAAGGAGTTTTTCAAGTTCTCCTTTAACATGCAAGTCTATCTTGGGATTCATTTTTCGTATCTTTTTTCAAACAGGCTTAACATTTTTAGAAAGAAAAATGTTATGTGTGACTATCTTTGGGTCTATTCCTGGCATATCTGAATATTTCCAAGCAAAAATTTTAGGAAAATCATGAAGCAAGGTTGTAGTATCCTCTTGTTCTTCATCATCAAGGCACTTCCCAATCTTAATGACCTTTTCTTTATCATCTATGTCTATTGGTATATCAATTGTATCTCCTAAGGGGAGTGTATTAGACTTAGGAAATTCAGGAGTATATGGTTCCATGCTTATGTTTGTCTCATTAATATCAATATCTTTTTGCTTGGTACTTATCATAGCACAGGTAACTTTTCTCTTGGAAGAAGATGGATTATCAGAAGCACCTAACATTTGTTTCAAAGCTTCATCACTTTCAGCATACTCCCATGATGGTGGTGAATCCATATCAAGGAATTCAGGATGTTTTAGTGTAAGATTGATTCTTGTTTTACATGTGATGGTGTTGATATTGAGCGATGGGAGTTGAGTTGCTTTTGTTATCTTAGAAAAAGAATACCCCAAACCAGTCTTTGTCTCTTGAGTATTAGGTTCTATAGGGACATGAATGCCTTGTTCATGTTTTCCACATCCTTTACCATTGTATCCCAAATGTTTCATAAGCTCATAACCTCATCCATAAAGTCTTTCCATTTCCTTCGGATTGGGTGGTTGTTGATAATCTATCTCATCAAAATTTGTTGTGTACATTGTATTCTCTTCCAAAAGAGATGAGGTAGATGTTGGGGAGGATTTTTCTAAATTTTGAGTTGACATAACCATTGGTTGTTCTTTTGTTCATCCTCTTTTCACGTGATTATGTATTCATCCATAAATGAAGATGTGAATTCTAATGTACCCCAATCATCACTTAGTAATTTAGACACTAATTCTTCTTCTTGTTTATTGGTCTCAAGAGGTTCTATGTGAGCTGTTGGAATTAAAGTGTTCAGAGGACTTGTTGTTCCTTTTTCAAGTTGTAAGAAACTTTTAGGCTCATGGTCTATTTCAACTTGATAAACCTTGTTGCTATAGACATATTTCATTATTCAATGAAGGGTCGAAGGCACCGCATGCATCTCATGAATCCATGGCCTTCCCAAAAGAAGATTGTATGCAAGATCATAGGGCATGACATGAATAGAAGTTTTCAATGTAGCCACTCCGACTGTGATAGGTAAAGTGATTACACCAAGAGGTTGCTTTGTAATATTGTCAAATCCTCTAATAGATAAGGAATCAGGTTTGATTTGTGATTTATCCACATGTAATTATTCTAAGAGCTTTATACTACACACATTAAGGGCAGAGCCATTGTCAACAAGGTTTCTTTTGATTCCTATTGTATTGTATTGAGAAATTATCATAAAGGCTTCATTTTTCTTCCTTAATTCTAATGGAGGGAGCTCATGTTGATGAAAGGTAATGTTTACATTAACTACATTCATTCCCTGTATAAGAGTTACCACATCATTTGTGTTTGTACTAGGAGAAACCACTATTTTTTGTAGTGTTGTTTAGAGCATAGAATGATAGTTTGGTGAATTCTGAAGAAGATCCCAAATGGATATCTTTGCGGGAGTGCTCTTAAGTTGTTCAACAAGATCATACTCTCTTAATCAAGGAGCACTAGGCAGTATAGAATTGGGAAAAGGTTAGGAGGTTGGGGTTGGTTGTGGTGGTTGTGGGTTATTCTTAGTGTAATGTGTGTGTGCAACAACATCATGCTTAGGTGGGTAAAGGGTAAACTCAGGTTTAGGTGGAGGTGGAGGTTTATGTGAAGGTGGGTAAAGGACAAGTTGGGGTTGAATGACGTTAACATCTTTTGTTTTAGGTTGCTCACAACAAACCTTAGTGGATGGATTTTGTGAAATGAAGTCCTCAAGGGCTTCATCTAACATATCAAAGTCATCACTACTAAAAGGTTTGGAAGATAAGTTATCGTTGGTTGTTTTGGGTTTGTCATCACAAGCCTTAGTGGAAGAACTTAGAGAGAGGAAGCCCTATAGAGCTTCATCTAACTTATCCAAGTCATCACTACTAAAAGGTTTGGATGATATAGTTTTTCTAAAGTGAATCATAGTTTTTATTGGTTCATTTGATGTTTTGAGGTTTTTGTTTGCATTTTCTGATGAATCTGATCTAAATGGACTAGGAACTATTGCTGAAAATGAACATTGTAAAAGTCTAATGCTCTCCATAATTATCATTAAAGTAAATGATGTTAATGCTAATGATTTGAATGTAACAGAAAATAACTTAATAGAAACAAGAAAGTAACTAAAGCAAACAGTAATTGTAGAAACTGGAAACAAAATGCTGAAAACACTGATGTAAAATGTGTACTGGGACTAAGTTGCCCAGGGTGGCGAATTATTCCTAGTAGGGAAATTTTTGAAGTTTTTCTGAATTTTTTGATGGATATTGATGTGTTCTATACTATACCATGCAAATCTAAAGTTTAGATGTAGAATTTATTATTTCACAAAGAAATGAAATGCAATAATACAAGCTAAAATGAGCCTTTCACTAATGCAATTTTTAAAAACCCTAGAATGCAATGTTGATGCAAGTTAAACCTAGCATGAAAATGCACTTGAAATAAAAAATAAAGTGTTCAAAAGTTAGGCTCACCAAAATGTAAACAATGATTTTGGCTTCCAAGGGCTTTCTTGCAATTTTAGGATTTTTCACCTAAAAGGAGAAAGTTGGGCCAAAATGCAATGTAAACACTCAAAATCAATGCAATGTGGATGAAATATGCCTATATAAGATTATCTAAATGCAAAGAACTACTAAAATAAATTGATTTGATATGCAAAACTAAGAAATGCAAAGTGTTTGAAAACACATTGTGATATGTAGAATGATAAAATGAATGCAATAAAGAACAAAATAAAGATGATGAATAGAAACTGTGCACCTAGAAATTGATGAAGGATAGAATGAATATTGCAGATGCCTCTAAAATTCTAGAAAATCTAACTTTTCAGCCTCCTGGGACACTTATGCCAAGCTGGGTGACTTAGTCCTAAATTAGGTAAACTACCCAAAAATCTGTTTCTACCAAAAGGGTATCCAGAACTGTTAAAAATTCTGAAAAACTAGTGCAATGGGACTAAGTCACCACTATTGGTGACTTTTCCACTTAAGATTTACTGCAAATCTAAAAGTGGAAATGGAAGCCCACTATTTGCACTTTGTTTCCTAACAGAAACCCGGATCTGAATCTGCAAAAAATACCTATAAAACAAAGTATAAATTGGTTTCTAATGGGGGGGGTTTCCTTGGTCAAACCCATAGTTGGTATTTAAACCTTGAAAGAGATAAAATCTACATAAAACCCTAGCCCTAAGTGTGTCTAAGACTAGGAAGTCTGAAAATAAGATGCAACCCTATTCTAATGTGCAAGAATAAGATGCATAAATGGATTTAGAACAATGAAATACTCATCCTAAGAGACACTAAATCACATTAGAATGAATCTTAATGACATGCAAACCTTCCTTAGGCTAAAGATGGAGAGAAAATGGAAGATGGAATCACTTTGAAAACAAGTCCTTAGGCTTGATTTGATGGCTAGTTGTATCTCCTCAACATAGATTTCTCCATGATTATCCATAGGCATCCATAATCAATCCTTTACAATTTAAGATCTTGGACAAAAAGTGAGCTTGAAGACCTACAAAAACCCTAGTTTGCTACCCTAAAGCTTCAACTTTGTTGTAGATAGACTAATGAAACTTCTTGTGAAAGATATTTGACTCTTGACTCTTGAATTTGTTTGATGAAAATGACTTAATGTTATGAAAAATGACCTAAAAATATGTATTTATAGGCATTAACATTGAATTATTCATTATTTTAACTTCACAAGCTGACATCCATCAAGAATTTGAATTAAGTTGGTGATTTTCCCGCTCAAAAGGGACTAAGGTGCCACCCTAGGTGACTTAGTCCCACCAGGGATTTTTGAGGTGGGTTTCATGAAATTTGAGTGGTTTTAATGTTGCTTGTCAGGATTTGTATGATATGTGAGTGGAATAGGCCTTAAATTCCAAAATAATGACCATTAGGGGATTATAAATGCAGTTTTTAAGGGGTGATTGATGCAAGGGTGTCTAAAATAGGACCACATTAGGCCACAGATTGTACTTTTTTCAAAGGATTACAATTTTCATGTCCACAGTTAGCCCCCACTTTAGCACCAATGTGACTCTACGTGTATATGTAAGCTAAAGGACTCTACATAGTGCACTTTACTTCCTAAAAGGATACTCATTCAAAAGATAGGAGAATGAAGCCCCCAATGTAGTTATCTACAAAACCACAACATTAGGAACTGCATCCTGCAACACAAATTCATTAGTTGTCCAAAAAAATATTTTATCTAACTTCTAGAAATCAAATTCAAGGGTAGATGCATGCCCCCCTTGATTCTACTTGCTTTACGGAGGTGGAATCAAGGTAGCAATCTAGCCACATCGAATAAGGAACATCATACCATAGGACATTTCCAAGTACCATGCCACATAACGATAGATAATTGATTATTTTGGGTGTAGAATCATGATTCCAATGCATCAAACAGTGTTGAAAATGGAGTTCCCTAGCACCTGTTATGGTGTTTTGAATAAAAGCACTCTATTAACTCTTAAGATAGGAAAAACCTTAATTTTATACATAAGAGTGAAAAGAGTTAAAAGAGGTGAAAGTGAATTATTTTGTCACTTACTATTTCATTTTACCTTCTTCTAGCTTGAGAGTGATGAGTGAGATGGAAATATGTCGAGCGGACAAGATTACAAGCTTGCGCGATTGGACGTTCTACAGGACCAGGTGGCACACAGCGAGCGTCATCACAAGGTGAGTCGATTCTACTACTTATGTTATGTGTTTATGTAATGATTTAATGATTTTTTATGCATATCTAGGTTAATTTAGGATCTTGGAAAAAAAAATTGCAAAGTGTCCCCTTTTTTCACAAAGTGTCCCATTTGTTCGCAAAGAGTCCCTTTTGTTTGCAAAGTGTCCCTTTTGTTCGCAAAGTGTCTCGTTTCTTTGCAAAGTGTCTCGTTTCTTCATGAATTGTCCCAAAAGGGTTCTAAAGTGTCTAGGCCCTTTAGGAAAGCACAGTAGATGAAATTTAGTACACTTGCATGATGATTAAAGTAAAAATTAAAGATATTAGATGATTTTTTAGAGCATATTTATGATTTTGATAGGTACCCACCCAATCGCGGCAGTGGCTAGGGGGTAGAAAGTTGAGATTATTGATAGATTTAGCCCCATCACTTTCAACAAAGGAGATAGAGCACCTTCAGGCTGTAGGCGTCTATTGGGCATACCTCATGCCTCCCATGAGGTACCACGATGCTTTGTTGATGGATCTCTACAAGCATTGGGACACAGACACATGTACATTCCACCTGTCGATAGGAGAGATGATGATCACCCTGGAGAATGTACACTGTATTCTCCATGTTTTGATTCAGAGAGAGCAGGTACATTTTGAGAGAGATCATACCTTCTACAAGCAGAAGGCAGATATGTAGTACTATTTGGGTGGTCCAGTACATGATTATCGAGTGAGAGGATGGATAGACCTAGCGATGTTACTATATTCATGAGCGCCAGTGGTTAGATGGATTATGATGCATATTATATCACTAGTTCTCCTCCCTAATGGGTGGGCAGCGCACCTCAAGGGAGGACTAGTCCATTTGATTCGAGGCATGGCAGAGCATCACATAGTGTACGCCTGGGGTCAGTGTATCCTGACACATTTGTATTATGATCTTGGTTGATTTGTATTCTGGGAGGTAGATAGTATGGTGCAAATAATGCTTCTATGGGTGTGGTTCCTAGAGCATATTACATGTACCATACCATTCAACTTCCCATGTGCTACCGTAGTAGGGTATCCTCGGGCTTTCGGCTATCCTCTACGATGATTATGGCAGTATAGTGATTTACAATTTTTGAGAGTACAATTTGACCGACTAGAGGAGAGATCTTATGGAGACCTTACCAGCTAACACTATAGTGGCCAGATCATACTAGACAGTTGAGGAGATTGTGGTTAGATAGATTTTTGGTTGGCTAACATGATCACGTAGTACATCATTTTTACTATAATCGAGTCATGCAGCAATTTGTATAGATTCAGATACCACCCCAGGAACAATCCTCTTTTAGGAGGTCAGTGCAGAGTGCCTGGAGACCATGGGATACAATGTGGCTCATGCTAGACCATGTGGTCAAGAGTGACGTCAACTTCTCATATCACAACTGGCCTCCATTCTTCGACATAGACAACGTCGATGCCACAGGGGATTATGGGGAGTGGTGGATGGTGACACGACCAACTCTGGTTTATTTGATGGACAAGCTAGTAGGAGATGCAGGTCCACTGCCAGATGAGGGAGATGACAGAGTGGATAGGGTCAAGGAGACATGCTATAGGGCTGCAGACATATTCACTGATGTCATTGATGATCAGTACGATGAGGCTGTAGATCCAAACTATGATGGCTAGAAGTACAAGGAGGAGGATGAGGAGGAGGAGCCACCCCTGAGTGAGAGTGATGAGGCAGCAGTTGAGGATCGACACGAGTGGGGAGATCCCTTTCCCATCCATATGACGAGATCACAAGTAGCAGCTGCAACAGGCACTAGTACTCATAGTCATGGAGAGGCTAGCACATCCTCCATGCCCCCTGCACAAGATAATGTTGAGATTGCTCAACCTACCAAAGATATAGGTGATGATATTTGATTTTATGCATGTACTTTAGTTCTTATGCTCTTATATATATATATATATATATATATATATATATATATATATATATATATATATATATATATATATATATATATATATATATATATATATATCATGATGATGTTTATTGATTATGTATTGTTTCTACCTTGTAGGAGTGACAAGAGACTGGCGGGAACTCTACTATTAAGTGGTTGCAGAGATAGTGCCTGCATCAATTAACAAGGAGGAAATAGAATCAGATTGTGTGCCCCCACCTATCATGGAGGAGTATCCAAAGTCACTTAGACCATTCGTGAGGCTACAGGTGGCATATCAAAGTGTGAGGAGACAACTCCATTGAGTCGAGATTGCAAGACAATCATCACAGACTCTAGTAGAGGTGGAGAGACTACATGCAGAGGTAGTACAGCTACAGGAAAAGAGGGAGTAGATAGCAGGGGAGCATCAAGTGGCCCTTGGATGGATATAGGGCCTAGAGTTTCCACTCAGGTTCGGTGGATTGCGGTCATGATGACATATGACCATCTCCCAACGTCCTGCTACCGGATCATGAGCACTAGAGCCCGAGGGGTCTAGTTCCCATAGACCTCAGTGATATTGTATATTGTGATATATGTACATAAAAATTTGGATATATATATATATATGAGCATTTTATGTTTTATGATTTGTCTTAATGTGTTTGAATGTTAAATGGCAATGTGATTAATTAAATAACCTTTGCAAGATTACTTAATTAATGTATTCATGATTTAACAAAGTTTATGTGATCTAATTAAAACTTATTGCAGTTTCTTTTAGATACGACGTGATGATTAAGTATGTTATGCTAAATTAAATGTATTAATGATCTAACTTATTATAACACGCAAGATGAATTTGAATAGTATGAAACCTAAAGTAGTTATAAAAAATGAATTAAATAATCACTTTAGTGCTCAAGACATATGTAGGATTGATTTGTCAAGAACAAAGAAATGTGAAAGCATATAGGATATGACCCAATAGCTTTAAAAACACTACTTTATCATTCATACTATTTAAAGGGGTTAGACATAATACCGACGCAAATGTGTGGCATTGATAGGTTCCTTAAGGGGTGTGCCATCTAGTTTTGTTAGCATATATGCACCAGACCCAAAAGTTTTGTCAACAATGTATGGTCCTAACCAATTAGAACTTAATTTGTCTCTTGTTGGAAAGAGACACTGCAAATGTTTTTTGGTGTTGTCATTGATGGAAACCCTTGTTAGTAAGTCAATCCACATGTTGTAATTTACTCATACCGGCAGACAAATTGAAGATCAGTGATTAGTTGTTAAGTTAGAATAGAACATCCAGTAGATTTGTGTTCTTCAATTCATATGCAAATATTTTGTTATTATTGTGTTGTGGATCTCACAGAGTATTTTTCGATGCATAATCTATGTTATCTGTAATTCTTGGTGCCTCGTATCAATTTGGGTGGAAGTTAGAAGGTCTGATGAACTAATTTTTTTGTTTATCAGTGCATGAAGGCTGACTTGGTGAATATAGTGTGTCGTGGATAGTTGAGGAGTTATTGTTTGAGTATTTTTGTGTTCAAGCATTTTGGTTTGCATCCTCACTATGTTGTGGCTGACTCTTGTGGATGCACATTGAATATTATGAATGATTTGAGTCGACATTCTGTGAATATTTCTTATTTTGTTGAGGCCAACATGAAGTCATTGAATTCTTGGTGGCGGATATATTTAAGCCAACAATTACATTATTTTGATATATGTTTTGGTGTGAGTTGTTGTATTTTGTGAATGTCAAAAGGTCAGTAGAGCGATTATGCACAGTTTCACTTGTGCATTAAGGATTTTTGGTGCGAATTGAAACATAACAGAGCATAAGAGAAAAATCAATTAGAAGGTCTAGAATTTAATTGTTGAGCCTAACTAAAACTGTAATCAAGCATTTGTAGATGCTACTTTATCAATTCAAATCCTTGGAAGTATTCCAAACTTTTGTAAGGAAGTGAGCCTTTTTGTTTTTGAGCAGTGAGCTCTAGGTAGTGTGCTTGAATGCAAGTGTATTCACATTTTGTAATCTTTTCTTTTGAGTATACTCAGAACATATTATGGATTGACCTCCGCCATGGTTTTTCCCCTAACAGGGTTTCGACATAAAAAAAACCTTGTGTTATGGTGTTGTGGTTATTTGTCTTATGTGCATGCATTTTTATTTTGGTTGAATGTTATCAACACTTTAATGATTTGATTAATGAAGTTAAAAATTGCACAACACTGATTCACCCCCCCTCTTAGTGTTGCTTGATTCCAACATCTCTTTCATTTGGGTTAGCATTCACGTTGCACTGATTAGCAGATAGAACTAAGTCATCCTTGTGGAATGATCGAGGGATAACATTGAGATAATAATGATGATGTTTCCTTTTACAATAAGCTTGAATATGTTCAAGAGCATTAATGTGTTGTTCATCGAGCATCTCAAGCTAGTGTAATATTTTCTTTCGATAGTGTGTATCATCAACAAGTCCTTGAAGAGCAATTCTTAGTGTAGGAATCTTTAACTCCAAGGGAATTGTTGCTTTACTACCATAGACCAAATTATAAGGTGTGGTCCCTATAGAAGATCGAACACTTGTACAATAGGCCCAAAGCGCATAGTGTAGTTGTGTGTGCCAATCCTTATGATTTTTATTAACAGTTTTCTTTAAAATTTGTTCAAGAACTTTATTAGTTGATTTAGCTTGACCATTAGATTGTGGGTAATAAGGTGTTAAAAAATGATGTTGGATATGAAAGGTCTCCAAAAATTTCTTCACATCATTATTCTTAAATGGTGTACCATTATCAAAAACTAATGTGGAAGAGAGTCCAAAGCGAGCAATAATGTATTCTAGGATGAAACAACATATTACCTCAGCTGTTGTAGATCGAAGAGGAATGGCCTCTCCCCATTTTGTGAAATAATCAGTAGCAATGATGATAAAGGTATGTCCAGTGAAAGAAGGGGGTGAAATTTTTCCTATAATGTCCAGTCCCCAAACCACAAAGGGTCATATCGAAAGTTGAGTTTGAATTTCATTAGTTTGTATATTTATCCAAGGTTTCAAACAATGATACCTTATTTGAAACCTTGGATAAATCTACAAACTAGCATGAAGTGGCCTCCATGGATGTAGATCTTGATCATGAAACTTGATGTGAAACAATGCCTTTAATATGCTTAATTAGATCTTGAACACTACATCACCATATTAGCTCAAAGAACATGCATGATGCAATACATCTTTGACATGACAATGGAATCTTGATTGTTGTAATAATCTTCTACAAATATTCCCTTGAATGCCTTAGAAATGCTCTTGAATGCTCTTGATAATACTCACTTGAATGCTCCTATGATAACTTCAACTTGCTAGGATTCTTTAATGAAAGATAGTGAAATGGCCTTGTATTTATACATATCTTAACATTAATTCTCAAAATTCAAATATCACCAGCTGACATTGAATTATAGATTTGAAATCATTAAAATACCACCAAAATCATATCCAAAAGAGGGTTCCTAGGTCTAATTGAGGACCCATTCACCATAGGGCGAATGGGTCCTAGGCCACTTACCTAGGACACACATCAAACAATGTTAAACATTATATAAAAATAGGGTCCTAGGCCTAAGTGAGGACCCATTCGCCCTATGAAAAATGGGTCCTAGGTTACCTACCTAGGACACACATCTTCCAAAGTTAATTGTTGTGTAATGGCATTTATGAATGTCAAGTTTTATCCCTTAGAATTTGCATTTAATTAGGCTTGGATTTGAATTAAAGTGGAAAATAAAGGAAAATTAACCTCAATCAATTAATAAAGCCTTATATTAATGTGAAAGTGTAAAGATACACTTTACAACACCCTAAATAAGTGGTGCAGGAGCACCTAAAATACATGATTGTAAAATTCCTTCAAGTATAGGTTGGTCTAGAAATAAGGGGGGTAAATTGTTAATAAGGTCTAATAAGACCACTTTAATGTATTTGGGGTGGAAGTATTAGTTTAATTCAAACAAAGTTACTTAATTGTCAAAAAAAGTGCAAAATGGGGAATTTGAGGGGGTTAAGGCAGTTTTGGTCAGTTTTAGGTGTTTTCTTGGTAGTTTTGGAATGAAAAATGTTTAAATTGCCTCTTGAAGGCTCGAGCAGGGTTGATAAAAGCATTTTTGAAAAAAAAAAATTTAATACAAAGTGCTGTTTTCCAATAATTTTCTGTTTTTCTCTCATTTTCCTGGTTGTGTACAGGTCCGTACAGCAGAGATTGATCATAAATGTTTGGATTTTGATTTAGGGTTTTTTTTTCTATGTTTTGAATTGGTTCTTGAGAGTTCTCCTTGTGAATTAAGTCATTTTAATTGAATTTGTTGTTGACTGGTTTAAAACAGGGAAAGTAGGGTTTTGAGTAAAATATGAGTTGAATGGCCATTCCTCCTTCTGTGCAGGCTGTAACTCAGAGGAATGGGCCTATATAATGTAGGGTGAATAATATAATGGGCCTCCTTGTGGTGGAAGAATATTCAAAGTAGATGAAAGAGTCTGCCCTGTTGCAAAATGGTGTTTTGGGCCTGGGAGTCAAGGCTAGAGTGAGTGAAAAGTCTAGAGAGAATGAAATATGGGTTGAAACCCTAAAGGACAACTTTGGTAGGTGTATTTGATGCTATTTAGAAGTTTTGAGTGATTGCAAGTGTCTGGTTGTGTGAAGAAGTTAGAAATCCTATGGTGAAGGGGTGAAAAGAGGGGAAAATTAGGTGGTTTACAAAGGGAGTATATACAAAACATGAGGGCAATGAAATGTAAGGGTGTTTTGAGCATATTCAGGCTGAAATTAGAAGGATTCAAGTAGTTTTGGGTTTACTAGTGATCTGGGTATAGGAAATACAATAAGCCCTAGGTTTTAGGAAGGAAAAGGAGGGTTTTATGGAATAGTAGTTTAGAAGGGCAGTATGGAGGTTCTAACCAGAGATTCCTTTGATTTGTGCCACAATTTGTGACTGTCCAAGAGTTGGTGAGGTGAAGATAAATTTAAAAGACACTTTTTTTGTAAAAGTGGGCTAATTCTACTAGCCCTTAGTCACTGTGATTGAATGATTTTATAGGTTTTGACAAATGAATCTGACTTATAAGCTTGGAAATGTCTTTGTGATGCAATATGGATGCTATTTGGATGATCAGTGGGTATTCTTACAGTTGTCATTGAAGGATTGGTCTTTCAGTTGCTTAGTTGTGAATTGGAAAGCTGTAGAGTTGACCCTATGGAAGTTGGGCTAATCATTTGATTTTGTGTTGGTTGATTGTTCCTCCACCCTGCTCTGCATCAATAAGGCACAATCAACTCCATTGTATTAAAAAGGGCCCTAAACTTAATGTGAATATGAAAAACATATTACAACACTAAATTAAGGAAAAATTAGGCTCATTTTGTTATTAATTATTATCAAATTAAGTGTGGAAAAAGGGATACTTTTTCCAACACTACATTTTTCCCCCACTTTAGTGAGAGTATGACCCCATGTCAAAATCACACTAAAGTAGACATTCAAGACACTTATGTATGCAACAATGATAAAGATACACAATCATGCAACATCAAAGACCAGGAAGATAAAGCTTAGATTGTCCAATCTGATGTGGAACACATCTAAGCTATTAGTTTATGTTGACTCTGAGGTAGCAGAACTTCAGGTTGTCCATTAGGTGAGTCTTCCAATAAAGTGGCTTAGTGAGAAAGTTATGCCTTTATGTCGTCTCTCACCGTACAATGAGAAATTCATGCCTTTGTGTTGGCTTCTCATCATACTAACCATACCAAAGCTATCCCTATGATAACTTCAATAAGGCGCCACAAGGAAAGGCTCCATAGGAAAGCAAGGTGTGTTATGCTAGGTGGCCTTTTATTTAGGGTTTGAGCTTCACAAGGTCAGCAAGTTGTGTTATGCCAAACACTTATGAACATTATGTATAGAGGTTTTTGTTCAACGGGATCTTGCTTCATTCGTGTAAGGTCTTCTTCTTAGGGATCATCGTGCCTAATGTCTCCAAGAGAGGAAAATTCAAGAGTAAGAGTTTCACAACTTAAGGAATGTAGTGTGTTGCATCACCACTAAGGGGAAAGTCATATGCTAAGAAATATCACACTCTTGGAGGACATCAAACCCAATGACACCACCAATAAAAGGACCCATCAAAAGAAAAAATAAAATAACACCATGAAACATGAAAAATGTTGAAAGATATATTATCAATGTATGCCCCCACTTTAAAGTGGTTTCTAACACCATTGTTGTGAGCAATTGCTTTCAAGTAGCCAATTTTTAATCCTAACACATGAGAGCTTCCTTGTAAATCCATATGCCAAGTCACATGTTTCCGAAATAAAGCTACATCATGAAAAAGGAGGGAGAGGTTGCCCCCAAAAATACATAAGGAATCTATGGATTCAAGGTCAGTATGTCTTTGCTACAATGTTGTTATAAAGGTTGAAAATGTCATCATTCCCTAAATACTCATAAAACTAGAAGAATGACATCAAGAGAGAAAAAACAAAGAAAAATCATTTTGGGTCAACATGGAAGAGACCTAAATGTCTCAACACCTTGTGTCATCCCCAAAAGGAAAACACAAGACAAATGAAAAAGGTAAAATGTTTACCGCATAGAGAAGAATGTAGATACATATAGAGGAATGTACAAAAAGAGAGATAGACACATCAAACAAAACAACACAAGGGATCACATTGCACACATGCAATCACATAAATACGAAAGGCAGACAACTATCCAAAGGGACAACAACAACTTTCGAACTAGGACACGAACCAAGTTCAACACTTTTATCATCATTTAAGTTCATGGAAGAAGAGAACAATGAATTCAACTCATTATGCACGTGTTCATCAATCTTTGCAATATCAATTTCATCATCTAAATTAATCACAATAGGAGTTCAAATGATAATATCCATGCAAGATTCTTTTTTACGTTGTGGTGAAGGTATAAATTCATCATGCATTGCCTTGGGAAATTTTAGATTTAGATTTTTGATGTTTCTCTTTTCTTCTTTAGTTTGTAACATGTGAGCAATAGCACAACGTCTATTCCTACGCTCTCTAGCATTTCAATCTGTTATCAATTTGGGTTTGTGTAGGAGTGGGTTTGTCAACCATAGGTTTCTTTTCTTCCCTTGGGGGAGGAATGGAAGGAACCATAGGAGGTTGTTCAACCACTTTCTCTTTAGCTTTGTAAACTTTTTTTATTTTAGGAGGCACAACGAGATTGCTTTGATTTTCTCATGGTCTGTTATAGGAAATGGTAGGAGGATCTATCATAGGTTGCTCTTGGATATCTAGAAGGTCTTTTGGTTGAATCATTGGTTCTTCAAGGATAGGTGGCTCAATCACAGGTTGTATCATGTTTCTAAGAGATAATTTTGCTATGCGCTTTGCCTTAAAATTTTGATATGCTTTGAAAAAGTGGTCCTCATGAGGTCTAATAGGTTCAATAGGCTCAGGCCAAAATAAATCCAATGAAAATTTCCCACGGGAAGACATGGATTAAAGCCACTATGATTCATTATAAATATTCTATTTCCAAAGGGAAACTTTAAACATTTATGCACAACCGATGGGATGACATTCATGGAGCGAATCCATGGATAGCCTAACTTCACACAAAACTAGTCCGGCGATGGGATGATGGTGAATGAGAAATTTAATGTTTTTGTTCTAACTTTTAGGGGAGGTTTATCGAGCCAATCATAGGGAAAGCAAAACCATTATGTGTTTTGATTCATTCTTTTGGTCTTTCATATGCATCTTGAAAAATTTCATGCATAAATAGGAATTCTTCAATAATCACATTCTCTACACATATAGGATCAGTTAATATCCCATTAGTTGGCTTTTCATTGATTCTTCCATCTATGTAAAGAGGACCATCAGGTGCATGTTTTATTATTTCATTTTGTGAGAAAGCAATATCAAGGGGCATTTTGGTTTGGCCCATACAAGGTTTAGCTTCAATGAATTACACCATTCAAATCGTCTCTTCCTCATTATCATCCTTTTTGTTTTCATCATCTGTGTCAACATTCATCACATCATTATTTGTTTCACTAGCTTTGAAAAATGAAATAGTGTGTTTTGGCATGGGATTTGTAAAGATTTGTAAGTTTTGGTTAGGAGGAGCTACAGACTTATTTTCTTGATCTTTCACACCTCCAACTAGAAGTCAATTATTATCAATGAGGTCTTGCACAAGATGTTTAAGATGCTTACAATATTTTGTATCATGTTCATTTTGTTGGTGTTAATGGAAATAAGCATTTGATATATAGTTTGAAGGTAATGGTTTATTAGGATCAAGAGCTCTGATAGGGGGTTAGGAAATCATATTATTTTCCATGAGTTGCAGCATGATATTAGGAAGGGTGTTGGTAAAGGGGTAAATTTTCTATTCCTATCCAAAAGGAAAAAGGATTTGTCTTATTTATAGCGGCCACTTGGTTATCAACTTGTTGATTTGGTTGAGGGGATTTAAGTTGTAAAATGCCCCTATTATATTCCTTGAAAGGTTGGTAACTATTCTAAGGTGCAGATTCATACTTTTTAGGATGACTAGGGGGATTTTTTACATCATGACTATTAGCCGAATTCTAATAATCACGAAGGGTTGTACATAGTTGTGTAAAGGATGTTAATTTCAACATCTTGAGTTTGGTTTGGATTTTGTTTTGTAAATTGGAAATAAAAATTCGTTGGAGGTCGGCATCAAGAATCTTTATGTTTATTTGTGAATAAAGCATTTGATATCTCGCTATAAAATTAGTGAATTTCTCATCATCATTTTGCTTGCATGTCATTAAATCATCCAAGGTCATCTTGGGACTCATGTGAATGTGGAAGTGGTTGTAAAATGAATCAATAATCTCATTGAATGAACCAATTGAATTATTTGATCAAGAGAAAAACCACTCTAAAACAGTATCCTTCAATGACCTAAGGAATAGTTTAGCCAAGAGTTTTTCTTCAAAGATGGAATCACTACATAGGGTTGTATAAGCGGAAACATGGATAACAGGATCTCCTTTCCCACCATATTTCTCAAATCTCAAAACCTATATACCTTGTAGCATTTGTGTTCTCAATATCTCCAAGGATAACGGGTTGGTTATGATGTATTGTGAAGGTTGGCCATTGTTGGTTTGATTTAGGGTGGTGATTTGTTGTTGAGGGGCTGACATGTTTTGCAAAAGTGTGTTAATGATGGCATCATTGTTGGTATTGTAAGGTGGAGGGGAATAAGGTGGAGTGGTGTATGAATGCAAAGGGAAAGTGAATTATAAATTTGTGAGGGAGGATGGTTGAGGAGATACAGTATTTGAATGAACAAAGCTAGAAGTATTCCTTGTGGAAATACCTAAGGAAGTGTTGAAATTGTTAATAGGTTGAATGGTTGTGGTAACTTGAGTACTAGTGTATATGGGAATGGAAATGGGTATTGTAGAAAGAGGAATTGAAGTTCCACCTTGGCTTTGGGTATACCCCAAATCTTGAGAACAACTAGTCATGGTAGGGATAGTGTTGTTAACATCATGTACATTGGTTGCAAGTACGAAAGTCATGGGAAATGAAGTATACATGCTATAATCCATAGGGGGTTGATTATCAACACTATTAGAAAGAGAGTTAGAAAACCCAAGATCGACGATGAATTGTGTATCGCAGGATGAAATGAGTCTCGAACTACATCTCACAATAGTATTGCTAATAGGAAACCAAGTTTTAAAGCTCATACAAGTTTCAGAAAATTAGTGTACACACCCAAAATGGAAAGAGGGTAAAGTGCAATACAATGACCTAGAATGCAATGTGTAAATGCAATTTTTAGATTCCAAACAAGGTAATTTTCTAATTACACTATGCAAAAATATGAAAATGAAATCTTGAAAATACATTTTTGAAATCACATAATGCACTAAATTTATAAAATTAAGGTAAATATGATCAAATTGATGAAACAGAAATTTTGCAAATAGTAACAGAAATTTGAAAGCAACAAATAGAAATGTAGAATTGAATATTTTAATGCCTAGAAATTTAGAATATGACCTGATCAGGGACTCATCCACCCTAGGAAAAGTGGGTCCTAGATGAGGGTTTTGAAACAAGTTTTTACAAATTTTTAAGTGATTTTCAGTGGTTTTTAGATTCGGATTTGTTACAAGTTTCAGTTTGATTTTTCTATGAAATTCAATGTGAAATGCAAGTGCAAAATGTGACAAATGATAACCTAGAACACCTAATTTGATATGCAATTTTGTTTCAATTTTCAAATGCAAGTTAATATGATGTAAATGATATGCAAGATGACTAATTTTTTTTGTATTTTTCAGATTTAAAGAATGCAAACAATGTAGTCCTAAAACCCCTAGATGCAATGCAAACAAGACACCCTAAATGAGACCTAATTCAATGCAAAGAGATGCAAATGAATGCAAGATCTAAATATAGGATGAAAGAGGACTCCAAAATTAGATAATTACAATGCTCAAAAGGTTGAGTTCACCATAATGAAATGAAGAAAAATAGGGGTGAACCAAAATGGAATATTATGATTCACCTATTTCTCCTAGTTTCATTCAAATTATGTGTTGTAGAAGACAGATTTGAAAACTAACAAAACTAACTATTAAAATGCAAATATGGAAAGAGTAAAATGTTGTTTACCTATCACCAAAGATGCTTTTTTAGACCTCACTAAGGACTCATTCGCCCTATGGCGAATGGGTCTTGGCTAGGACTCTTGAAAATCAATTTTTGGGTTCTATTTTGCTCAATCTGCACTCTCGGATTCCATTTGTTCACTGTGGGAAAACCAGAAATAAAACTTGTAGATCAATTTTGATGATTTGACAACTTTTCTTGCAACTTTGATAACTTTTCAACTTTCTTTAATCTTTCTCTTCAAATGATCTTCAATCTAAAACCTGTAATCGCACATCAAAGAGAGAAAAATGTTGTTTGTTGGGGAATAAGGGTTTTCCTTGGTCAAACCCCATTTTTCATTTTGGTAATTAAACCTTATGATGAAACAATGAAACATAAAGGATGAAACGGTGAAATATGAAACAATGATACCTTATTTGAAACCTTAGATAAATCTAAAAACTAGCATGAAGTGGCCTCCATGGATGTAGATCTTGATCATGAAACTTGATGTGAAACAATGCCTTTGATATGCTTAATTAGATCTTGAAAACTACATCACCATATTAGCTCAAACAACATGCATGATGCAATACATCTTTGACATGACAATGGAATCTTGATTGCTACAATAATCTTCTACAAATCTTCCCTTGAATGCTCTTGATAATGCTCACTTTAATGCTCTTATGATAACTTCAACTTGCTAGGATTCTTTAGGATGAAATCTAGTGAAATAGCCTTGTATTTATACATATCTTAACATTAATTACTAAAATTCAAATATCACAAGCTGACATTGAATTATAGATATGAAATCATTAAAATACCACCAAAAACATATCTAAAGAGGGGTCCTAGGTCTAAGTGAGGACCCATTCGCTCTATGGCGAATGGGTTCTAGGAAACTTACCTAGGACACACATCAGACAATGTTAAACATTATATAAAAATAGGGTCCTAGGCCTAAGTGAGGACCCATTCACCCTATGGTGAATGGGTTCTAGGTCACATACCTAGGACACACATCTTCCAAAGTCAAGTGTTGTGTAATGGAATTTTATGAATGTCAGGTTTTATTCCTCAAAATTTGTATTTAATTAGGCTTGGATTTGAATTAAAGGTGCCAATTAAGGAAAATTAACCTCAATCAATTAATAAATCCATAGATTAATGTGAAAGTGTAAATATACACTTTATAACACCCTAAATAAGGCATGATTAGGTCCATTTTATTAAAAAGGGCCCTAAACTTAATGTGAATATGAAAAACATATTACAACACTAAATTAAGGCAACATTAGGCTCATTTTGTTATTAATTATTCCCAAATTAAGTATGGAAAAAGGGATATTTTTTCTAACACTATAGCTCCATATAGTTCGCAATAGAATGGTGTCGTAGAATGTAAAAATAGATCCTTTAAGGAGATGGAAAAATTTTATGATTCACTCTAAATTTTTGGCACATTAGTACTAGGCATAGCCCATAAAATGTGTTTGTTACATCCAAGACTAAGTTCCTTGTAAAGCAATGAAGGGGGTAGCTCCTTTCAAGCTTAGACTAGTCAAAAACCCATAATTAATGACTTTCAAGTGTTTGTTTCTCTATCATGGGCCCACATTCTAGTAGAGAAACACAATGCTATGGATCATTAGATAAATCCTTGCATCTTTTTTGGGTATCCAGTTGATGCCAAAGGCTACATGCTTCTCTATCCCACCACTCATGAGTTGTTCATTGAGAGGAGTGTTCATTTTTTAGGAGAGACATTTTAGTTCTTCTCTTACCACTTCTGTTGAAAATGAAGGTGAAATTGTAGCTTAAAACTTGTAAAACTATTATACTGTAGAAATAATTAAATGTTCTTTGTCACAATTCTTTGTGTATGATTAATCTGTTTAGATCAATTTTACCAATTATAGAAAGTGATAGAATATTGTAGAAGAATGAGACAAGAAGATACAAGTGACATGGCATATACGTGGAGAAACCCTTTTGGGAAAAAACTTCACCACCATAATCAATAGTGCTTGTATTATTTAACCTTAGAACAAGATTACAATAATACTGCATCAGTCCTTTGCTTGATATGCTTCCTTTCCTTCAACAATCCTTCTTCACAACCTACAAATAAACTCTGCTGCAATTTATGAAATAAATAGACAATTAAAGAGCATTGTAAACTCCAAAGATTTGTCAATTACAAGAGCATAAAGCTCCTCACAAAAACCTATGCCTATTTTGTGCAAGTAGAGTTCCACACTGTAACATGAATTCAAAACCAAAGTCTCCTCAATTTATGCACCCCAAACTGAACACTTAACTAATCATTGGTCAAGAAAATATCTTGCAAGAATCACCTCAAATTTGGCACCCAAGAATGGGCCCACTTAAATAAGCCTTGTAAATATCTTCTCATGCAAAAGGTGTTAACTCAAAGATGCCAACTTGGGCGCCCAAGGTGGCTCTAAGTCAATCTTTGTTAACTGAAACATATCTCTCCACCAATTCATGCAAACATTATGCATTATTGATCATCCCCACTTAACTGTAAGTATCCATCTATTATATTTCATGCAACTGAAGTCATTAGTCATGCAACTCAAGTCAACTAAAGTCAACTAGCATTCAACTCAAACTAACTACATGCAACTGAAGATAATTGAACCATAACTGAACTGAACTGAACTGAACTCCACTCATGTAAATAACAATCCCTAACTTGTAGGATCTTTACATGCATTACTGGAGTGTTATCAATCCTCCAAATAGTTAACTCAAGCAAGGTGGGTTCCACCTTCCATGTGGCACCCCATGTGCTCCTATTTTGTAGGAGCTCTTCTTGGACGTCCCCACATGTTCCTACCATTTAGGAATAATTACAAATGTCAATTTACATGTTCATTTCATTTGAATTTAATCTATTTTTAATCCTAGTGTTGGGGAACACTTTCCAAGGACTTAGGAGATACATGAAATATGTTTAGGATTGCAATTAAATGGAATCCTATTCCCAACATTCTCCCACTTGAAATTATACATTGCAATTATTATAAACAAGGAATCATTATTATAAATCAAGTACAAGACTCAAGGCCAATGGCATTCTTGCACCAAGAGAACTTATCTGCAGCATTGATCAAAGTGTCAACTTTCTCAATCAATACCTTTCCCAAGTCTCTATAACCAAACTATCATAGGTATAACTTCATGCTATCAACATAACAACCCAAATCTGCAAAGAAGTCCCTATATATTCACCATCCTGCAAAATAAGACTTCAAGGTAATAACACACATAGACATGTGATAAAAAACCTCTAAAGTAACTCATTATAGTAAAGTGTAACCAGTCCAAGAGAGGTTCCCCTCTCATATAGAACACATATACCTTCTAGAACTCCCACTGCACAGGTAATGTCAAATCTAAAAACAAGATCACAACATTAACAAGTCCTCCTATAGCACTTCACATAGAGTATGTGGGTAACTCCTATATCATAGTGTCAAAGAAGCATACAATGATATGCAAAATAAATCTCTCATAACATAAGAACCTTCAAGAAGAAGACAATATTCCGATAATGAGAGAACCTACAAATCAAACCATGTTCTTCTACCACACTAACATGTGCCAAACTATGTAAAGTAAAATCTCCTTCAACACTCCCAAACTAAAAGGATATCAACATCTAACCATTCAACTTATAATGAAACATGGCAGAACTTAGATGTAAACCTCTCACAGAAAGTAGATCAAACTTAGCCAAATATTCCCACAACAAAAGGGATTATGCCCAAAGCCACTAACTATCTCCCGTAACTCTCCTACCCAAATCCTCATAACTTACTCAAGTTCAAGATTGCAAGGAGAATAATGGAAATACATAAAATCATGCATCTACTTCTCAACAATCCCTCATAACTCAACTTTCAAGACTAATGCATAAGAGAAGAAAAGATACATATAAATAATGCATCTAATAATCAGGTGGGCAACACCTCTTAGATCGTTTACCTATTGATTAGACCAAGAGTGGGATACAAGATTTTCCTGTGCATACAATACCAAGCAATATAGGATTTCAATAAAGACAACCTTATCATCAGGTCTATGATGGAATCACATCCATTTCTAGGTGTACGTTCCTCAGTCTTTACTGTTGAAAAAATTTTATAACAAGTAACCATTCCAACACATATCTCTTAACATAAGAAATATCCAGCCTAACCCAAGTCTCTCTAGTATCCATGAGCACCCACCAATCAATCCATGCCAACTTCAAATGCAACCTGCATAATCATGAAGCTACAAGCAAATGGTTAATACTCAAAACCAAAAAAAAGAACTACATCCTCTCCAAAGGAAGAACAATAACACCTTTACCAAAGACTCTAAGGGTCCTCCATGAAACAAGATGTTAAAACCTCTTCAAATCACATGAAGATAACCATATCCTACCAAAGCTCCCACTAAACTGTGATACCAAGCTATACATGGCAACAAGATAATCATCAAACCATCACTATCAAAAGCTCCCACTGAAACATGTAACCCATCTATCCATCACATTGTGATAACCATCTCCTAAATGAAAATCATCCATGGTCTCAACACAATCAAAGAATCTGTTGTAAATGACATAGCTCCCAAAAGGTCAAGAAAACCATAATCTCTAAACCAAGAAGATAAAACACACTTCTTTTACAAATCTATAATAACACAATAGTAAAAGCTCCCACTACAGCCAAAAAACCTTCAAAATTTTAATAGAAAGGTGTCCCAAACTCTACCCAACCATTAGCTCTGATACCAAATGTTGAAAATGAAGGTGAAATTGTAGCTTAAAACTTGTAAAACTATTATACTGTAGATTTAATTAAGTGTTCTTTGTCACAATTCTTTGTGTATGATTAATTTGTTTAGATCAATTTTACCAATTGTAGAAAGAGACAAAAGATTGTAGAAGAATGAGACAAGAAGATAGAAGTGACATAGCATATATGTGGAGAAACCCTTTAGGGAAAAAAATCCACCACCAGAATCAATAGTGATTGTATTATTTAACCTTAGAACAAGATTACAATAATACTATATCAATCCTTTTCTTTATATGCTTCCTTGCCTTCAACAATCCTTCTTCACAACTTGCAAATAAACTCTGATGCAATTGCTGAAATAAATAGACAATGAAAGAGCATTGTAAACTCCAAAAAAAATTCAATTACAAGAACATAAAGCTCACCACAAAAACCTACGCCTACTTTATGCAAGTAGAGTTCCACACTGTAACATGAAGTCAAAACCAAAGTCTCCTCAATTTAGGTGCCCCAAACTAAACACTTAACTGATCATTGGTCAAGAAAATATCTTGTAAGCATCACCTCAAAGTTGGCACCCAAGAATGGGCCCACTTAACTATGCCTTGTAAAAATCTTCTCATGCAAAAGGTGTTAACTCAAAGATGCCAACTTGGGTGCCCAAGGTGGGTCCAAGTCAATCTTTGTTAACTGAAACATATCTCTCCACCAATTCATGCAAACATTATGCATGATTGATCATCCCCACTTAACTATAAGTGTCCATCTATTATTTGTCATGCAACTAAAGTCATTAGTCATGCAACTCAAGTCGACTGAACTCAACTAGCATTCAACTCAAACTAACTACATGCAACTGAAGATAACTAAACCATAATTGAACTGAACAAAACTCCACTCATGTAAATATCAATCCCTAACTTGTAGGACCTTTACGTGCATTACTGAAGTGTTATCAATCCTCCAAATAGCTAACTTAAGCAAGGTGGGTTTCACCTTCCATGTGGGTGCCCTATGTGCTCCTATTTTGTAGGAGCTCTTCTAGGACATCCCCACATGTTCTTATCATTTAGGAATAATTACAAATGTCAATTTACATGTTCATTTCATTCGAATTTAATATATTTCCAATCCTAGTGTTGGGGAACACTTTCCATTGACTTAGGAGATACATGAAATATGTTTAGGATTGCAATTAAATGGTATCCTATTCCCAACAACTTCTCCATCCACCATCACATTGGATTCATTGAATCTTGATGGTAGTTCTTCAAAGGATCTTAATCCTTCTAATTTTCATGAGTCTTCTTCCTCCCACTTCGAATGGTGACAATTATTATAAGGATTCACATTCCTCTCATTATCATCATTCAAAGTTTGATGATTCTTCTCCACACTCTCTAGCCTTTAAACCTCTTTGGACTCATTATAACTTCTAATCAAAAGGTGATTGGGTTGGTGATCCTTCAGATACTAGAAGAACAAGGTCATAATTTTAGTAGGCTTTACATATCTTCATTTCTTTAGCTTGAGATCCATAGTCCCTTCAAGAATCTTTGGGTATCCCTATGTAGTATTGTACTATACAAGAAGAGTTCACTTCCTTGGAGAGGAACCATACATGGAATCTATTCCATATTCCTAAGGGAACAAAATGTGTTCAGTTCAAGTGGATCTATTGGACAAAATTTATAGTAGATTGGTTAGTTGACAAGCATAAGGCTTACTTTGTTGCAAAAGGATTCTCCCAAGTTCTTTGGATTGACTACTTTCAAACTTTTATGCTAGTTGCCAAAATGAATTCCATTTGAATTTTCCTTGGTATAATTGTAACCCATCATTGAGAAGTACATCATATGGATGTGAAGAGTTCCTTTCTTTATGGTGACTTTCGAGAGGAATATTGCATGGAGTAGCTACAAGGGTTTTTACATGATCTTTCACTTATTTTCCATCTTTAGAAGTCTTTCTATTACCTCAAATAAGCTCCTCGATCTTGGTATGCCAAAATTATATCCTTCCTTCTAATAGTTGGGTTCACTCAATGATATTCTAATCTAAATGTATACATTCTATAATAGGATGACACTATCACATTTTTGGTTCTCTATGTTGATGACTTGTTTATCACAATGAGTCACTCATCCACCATCAAGGCAGTGAAAATTTCTTTACATAATAGTTTTTTATGTCAGTTGGGATTATTGCATTACTTCTTCAAAATTGAGATCACTCAGTCATCTTTAGGTATATTCATTGCACAACCTAAGTATTCTCTTGATATATTCTTTATATTTCATGAGGTTGACTATAATCATACATCGACTCTATTTATATCAAGGGTCAAACTTGAGGCTAAGTTTTCTTCACCCTTGGTTGATGGTACTTTATAGTGACAGTTTGTTGGGAGTCTCATCTACTTGACTCATATGAGACTTGACATTTCATATGTTGTAGGAATGGTCTCTCGATTCATGCAGGGGCCACATGAGTTGTATGGGAAAGAAGCTAAATTGATCCTTTACTATATTTAGGGTACTCACTCTTATGGTCCATTTAGTATGTAGTGAGTGTGGATATTGATTTGATGGGACACAGATTCAAATTGGGTAGGTGATTCTTAGGATCACAAGTGTACTTCAGGGTATTACTTTTAACTTGGTTCTAGTCCAGTTTGTTGGTTAAGAAAGAAGTAGTTTACAATTTCTCTTTCATATAAACATGTTGAGTATCAAGGGGAAATTAATGGCACCAATAAGATTATTTGGTTTCAAAATATTCTCACTAAGTTTGGCATTCCATTTAGAAATCCTACAGTCATTCTTGCGATAATTAGAGTGCAATACAAACCTCAAGGAATCTAGTTCATCATCAAAGGAATAAACATATTGAGATTCATATGCAGTACATTCTTGAGTTGATTCAAGAAAACATGATTGATCTTACATATTATCTTACATTCAAAAAGATTATGGAAATCTTCACCAAAACCTTCACTAAAAGAAAGTTCCTTCATCTGCTAACTTTGTTGGGAGTACGAAAAATGTCTACTTCAAGGGGTCTTCTTAGTCCTTCAAACTCTTTCTTTCTCTATGTTTGGGGGGGCTTCCTCCTATGGGAAGATTATTCTTTTGGAGAGGATCCTTTTGTACATGGGTACCTCATTAGACTTCATTTTTCAAGACCCATATCTTCACCCACCTAACCGACACTTAAGGGGGTGTCAGTGTAGGTCTTTATTTTCCTTATTTTAGGGGATATTTATATGTTTTATAACATATTATTAGGATTTAATATGTTAATTAGACTATGTTATTATGAGACCACATGGTGTAATCATTGGCTTTTTGTGTCACTCTCCCTCACACATGGGTAGTTGAGTCTCATGACCTCTTTTAGAATTATATGCTACCTCTCACAACCATTCATTTTTTTTATCTGTGTAGGTGTTGCCACATTTTTTGGTATCTATCAAGTAGGTAAAACCTCACACTTTTTTATGGGTAGTTGGAGTTAATGCACCTCTTGGATTTATTTCCCATTTTTTCTATATAAAAAACATTATACTCTCACCTCATCTAGTTCAATGAGAGTAATGCGACTATTCTAAAAATCCTCTTGCAGTTGTCTCTTATTTTCTCTCTTTCAAGATTCTCTCTCCATTTTGTTATTTTGATCTTTGATCATTTGTTAATTGGAGTTGTGTTTGATCTCTTATCGTCATCAGATCTTGGCTAGGTTCTCACTTCTCACAAAATATAACACAAGTCATAATTTCAACACTACTATTCTAGAGAACATAGAAACTAGTTTATTGGTGATACCCTTATACTTCATAATTGGTTATCAAATAGTTATATTGTAAGAAGCTCATCCACTTATAATGATATAATTTTTGAAGCTTTGATTGAGCCTAAAAAAAATTGATTGATGGTCCATGTGGGCAAACATTTCCTTTACCAACAAGTAATAATTTTACTTATTCATAACTTGTACTAAAGTATAGAACTCCTTGTCATATGTGCAATAATCAAGCACTAAATCATGAAATAAATCTAAATGGTAATTTCTTATATTCATTAGAATAATCCCCGTAGCATGTTTTTTGCATTATTTTCCATTTCAAGTAGTAATTATAAATTTTAGGCAACACTAGCATAGTAAATTAAAAAATTACCTACTTGAAAATCTTCATAGTATGTTTTTGCAATCATTTTGGTGTTGATTTTTGTAGATATGTTTGGGAATTATTTGCTTCATTTCTCAATACAAACTTGTCATGTATATGTCTTTCATGAACTTTTAGGATATTTTAACTATCATAAACCTACACCAAATTTTTAACTTGTACCTTTGAAAAGACACTTGAACACCTAGACACTAGTGTCCTAAGCACTTTGACACTTGGATGCTATGTGTGACTCAATTTTTAATATTTAGTAATTCATAAATAAATGAATCACTAACCCACTATTGTTTTGGTCAACTTTTTTGTTCCAACAACTTTGTAATGGTATGGTACCTTGTTAACCCCTTTTTATCTTACCAAAAATTACTATTATATATGAAAATTTTTAAAATATTTCATTTATATTATTAAATATTAATTTATGTTTATTATTTTATTAAATACTTTATCATGTAAATGGGTGTCAAATTTAAAGAAAATGACAAGATTTTTTTTAACACATTCGCACCATTACACTCCACCCCTTGTTGCTACTATAGAATTACTTTGGCATAATTATTTATGTGTGTGCCACTATATAAACCTCTTAGTGTAATTACTAATTTTATATATGAGCTCTTTAATCATTTCATAATTTGATGTTACTACTGATGCATCTTTACATGCCAAGTCATTATTACTTACAAATTATGAGTATTTATGATGATATATTGTTGATAAGTGAATTTAGAAATATTTTAATTGACAAAGCATGGAAATGATTTGATTATATTTTAGTGCATATAATTCATTCATTGCATTGGCACATTATTTTATTGCATGTTTTTCTTGTTGTGGAGTGATTGATAGTAGTATGGACTTATCTATGTCATCTCATATTACATCTTTAAATATGTATTCATCATCTTTATTTGATCAACACGTAGGTTATATGTTTACTCTTCTTTTAAAGATGTAATATGAGATGACATAGACAAGTCCATAGTGTTCAAAATCGCTCCACAACAAGAAAATATGCAATAAAATAAGTGCTAATGTAATGAATGAATTATATGCACTACAAGATAACCAAACCATTTTCATGCCTCATCAATTAAAATATTTACAAATTCACTTATCAACAATTTATCATCATAAATATACTCATAATTAAAATATTTCTAAATATGTGAAAGAGTTAGGTTGTTCCTTGTTGTGACCTCGATGAAGGCTTCACCTCCCCCTTCTCTTTAATCTATGGATTTGGATGGTGATATTTCCTAAAAATTGGTCCATAGAAGGAAGAAAGGTCTTTTGAAGCATGTATCTCAATCTCATTTCCAAGTTAAGGATGTGATATTTTCTAGGCCTAGTTACAAAATTGTTTAGTTTTTTTAGATTGTTATTAGCAGCTTTGTTACAACTATTATTTTGGTTAGCTTTTGTGTGCCAACAAATTTGTAAGGGTAGAGTCCCTTATTAACCCATTTTTATCTTACCAAAAAATATACTATCAATTATGAAAAATAAAAAATGTTTTATTTATATTATTAAATATTAATTATGTTTATTATTTTCTTAAATACTTTAACATGTAAATGGGTGTCAAATTTAAGGTAAAGGATTTTTTTTGTTAACACACTTGCACTATTACTCTCTACCCCTTTTTTCTACTATACAATTCCTTTGACATAATTATTTGTGTATGTGTTACTGTATATCACCTCTCAGTGTAATTAATTTTATATATGGGCTCTTTAATCATTTTTGTTAATATGCTCACACCATTATAGTCCACCCCTTTTTTGCTAACATGCTCATGCACCATTATACTCCACCCTATTGTAGTTATGCCTCTCAATGTAATTATAATCATAAAAGTAAAGTTATATATAATATTCGCTACACGTTTTAAAGTAAAAACAAAACAAAAAAATAGTAAACATGTTGATGGAAGTGTCAAAATGTGTTACATAGATTCCAAAAGAAAAGACGAATGTGTGAAATAAAAAACCTACAACACACAACTTCATAAAAGATTACAAGAGATTGTTAGATTAGGGAACTGTGTCCCATTGAGCATGCCAATATATGATCAATCAAATATAGAACATACAAAAAGGACTCAAACTACGAAATTTAAATCCTATTCTAATACTAATTGATACCTCTAAAATAAGCTAAGGAAGTACACAAAAAGATGAAATAAAAAAGAGTTCTCTCACCCATGACTCCTTATTTCACCAAAAGGTGGATGTGCTCCAATAGATTTATGATGAAGAGATAATATATGTAGTTTTTCACTTGGCCAACATGAATTTGCATATAAGAATACTAGATAAAATGAGTTTATTTGGGGCTATTTATAGATTTTATAGATGATTGATCAATTGATATAATTTATTTAAGAGATCAAGGGATGAGATTGATTGAGAGGATTGAAGAAATAATGAGCCTTCAAGTGAAACCTTTTGACTTTTGCACTTTAATATGTCTAATATTTAAGGGATTTGGATGGTGGGAATATTCTTGAAAGAAGATGGATGATGAGGATAAAAAAGGACCCTTTTGGAAGAAAAATTTTATTTTTTAGATTTATGTGAAGGGCTAGGAATTCTAGATTGAGTGGATGGGCAAGATTTGATGAGAGAACTATATGGAGAATTATGAAGCATTAGGTATGTACATGCACAAAATATGCAATATTTTACTTGTATTAAGGGTGTTTAAGATTGTGCAAGTGGAATTATTAGTTAACTAACTAGTTTTAGTCAACTAATAATTTGAGGAGGAATTTTAGAGTTAAATAAATAGATTATATTTATTAATTTTTAGAAGATAGGGATATGAAGGTAAAAAATAGTTAAAAAATGTTGATTTTTTTAATTAAGGATGGGGTATATAGAAAATCGGATAAAATTATTAATTAACTAAATAAATGATTAAACTTATTTAATTAATGATAGGAAGATGGTTGGGAAGGTTAATTAAATAATTAGTTTTCTTTAATCAATAGTAGAAGGGGATAAGTTAGGATGATTTGGGTGATGTTAAGGTGTGGAGAAATTTAGGTGTCTACAAAGGATTTTCGTGGTGACTTTTTGAAAAGTAAAATTAAAATTGACATACAAAAATAATATAGGTATTCAAATAAAAATAAAATAAACTATCATAAATAATATAATTCCTACATGATTTTAAATTACAATTTTTGAAAATGGTCAATTCACTTATTTATTATATTATAATTTTGGAGGAATAATTATCCATAGTATATATATAAACTTAAAATTATTGATGTTAAATTTGATATAAAATTTTCTACCAAAAATAAAATATTACATTATTACTATTTATGTAATAATTTATTTATTTACTTTAATTTGATATCAAAGTGAATTTGATCTACTTTAACTCTATCAATACGTATATATTGTAATAGCTTTCCCCTAGAAATTTATCTCACACAAAAAAAAATACTTTCAAGTAGTTGAAACATTCCTCGCCTCAAGCCTAAAATTGAATTTTAACTCTCAACTACTAATTTCATCTAAAACATCCCAAAAATCTTGTCTCAAGCTCAAGAATCTACTAGCTCTAAAATGTTGATATGTTTAGATCTACTTTTCATTTATTATGAATATATTGAAGCAACAACTATAGGTATGTTGGTTTTGGCTCATCTCATTTTTTAAATCTACTTTGGTAGGGTTTCATACTATTTTCCTACAAATTCTATCCATTTATTCTCATCGACATGGTTGGCAATAGAACACAATTTGTGTAGAATCCTGAGGTAAGTCACTTGTCATGGTTTCAATGAGTTTTTTTGGGAATTTGTATACATCTGGATCATTTTTGTTGTGTTTAATTTCTTTTTTTTCTTTTTTTAAATGAAGGAATTTTTTTTTAATCAAGGGGTAAACGCTTTTGACTGGAGCTATGAACCAGATACAACCATTCAACAATACCACCCCAACGGGGTTTGAACCTTGGTGGCAAGAACAACAATGCCACCAATAAACCATCACACCATGCCAATACCGGCTTAAATGAAGGCATTGGTTATGTGGTTTTATCTATTTTTTTTTCATAAATGATATTATTGTAATGCTTAGTGTTAGATCCCTATTTGTTTCTTCACAAAGAAATATTTTGAACTAGGAAACAAATTTTGCATTTCCCTAGTGGTTTTAAATTTTTTTAATTTTATTTTCCTTGTTCTTGAGGTTATGAAAAAATCTTGACAAAATTATTAAGGTAGTATTGAATGGATACCAACCATTTATGACACTATAAATACAATGGTTGTTAGAGATATTTTCACATGGAGTAAATAGTAAAGATTGAACCATTTTCATATGTTAAAATTATTATATCATTCTTTACAAAACTTATACATTGTACATCATATTTCTTCATAATTTTGTGTCATTATTCTAGCTTCTATACTTTAAAGACCAAGAATCACAAGACAAGTGATTGGCATGACACAAAAGGACTAAAACTTTAAAAGATTCAACTGAATAAGTGACAAACAAATTAGTTTTCTAGATGGGTACATCCTCTCACATGGTTGGTTTCTTCATTAGGACTTAGTGGTATAGTTAGGTACCAATATGCTTTTTATATTAGTACATTTTTTGTAAAACCACGTGTTTATGTTACTTGAACAAACTTAGGGGTGCTACATTTGAGAGATCATCTTCCCACAAACAAATAGAGCTAGTAACTCTAGTTTTACATCAATATTCAATGGCTCAAAATCCTTTTAGAAGAAATTATAGACATCATTGTGTCTAATAAGCATGTCCTTAAAGTTTCAAGTTTTTATAAATGTAAAGAAGAATTATCTCTTTCAAAATTTATTTTAAGTCTTTTGTATGCAAAATAATTGCTTAGTTTGGAATTTGTCTCTTCTCCTAGTGTTGTTTTCTATTGCAAGGCACATAGAGAATCTCTTATAATATGATTTTATACACCCCTAAAATGTTTTAGTTATTTTCATGACAAAAAGGTGGACAACATTATTTCTTCTTGATGTCATTTAACACAAGTAATGTTGGTAAGCCTTAGCTTTTTTAATATTATCTCGATTTATGAGCTCTAATGGAGAAGTAATAAACTCAATACTTTTTCCTTAAGGAAATTTTACTTTATAGTCTTCTATACTTTGGAAACTATGCAACCATTAGTCATCAATTCTTGGGCCGCCACTAATTTTTTAGTTGATAGAAAATATAAAAGTTGTGCCCATACTTTTCATTCAAAATATTAGTTATTGAAACATTGAAAAATAGGGTAGGGTTGAAAACACATAGGGATTTATACTAGATTTGGAATGTTTCACCAAACTTACTAGGCAAGGGGAAAATGGGGTGAATGAACCTACCTATTCTTATATTTCATTCAAGAAATGATATCCCTCATATCAAAATCCACTTTCAACCCTTAGGTGAGTGAATTCTTTAAGGAATCTTGTAATTTCTTTTATGTGTGTATGTGGACTAAACAACACTTTTGGGAGATGGAAATAAAATAGAAAATCAAATCAAAACTAAAATTTAAGACCAGATCTGACTAGATTAAACCTATAGCTAACAAACACAATTTATTTCACACAAATCGGATGAGTGGAGGACACTTAAAACTTATCTCAAAAATAGTTGCAAAGTGTCCCTTTTGGTTGCAAAGTGTCCTAAGATAGCTTTTTGACAAAAATGACTGAATAGGAGTTTTGGGAGAAAGATTAAAAATACCAAATGCATTCATTTATGACATGTAAAAAGTGGATTTTACAAATGAAACATAATGCTAACAGAAATAGTAAAGCTTCGGGAAAATATGGGAATAGAAAATGTTTTGTACCTCTCACAAAATACTGTTTTCAGAAGCTATCTTGAGAATCATTCGCCAAGTGGTGAATGGGTCCTTGTACACCTTTCCAAAATTGATTTTTGGGTCCTCTGCTCTTGTGTCTACACTTCCAGATTCTCCAAGTTTCATAGTCAGGTAGTCAGAATTGAATCCAAGATCTGAGTTTCTGTGAGATGACAACAAAGGTGACAACAAATGCAACTTTGCAATTTTTCACTTTTGAGATCTTCAACTTTTCTTCAACCTGCAAATCTAAAACACATAAAGAGAGAGGGAAAAATGTTTTTTTTAGGTGAATGGGGGTTTTCCTCAAGGTTAAACCCCGTTTTGGTAATTAAACTTTGAAATGAAACAATGAAACATGAAGGAATGATGAATGAACAAATACAGTGTTGCAATTCACCAAACCCTTGAATGAACCTTTAGAAATATGAAATATTGATGTTGATCTTGAATGAAATAACTTCAATGGATGTGGATCTTGATACTTTAATCTTGTTTTGAATCTTTGACATGAATGCTTGGATTAGATCTTGAAACCTACATCACAATGTTAGCTCCAAAAACATGCATGAATGAACATAGCTTTGATATGACATGCTTGAGACCTTGAATTTTGCAATAAATGATGAAGAAATTTGTTCTTGAATGCTCTAGACAATAATCTTAACTCTTGTGAAAGTTGCTCTTCAAAACTTCTTGAAATATAATGTTAATTTGATAAAATAATCTTGTATTTATAGATATTTATCCTTAAATTCCTAAAATTCAAACATCACAAGCTGACATTTGAAATTTGAATTTAGGATCATAAAAATACCACCAAAACATGATTTAAAAATGGGTTCCAAAGCCTTTATGTGGGACCCATTCGCCCATGGATGAATGGGTCCCAAGCCCTAATTCCTAAAACACACATTGCTTAATGTGAAGTGATATGTATTGGCATTCATTAATGTTGGGTTTCCCCTTCAAAAAATGTAATTTATTAGGCTTGTAGATGAATTAAAGGGCTTATTAAGGCATAATTAAGCTCAATTAATTAAAGGAGCCCTAAATAAGTGTGGAAGTGTAAATAAATACATTTTACAACACTAAATTTATTTACACTTTACAACACTAAATTAAGGCACAATTAAGTCCATTTTAACTCAGAGGGCCCAAACAAGTGAGAAAATGTAAAGGGATACATTTTTCTACACTACAAATATATTAAAGAAGAAAAATTCCTACTAGTCTAGTGCTCTTTAGTCTTGCCAAATAGGCCCCCAAAAAACTGTAATTACATTTTAGAAAAATTATTTGAAGGATTAAACCTACAAGAAATAGGTAAACTAGCTTATCCTCTCCTATATACCTTTGGATATGATGGTTCATCCTCAAATTATAAAGCATTTTTATTTTTATCTCAAAAATTTGGAAAGTAACCATACTATTAACAAGTGTTTCTATTCTAGTTTGGTCTATTTGTCTAGTAATCCATAGGTGTGGATATTTTCCAAGTCTAATGAGACTCATTAGATCATTGCACTTAGAATTTCTTGGTCTATCAAATTACATTATGAAGTTTAAAGGAACCTTTAGTACTTATTTTGTGTGGTTCTAACAATGTTAATCTTTAGGTTCCACAAATATTTACCATTGTTAGTGTAAACTATACATTTTGTGGCTAGCACTGCTTCTTATGATGTAATGTTAGTAACACCAATTGTTTGCTTTGTCTTTTGTTAGAACACTTCCCTTCTATTATCCCTCTTTTGTTTCCTTGTTTACACTATGAGACCAATTTTAATGTTAATTATAATTTAATGAGCCTTTCCATAGAAGGGAAGATACATGTTGAGTCAAACATATGGATTATTCATTAAAAAAATCATTAGATAACAATTTTCTAGTTGGAAAAGGTCTCCAACAAATAATTATGTGGTATTTTTCTCTCAATTTTCAAATTTTATTAAACTTATCTCTATTGGTTGGTTAGAAGAACATCAATACCAAAATAGATGCTTGGATAGCTAATAAACCAAATAGGATTTATAGTTTGCAACAATAAGTTAACCAAATCTTCTATTGTGTCATGGTAAATAATATATAGTTTTTGTCTTATCTCCATAAGTTATTGCTCGCAAGCCTTCAATACAAATATTCAAACATCACATTAATCCTTCAATTATGAGTTTGAAGGTCAATGGAAATACAATACCACCATTTTGAGCTCTTTTAATATACATGCATACTAATTTAAACATTAAAGGATATGGTACATGATGACATGTGCATGTAGATAAAAATACATGCAAATGGTTAGTTTTTCTTGGCAGTTTTACATTTGACAGAGCACAAAAAACAATCTTGATGTACATATTATGATCATGCAATACAATTAGTCATGTGGCAATTTGAAGGAAACTCTTAAAACTTGAATAAGAGTCAGTTTGGGACCATGACACAAAAATTCAAGAATAACATGTGTGATGCTTGTTTTGAATGCAACAAATTATTTTGCATGATCATTGCATATATAAAAGAGTATTAACCTTCATTATAAAGATTATATTTTGTTGCCCAATCCATACACAAGTTGTTTGAGCTATGTGAGGTATAAACTTACACCCATAAGTCTAAAGTTAAAATAATATCATGCCTATGTCTATTAGTAATTTACTATTGTTGTTGCTAGAGTTATGATTTGTCACTTAGAAGAAATCAAAAAGGAAATATAATACCTTGAGTAGAATTTATATTTTTAATGGCCATAAAATACCATTGGTAGCTTGCATAGATTGCAAAACATAAGGCCCCAATGGTGGGCAAGAGGTTTTTCTATTGGCCAACCTTTGCTAGCCATCACAAGTGTAAGCTAGAGGGTGTTGGTTGTGAGATGGCTCGGGTAGATTTATATTTTATAAATTATAATAAACCACAATACAATGATCAAGTAATTGGTGTTTTTACAATACAATGGTTTCACCAATTTTACTTGTAATAATAACAGAGTCCCATAACCCTCTAATCCAAACTATGTCAAACATTATAGCTTTGCCCAATCTTGTCTATCTCTTAACAAATCCTAGATTACTCCACAAATTTCATGGTCACCAATCATGTAGAAATAGTAATTGCCTCAATGCAAGGCTTCAAACCTCCCTTGATTACTTTCTACAAATCCCTTTCATGATCTTACTTTATTCTAGAGAATAAATGATTTAACATTAAGATTACATGAAAGAACTCTCAAAGCACCTAGGCATACACCCCAATACTACCACAGTAACACTGAATATTCAAAATAAAGTATATATTTAAAATTTTGTTGGATGTTGCAATGTACTTATTAATGACATGAAGATTTGAATTCAACATGGTTTCTTCCCAATTGCGAGTCTAAATTTATGCTATATTTGACAAACAACCCATTTAGTAAAGAGTGGAAAATAAAGTCACCTTATTTACAATAGTAAATATTTAATACTTAATAAAATAATTTAAAATAATGTGAATAATCTAGTAAAGAAGGGCTCATAGTTGCTCCTTGCTAGTATTTTCCTTCTTTCTCTACACAAATAAATTATTTACATAAAAAAGTTTTGGTACAATGCACTTAGAATTTAACTCAATTACTTTAAGGAAACAAATAAAATAATATTTAATTGGTATAGATATGTTAAATATATTTATATGCAATATGTTGCATTTCAAAACTACAATTATTATAATTTTTTAAAAAATATATAGAGTAGTGATTGCTTAAGAAGAGTAATCTCAACCCCAACTAGCAATGGGGTATTAAGAGTTTGTAGCAACTTCAAATAAGTCATTTTGTTAGTTATATTTGTAAAATACAAGCATACTTATTGACCTACACATAAAATCAAAATTGTTGAATGTACTCTCCATAAAACCACAAGGCTTAGTTCATTTTTTTCAACAAATCTCGCTATGTAGGTTTGCTAGATTTTTTTTCTACAATTTAATAATTATTATGTATTTCTTCAACTCTCATGCTTGATGCATTTGCAACTTAATTCAAAAGTTTATCTTATCCTTGGAATTCAATAATTATTGGCATGTATAAGTAAAATAATGTGTTCTTGTATAAGATTCATTTATATAGAAGGAAAAAAGAAGAACCACAATAGATTACTCTTAAAATTTAAAAAATATTGGCATTGTTAATCTTGATTTGAAGTTGTCATAAGTGTTATTGATTATTTAAAGCTCTTATTGCTTCCACCAGTTACCAAAATTAAGATAACTCCAATGGCATGCTTGAAGGAGATTTAGTTGACAATACATTAGTGACCTCTAATTTTTTGAGATGGTTATGTTTCTTCTTGTGACATTTGTGAACTTTTAATATGAATTTTAGTTTAATAAAGATTTAGGATATAAATACAACTTTATGATAGTATGGTGAGGTGACTTAATTTAAATGCTAGATCATTTTGAAATGTTAGTTGATCAATTTGTGTCAAATTTAGTAGAACTAGTGAGCAATTAAAGGGCTCATGTAAAGCCTATTTTTTAAATGTGAGCTTGTTTGACTCTTTTTTTTGTTAGTTTTGTTGGTCTTGTTTTATCACATTACTGATTAAAAGTATCATCATAATCAATTCTAATTTGGAATGGCTTGTCAAAATATTAGTGGAAATTTTTTATATTTTTTAGACATAAGCATAGTTGTTTTAAGTGAGAGGGGTCAATAGTTGTGCAGGTTCCAATACTCTTGTAGCCAATTGTGATTATTCATATTAGTACTAAAATGAATTAATATTATATCTTGTATATATTCATTTCACATATTAATCAAAATATTATCAAATATGTGACATTATGGGATCAATAGTTGTTCACTTCAAAACTTATAATGCTCAACTAAAAAAAAAACATAAATGCATTCATGAACAAGTGAAATAAATATTTTTTGTTTCAAATAAAACATCATAACTATTCACTATAAGTGTGTCATTTATAAAATTAAATGCTCATTTAATAAAATAAGACACTCATTTAAATAAGTATTGTTATCATAGTGAAAAAATATTGTTCTTATGTGTACAACTATTGGGGTAGCAATGTACAAGCATTGGAGTGTTTTATATTAATAGTTTGTCCTATTACAAATATAAAAGGTGAGCATAATAAATACCATGTATTTTTTCATTAAATGTGAAGGATTTTCAAAAAAAATTAGTGTTTAATTATTGGTCCATTTTTGTTTGATATAAGTTATATTTTAAGTAATTTTGTGTTGTTTTTATAACAACAAATAGTTTTTATGTGTTCAATTATTGGTCCATTTGTGTTGAATATAAAAGCTAGAGATAACAAAGATTTATGGTTACCAATAGGTGTTTGGTCCATTTAGGTTGCATATAAGTTTTATTTTAAATAAAAATATGATATTCTACAAGCAACAAATGATATTTTTTAGTTCAACTACTAGGGGTACCATGATTAAGTTTCGGTCAAATCTTTAAAAAATCAAATTTTGAACACTTCTCAATAGATGTGCTGATGTGGCAAGTTGCATGATGACTCACACCTCAAACCTTAGTTATAGATAGATAAGAGGTCAGTCCACATTTCAAAAAAAAACGAAGGTCCTTCGATATTCCAATCAATCCTACATGCTGACAAAGTTAGCTCGCACGACTATATGTTGACATGATCTGGTATTTCATGTATTTCATTACAAAATGACATTGAATGATATTTTATAGTTCCTATCTTTATAGACGTCCAATTATTCTCTGACTTCGTATACTTATTTTTAAAATGTAACAAAATACTTTCACCCATGAAAGAACATTCTTTTTATATATACAACAGAGGCGTCTCCCTGACCCGGCCCAGCGGCCCAGCAGCCCATATCTTGAATAACTGGGACGAGCTAGGGCGAGACTAGTCCCCTGCGGATGGGAGCCGCCTCCCGCAAGAAGTCGTTCACCTATGAAAGACTTGAAAATGAAGATAATAATAATTACATAGAGAGAAAAGCAATGATGATATTGCTTTGAATTTCCTTTCGCCTTTTAAAGTTGGAAGTACCTACTAGTTTGTAAGGTGTAGGAGAGGTTGCGGGTTGTTTTCTCTTTTGGCCCTTGAGAAAGTAAACCTCCTGCTCTGAAATCATTCACTGTGGACTGTACGCTTGTTTGAACAGCAATTGGTCATTTGTAATGCCATAGTAAGGCCTTGTAAGTGTAATGAGTATTGTGGGAATATTTTTAAAATCCTCCTGCCATTCGTATTTGTGTCACCTCCTATCGCCTTCACCAGATTTGCAGACTAATTGTTAATTGTTTATTTTCAAAGCTTCTCACGTTTCTTCTGAGAAATTTCAATGTTTTATTTTCCCAAAATATGCATTTCACAATGATCAGGTACGAATTTTTCTATACGAAAGGACATTTGTGTAAAGTTAAGCCTTAGCTAAGGGACAAAAAGACTGAGGTGAGGGATTCTTAGTAAGATGTTCTGAAAATAATTTAAAGGGGAGGTAAGAAAATTAATAAGAGAGTTTTGTTATTGATACTCTTATGTTTGAAGAGTCTCCAAGATTTGTAAATTTTCTTTTTACTCAAATTAAAATGTTTATTTTAGTTAAAGTCTCAATCTAAGATAAAATATTTGACAAAATGAAAACTAGATTTACAAGTTATTTGAATAATTGGTCGATACTCTTATGAGAGTCTCTTGTTACCCTCCCACATCGGATGAGTAGTATTCATACTTCTATTGGAGTCATAAAAAATATGGAACTACTTCTCAGAAACTTTGAGTGGGGAGAGGGTAAACAAGATAGCAAAGGGAAATACCATTTAGTTCAATAGGATCACATCACCAAAAGTAAGAAAGAATGGTTGTGGCTAGGATGTATTTTTTATCACGAAAAAATCCTTAGCTACAAAGCTAGTTTGGTGAATGATTATAGCCAAAGATAAATGGTGGTTGACCTTCCTTTCAAAATAATATAGTACCACTAACAAGAAAAGTAGAATCACTTGCAACCATATTAGGATGAGGTCTTCTATCTAGAGGAACATGGTAAGGGCCTCAAACATGGTCTTGAACCATATCTCTTGGATTCTAGGAAATGGAGATAAAATCAACATTACGGAAGGCAAGATTATGGAAAACTTTATATTTTTAATCTCAAAATATCTCAAGTGTTGGTTTTTCTCTACAAATTTCTCATCCCTTTCTTAATTTGTGGACTTTGGTTATTCTCCCGACATTAAATCTATTTTGGAAATTAGGATTCTTAAGGACTTGAAAGCTAATTGAAACTCTTTTCTTACCTCAATGGAAGGTAGTGTCCCCTTAGATTCCTTAGCGAATGATTAATTAATATGGAGAAGTAGCAAAGATTATGCATGTTGTATTCTCTATAAGGACTATAAACTAATATGTGACTCATTTTCTCAACTGCCTAATTGGAAATGTATTTGGTGCAAAGGAGAAATTCCTAAAATCAATCTCCTCTTGTGGTTGTTACTGTAAAATCAACAATTAACATTAAATAATATTTGAAAGTAGAATTTTGAGGGCCCAAATAAATTCTCATAAAGAGGAAAACAAATGTCACTTATTTGTTCATTATGCTCATATAAAATAGGTGTGGAAACTTAATTTCAAATTAGTATTCTTACTTTGGATAGTTTCACTTATATTTAGGAGATTCTTAATCTATCCAAGTGACCTCTTATAGTGAAACACCTTATTCCTAAATATGTTTTTTTGTGAAATTTGTAATGCTCATGATGAGGCTATGTTTATAAATTTGACTCCTCAATGGGTGGTGGCCATGAAGACTATATCTCTCATTAGTGAAGTTGTTCCCCATTCTCAAGCAAAGAAAAATAATACTACGTATGATTTGGTCCCTTCATTTATATCTAGTTTCTTTCTTTTTATGGGGCCTTCAAAGGGAATCCAAGCTCTCTAGTGGAATAGTCTTCACAATGGAAAAGTATGTGTTTAGTACATCATAGGATTAGGTTTGACAACAAAAAACCTCGTTTAAGCTTATTCTCTAAAGCTTTCACTTTCATTTACTAAAGAAAAGGGAATGGGAAATCTCAACACATTTGATGATTCTAAATTTGAAGGACACACAATATACTGAGAGGGGGGTCAATTGGTATATCCCAATTTCAACTAAATTTAAACTTCAAGCATGAACCTTAAAACATCAATGCAACTCTTAAAAAATATTCTTAATGATGCACTAATTAAACAATAAATAGAACATACACATCCACACCATGAACACCAGATATACATGGAAACTCAAGTTGGGAAAAAACATGGTGACAAAAGTTGCTTGGAACTACTACCTAATTCTAGCCTCACAAAGTAGGAATATATTAAGGAATTTACAAAATAAGTAGGCACCAACCTACCAGAGACACCAATCCCCAACTGCATTTGCAGGCACCAACCTATAGGAGACACCAATTCCCTAAACCAAGATCTGAGCACCAACTCAGCTGGTGAGACACCAATCTCACCAAAATAAAGAATAAGAATCGTGGACCTTCAAGGCTGAATTAGCTCTCTTCTAATCTGAACAACATTAGAACTCTGCCATATAGTGCATATGATCTTCTGATAATGACACACACTAATTGGAATACAACTCACATTACATCACTCTGATATTTGCATTAAAACACTAATCATATAGCATTCTCCCAACTACTCAAACTTTGGATGGATCCTAGACAATTATATATAAGCATTACAATTACAATTGCATTCATATGTCAGCCTACAATTAAGATTATTGCATATGCAAGTTGGCCACAACATAACCTGTAATCAAACATGCAATAGGCCAGGTCCAATAGCTCGCACACTACACCATAAGAAGGAACATGCCTTGTGTTTCCCAATGAGGACCTATTTGAAGGGCACACAATCTACTGAGAGGGGGGTGAATTAGTAGATCAAATAAATTTAAAACTCTTTACTTCAAAACATATATCAGTCATGAAACTTGAAATAACATATCTACTCATAATCATGAAACCATATAAGCACATACACATTCACACATGAGAACACCAAATATACATAGAAACCCAAGATGGGAAAAACCACAATGGGAATAGCTGCTTGGATCTACTATCCAAATCTGACCTCGCAAAGAAGGAATATAATAAGGTAATTTACAATATGAAGTAGGCACCAACCTACCAAAGACACCAATCCCCAAATGTATTTGTAGGCACCAACCTACTAGAGACACCAATACCCAATACAATGATTTGATCAACAACTCAAAGAGTAGAAAACAAAATAACAATTATAAAGCTTGCAAATATTCAATGTTGAATACGCAACTTACATATAGTCTAAACTTGATTCAGACACTCTACTACACTCCTTAAGATCTTTTGATAGTGATGCACAATGATTGAGATGTTTCACAATGAGTAACCCTCACTCGCACACAAGTATATTCACTCACCACATTCTATTCAATTATCCTCACACTTCACATTATGCATCTACACAAATGTATGATGATTATATACAAGCCATTACATTAACATTACTCCATGTTGGCCAGGGATTCACAATTAACTAGGACAACATAAGGTGGACCTAAATTCAAATTACATGAAATGTGTAACTGGTCAATCCTAAATCAAATTTATTGCTGCCAAAAGAACATGGTGTCATGAACTTCCATAGGAACCTTAACTTGGACCTATCTTAACATTACACACTATCTTTGAATTATGCACACTACAAGCCTTTACCACATAGTTTTGGAACCATAATTGATTGTCAAACAAGCACAAAGAACCCTATATCACTTCAAACTTCTTGCATGCTAAACATATCTTTCGAAAACTTTGGAATATGATAGAGCATGTGTAGACATAATCTCGATTCAAACCGCAGAGCCAAACTTGCCTTTAGAAAGAAATACTAAACATAATTGTATTGCTAGAGCAACTACATAACTAACCTCCAACATTCTGGATCAGACTTTTGGATTGCCTCTGTCACCATGAATTGTTGTAGTATGATACTACAAACAATCCTAAACTTATTTTATTAATATAGCTAGTAATATATACTTCCACAACTCAAAATGATATGACAGTACAATTACATTTAATTCCCATTGGTCTTCTGACAATCTTCCTTTGACATCAATGACAACCTTTATTCAACAATCTCCCCCTTTTTCATTGATGGCAAACAATAAAATGTGGCCACACACAAAGACATATTTGATATTGTCTAGATTTAGAAAACCACCTCATTTTGAGTTTCATTTCTCCCCTTAGAGGATATAGCATTTTGAGTTCCATTTCTCCCCCTTTGACATCAATGGAAAAGGTCAACTGAAAAACCTATTTCTTAGCATCTCGACCAATATTTTTGACACTCTGCACAATTTAGAAACTTGTTTTCTAGATAGACTCCCCCTAATCCATACTATACTGCTTTTAAAAACATTTTGCAAGAACGCCAAGCCTTCTTGTGGTAGGAAGTTAACACTTCCCCAAAACTTGTACCATATCATATTATTTATAAAATGCTTCGCAAGACCACCAAGCCTTTTTGCAATAGGGAGACAAAGATCCCCCTCAACCTATGCTTCTTCTTGATTCAAGAGGAGGGAGCAACAACTCCCAGCTTCCTCCAAAGAAACTCAAATGTATCCTTAAGAAGCGGTTTTGTGAAGATGTCTGCTACTTCCTCCTTGATTTCAACATTCTCCAACTTCACTTTATTTTTTGCAACCTTCTCCCTTAAAAAATGATTCTTGATTGCAATATGCTTTATCCTTGAATGCATTGCTAAATTTTTTGAGATGTTTATAGCACTAGTATTATCATCAAGAATATAAATGGGTTCATCAAATACAATCTTCATCTCATTCAAGTTTTTCTTCATCCACAATACGTAAGTGTAACATGAGGCTGATGCAATATATTCTAATTTTGATGTGGATAAAGATATTAAATCCTACTTCTTTCTCAACCAAGACATAAGAAGAAAGAAAGCTCCACCACTTGTACTCTTTCAATCATATATGCTTCCTGCCCAATCTACATCTGTGTATGTAGTTAGAGAAAAAATTTCTCTCTTAGGATACCACAAACTAAAATCCATTGTAGCCTTTAGATATCTAAATATTCTTTTCACAACTTTGACATGTGCTTCCTTCGGTGCTACCTAAAATCTAGCTAACATTCCAACTTCTTGAATTATATCTAGTCTAGATGTAATCATATACAATAAACTACCAATCATGGATTTATACAAGGTTTGGTCTGTCAGAGAAAATTCATCATCCTTACTCAATTTACATCTGGTAATCATAGGTGTACTTACTAGTTTGCATTCTTGAATCTTGAACTTACTTAACATTTCCTTTATGTACTTGTTCTAAGAAATGAATATGCCTTTGTCTGATTGAGAAATTTGTAAAACAAGAAAGAAAGACAATTCAACAAGCATTAACATTTCAAAATCACTCTGTATTGCATTCTAAAACTTATTGCACATATCATCATTGTTTCCACCAAAGATAATGTTATCAACATTGACAACAACAATCATCTTATCACCTTCTATTTTTACGTATAAATTTCTATATGCATTCCCTCTTTGGAACCCTTTTTGCTATAGATACTTGTCCAACTTGGAATACCATGCTCTAGGATCCTATTTGAGTCCATAAAGAGCCTTCTTCAATCTGCACACAAAATCCAGACTATTTGAGAATTGAAAGCCTTTTAGTTTCTCAATGTAGACTTCTTCTAGTTGTCCATTCAGGAATGTAGACTTCACATCCATTTGATACACCTTGAAATTCTTGAATGCTAGCAGAGCCAAAAACATTTTTATTGCTTCTAGGCTTGCTACTAGAGAAAATGTATCCTCAAAATTAATTCCTTCAACCTGAGCATATCCTTTGCACACAATTTTTACCTTGCTCCAGATCACTTCTCCATCTTCATTAGCTTGTTTCTAAAGACAACTTAGTACCAATAACATTCTTTCCTTTAGGTCTTAAAACTAGTTCCCAAGTTTTATTTTTCTTTATCTGAGATAACTCTTCTTCTATAGCATCTACCCATCCTTTCTCTTTGCTTGCCTCTAAATATGAACTTGGTTCAATCTTTGATAATAGTTTTATCGTACAATAATGGGTTGCACTTTCTGGGACATCTTGATTTTTGTTGAAATCACATATTTTTAGAAAATATAATGATTTAAGCCTTGAAAGTTTCCATTTAAAGGATTTTAATTGAAAAGGGTTTGATCCAATCCCCTTGGCTAGAACCCCGCTAGTTTTAAACCATACCTATAATGGAGTCTCCTCTACACCTATCAAAATGCTGATAAAAAATCACTTTGATTTACCTTTTGGGGATAAAATTAATTCATTTAAAATTTATGTTTTGTAAGTATGTAGTCCTTGTTATAAGCTTCCCAAAAATTATAATTTTAAATATATTTAATTTGATTATATATTTATTTTTTATTTCCTGTGAATGTAGGATTTTCACCGAAAATCAAGCTCTCTATTTTGTACATGTGGAAAAATAGTAGATTACCAAAAAAATTTCTAAAAAATATCTATGCTCTTAGTATTGATTTCCTTTATTGAACAAAAAAATAGAATTTTGATACATACAAAAAAAGTTGTGTTATACAATAAACCTATGTCTAAATTGTAATTGGTTTGACTTCAAAACTTAATTAAGTAAAAAATATTCAATAAAACACTATGAAACCAAATGAGGGAGCTAGATATCATAGTTACAAATCTAAATTTGAAAAAAACATAGAATTTTATCCTTCATATAAAAAAAGATGTGAACATCGCTCTTTAAAAATGTTGTTTATTGTTAAAAACTAGTTATCGAAGGAGATGGAAAAAGAAATGTAATTTGATTCCAAATTTTTTTTAAAGTATATATTTAGAATCTACAGACAAAATGTCACAAATCACTATTTTGCATCATCTTCAAATTCCTCATGGTTTAGCAACTATAGGTGTCTGAAAGTAAATATTTAGTTAAAAAAGTTTAGCTTGATGTCAAGTTTGGCCAAAAAGTGTAACCCACTATTGTGGGATCACCCAAATTTAAGGAAAAATGTACCTATTCATTTTCTCTTTCAATTCTTCTATGAGTCTAGATTCCAATATTCTTATCTCCTATAATCTAATATTCAGAGTGATTTTTTTGAACATACCTTACCAAAGTCTTTATAACAATGTTCTTAGAATCAGCTTCTAAGTCTTCATCATTGTTGTGGATTGGATCTTCATCATCTTCCACTTTCAGAGTATTAGTAGACCGAATTGTTTCATCAACCCTTATATTTTCACTTTTCACAATCCTCTTCAACCTTTTATTATAACATCTATATGCTTTGTTTGTCATAGAATAACCAAGAAAAATGCCTTCATTAGATTTAGAATCAAACTTACCCAAGTTTTTTACATCCCTTTTGATGTAGCATTTGCTTACAAATATTTTGAGATGTCTAATTGAAGTCGTTCTTCCTCTCCATAACTCATATGGTGTCTTATCAAACTTAGGTTTTATCTGAGCTCTGTTCAGAATATATACTGCATTTTAAACTAAGTATTCTCTTGAGTACATATTCAGTAATTTTTTTTGACTCAACATTGTTCTTTCCATCTCATGTATAGTTTGGTTCTTCCTTTCTAAAACTCTATTTTGCTACAAAGTCCTAGGAGGAAAAAATTACCTCTCGAATCCCATGCTCTTCATAGAATTCATCATACTAGTTAGAAGTGAATTCTCCACCTTTGTTAAATCTCAAAACCTTGATTGTCCTTTTGATTTCATTCACAACTAATACTTTGAATGCTTTAAAATTCTCAGATGCTTTTGATTTTCCTTTTAGAAAGGTAATCCAAGTCATTCTAGTGTAATCATCAATAAGCATCATAAAGTACATGTCACCTTGTAGGCTCTTTGTCCTCATTGGTCCACATAGATTTGTATGTATCAAATCTAATGGCTTTGATGTAGAATATTCCTTATTAGGAAATCTAGACTTTGTTTGTTTTCCCTCATGACATGGTTTGCAACTTGTAGACTAATGCTTCTTGATCTTTGGCACATCCTAGACCATTCCTTTTGAGTTGATCATCACAATGTCATCAAAATTGGTGTGTCCTAGTATTTTGTGCCAGATCCAACTTACTTCTCTTTGGATAGTAAGGCATTTTTGTCCATTTAGTTCATGAAGATGATATATATCACTGCCAATCCTACTTCCTTCTGCAATCAATTCTCCATACTGGATTGTTGGATCTCACAACCTTTAGCACTAAATGAGAGATGGTAACCTTTTATCACACATTTGACTGACACTCAAAAGAGTATGCTGTAATCGTTCAACATACAAAACATCAAGAGTTTTTGTCCTACCACCATCAAGACTCAAAGTACCCTTATCGGTAATCTTGGCAATAGAATTGTTTCCAAGAGTTACAGATCCTCCATCAAACTTCTTGAAATTCATGAACTTACTTTTGTCTCTAGTCATGTGACTTGAACATCCATTGTCTATAATCCATAAATTCTTCTCCTTTTGAGCATGAAGTGCACTTTGAGATATCATGGATTTCTTTGATCTTTTCTCTTTTGATATCTTCTTCCAGACTTTTTCTAATTCATGACTCTAATATTTTGACCTTTCTTTTCTTGTTTCTAGTAGACGAGGACTCATAAAATTGCTTCTACAATTTCTACCAAAATGTCTAAAATTGTTGCACTTGTGACACATGATATTTAAATTACACAAATGTGAAAATGCATTACTACTAACAAAGTTATTTATTCTTACCAGAAATATTCTACAGTACACACTCTTATGACCAAAATGATTGCAATTAAATAGTAACTAGAAAAAGAATGATTAAACCTAGTATTGTACCCTTGTCCTCTTGAGGCTTGTCTTTTGGATCTTCTATTCTTTCTTTGCACTTAGATGAAACCATCATTTTGTAGTTTTCTATCATCAGTTGTTGCACTTTGTTCAGACTTTAAATTTCCAAAACCAATCTCTTCCAAATTCTTCTTAGCAAACTTCATTGGTTGTTCTAACACTTTGATCTCTTGTTCATCAAAACCAATACTGATTTTGATATGTGTAGATCTCTGGCAATCAATTATCTAATTCGAGATCTTAGTGCTCTTCCCAAACTTCATCTTTAGCTGATCATTTACTTTGTCAAGATCTTTCCTTAGTGACATAATTTTTTCTTCACGCTTCTCACAGTCTTTGTATCTTGAAAATAACCCTCCAGTCATAATTTCTTCAATCCTCTTTGCTTCTTCAATTTGAATCTTCAGATCAATGATCATCTTCTCCACCTTCTCAAGATTATGAGATAAACTATCTTTAGACTTCACTTCAACAATTTTTTTCTTCAGTTTCTTGATCTCCTTTCCAACACAAATTAACTCTTCCACAAGATCTACTTCTTCATCATCATTTATGGAATTCATTTTTGTAGTATCTTCAGTAGTTTCCATGGTCATGAACACATTGTTTTCTCTTTCATCTCCAAAGATATCTTCATCCTTTTCATCAGTAGAGTAGCCTTCCTCGTTAATGAAGAAACTCTTTTGTTTCCTTTGAACTTTATTCCCTTTTTGAAATTATTTCTTTCCATAATTTTTCTCAGCATTGTTAGAGTCCTTTCAAGGAAACTTAGCCATAAAATTTCCTACTTTTCCATAATTAAAATATTTGAAAGGTAACTTACCTTTGTACTTTTTGGAACCTCTCTATAATTTTTTCACAAAGTTTGCTTCCTCTAGATCTGATCCAACATTAGAATCTAGATCAACTTGCTTCTTAGATGCTCTAAATGCAATCTCTTTCCTTATTGAGTTTTCACTATAAAACCTCATTTCATAGGCAGTTAATATTCCATGTAATTCAACCATTTTTAAAGAATTCGGATCTTTAGCTTCTTCAATGGTAGAAAATTTAGAATCAAACCTTCTAGGAAGAGATATAAATGCTTTTTTCACAATCATGCTTTCTTTCAATTCCTCGCCAAGACCTCTGATAGAGTTGACAACTTCATCAACTCGGAGTAGGAATGTGGCAATTTTTTCTTCTTCCCTCATTTTTAGACTTTCAAACTGAGCTCTATGAGTTTAAAGCTTTGCTTCTTTGACCTTGTCATCACCTTCATAGATGGTGTGCAATTTATCCCATACTTTCTTCACTGTCTTGCACTACATGAACTTCACAAAATCAGAGTTAGATAAACCACATAAAATAGTATTCCTAGCCTTAGTATTATTTTCACAAGCCTTCTTTCTAACCTTATCCCTTGGAGGGTTTTCAAGAATATCATATCCATCTACAATTGATTTCTAAATTTCAATACCCAAGGCCATCAAGTATGCTTCCATCCTTACTTTCCAAAATACATGATTGTATCCATCAAAGAGTGGTGCCTTATTTGTAGAAAATCCTTCTTGATCCACTAAGTTTGTCATCCTGAATCTACCTCAAGTTGTTAAGCTTCTTCAAAGTAACTTGGATTTGATACTAATTGAAGGGAACACAATCTACTTAGAGGAAGGTGAATCAATAGATCGAATAAATTTAAAACTCTTTACTTCAACACATATATCAGTAATGAAACTTGAACTAACAAAGTTGTTGATAATCAAGAAACCACATAAGTATATACACATTCACACATGAGAACACTAGAACTACATGGAAACCCAAGATGGGAAAAACCATGATGTGAATAGTTTTTTGGATCTACTATCCAAATCCAATCTCACAAAGAAATAATATAATAAGGGAATTTATAATATGAAGTAGGCACCAACCTACCAGAGACACCAACCCCAAAATTTATTTGTAGGCACCAACCTACTAGAGAAACCAATCCCCAATACAAACCAACCTACTAGAGACACCAATCCCCAATATAATGATATGAGTACCAACTCAGAGAGTAGAACACCAGTCCTACAAAATTACAATGATTTGAGCACTTGTTTGCATGATTTTCTCTATCTTGGTTATGTGGAAGTTGTTATAGGTGGCTGCAAATTTCCTTTCATGTGTGCCATCAAATTACAAGCATCATATGCAAAGTATACTTAGTAATCCAAGAATGAATTGCACAAATCCAATTGAATTGGACAAATGATTATTATAATGTTTGTAATATTTTAAAATACTATCATTTTAAAATTCCCAATATAATCATGTTAGCAAGTGTGACAAAATAAAACCTTGACAAAGTATAGTTTTCCTCGAATAAATACAAATAGTTTGAAGATACTCTTTGCATAATATTCATAGTGTTTTATCCTTCAATTATTTCATTGCCTTTTTGAAACTACACATGGCATGATTGAATCCCTAGAAAAACACTATACCTTCATAGTCTCCAACCACCACCCAAAGAACCAACCTCCCCTAAATGATTAAAAATATCTACCATATACCTAGTCAGGGGCCTAACCCTAATTTGCAATATTATAACACTATGAAAATCAAGGTTCAAATGTACTCCCACCTAAAGTGAATGTTCTAGGTTGGAAGATGGTAATTAGAAGTATAATAGTACTTGATAGGAGTAATGGAGAGTAGATGGATTTAATGTAGATAGTTGGGAGAGCTCCCTTGCATCAATGGAAGGTAGGTAGGTGAGTAAAAGTAGCACCACTATATTTGGTGCTCAAAAAGTTTTAAATGCATGTACTTTTATTATCAAGTTCCATTAAAATATAACAACATTAGGAAAGTTGTTGGTACCTAGGGGAGGTTCAATAACCACTAAAAACCTTCGATAGCAACCCAATCCTTCATAATTTAGTGCAATACATGAGAAACATATCATGTCGACACTTGAGGATGGCTATAAATCCACCCAAAAGGTCGATGAACATTATAAACCAATGCCTCTTTTCATACTACTTTTCAATGCTCAGAGATCTATTGGGAACCCTTAGCAATTAGATAACTACAAATATCTTTGAAAAACATTTAATTTAGTGTCTATTGGCACTTTGATGAGGTTAGAAAACCTTGTTGGCTCCAAGAGAGATTATAAAACCACACACAAATTTGACTTTTAAAAACACTTCCTTTAAACTTCAACCAATCCCATTGACACTATTTGTTACCTCCAAAACACTTATTAGAAAGTCAGGGTGGTGTGAGAACCACCACCAAATTTCACAAAAAACTAATTATCACCTTCATCACTTCTTGATTTCAATAGGAAATATAACCTTATCAAGGTTCAAGGGTGGTTCTAGAACCACTTTAAACCATTGACACAAAAGATACCTCCTTATTGTTTTTTCTTGTTGGTAGATCATGACATCATCCAAACCAACATTGGGAACCTCAAATGCTTAGTGAACCATGATATTTATCGAAACCAAACTGGGTCCTTTGTATGCTTATCCTTGGATCGTTGACACTTTATACCTTATTGGGCACCAAGAGTGTCTAAAACCACAACAAAGTTCTAACAACACAACACTTTCCTATTCATTACTCAACCTTTAGTATTTTGCATACATTATCATTAGCATATGGGGTTTAGGTTCTAGGAGGAACCTAGAACCATGGATTTGCACAAACTAGTGAGTGTTGGTACTTGAGAAAGAATGAGAATAAGAAATGGCCTAAGTTCAAGATTTGGAGTGAAAATAGGAATTGAGAATTCAAAATATTGGCAAGAATCAAAAGTAAAGAAGAAATTAGAAATCGAAATTAAGATTGTGGGAGTCAGGTTGTGGATTAGAATGGGAACTTAGAACCTGACGTTCTAAGTCTAGATTGAAGTTCAAAGTCCATTGAGAACTTTGGATGTTGTGAGGCCCATTTCAAATATTTTTGTCATCAGCATATGACACTCATGTTATGCTATATGATTTGGGTATGTATCCTTGAACTTGAGTATCATGTTAGACCCTTAATTTATGTATGTTTGCAAATGCGATAGATCAATATGTAACCTTAACGACATCATGTAGGTGGTTAGCTTCATATGACCTTGTTATATAATTCAATGCATGATTAAAATTTAGGGTTCAAAGGTTGATTTACTTATATGCCAAGTAATCCTAATTACCTAGCTCATGAATGTTTTAACTATTGAATGTAATTTCATCCATGTATGGTAGTTAGGTGATGGACTTACATCTAATTTTGGGATTAATGAATTATGATGCATACATATAGTAGACTAATTTCATGTGGATAGATTTTATATGTAATGGTAAATTGGAAGCCCTAATGAATATGTGAATTTCAATATAGTGGTGATTAAATTGATTAGGATTCTAAGAGACTTATGAAATGAAAATGCATGTTTTCCTTGTGAGAATTGAATGATCATTCTTGTGCAAATTCAATGAAATTGAATTTAGGAGTTTATGCTAAATTGAGAACTGGAATAATTGTATGACTTAAAATGTTTGATTGAAATTGATAATGCAAGCGTGTGTGCTTCAATTTAGTTGATTCTACTATATGATCTTATTGGATAAATTAACATGCAAATTGAGTGTGCAATTTTAATTTCTATGGGTCATGGAAATCAAAGATCTCTAGGGAACCCAATGTGATCAAACTATGAAACCAAGACCATAGTCCATTTGGAGGGACTATAGTCTCATTTGTGATGTATTTTATTTGTAATGATGTTGTGAATGTTTGTTATAATTTTTATTAATTTTATGTGACCACTAGGATGTGTGTTGGCAACCTATGTGGAAAATTTTGGAATCATTATTTTAGGGGTTTTTAAAGGGTCTTTAAAAACTTTATTTTAAGTCTTTTCATGATTTTTGGTGCCCTAGATTGAATACCTATGGGTTAGGTGTCTTTTTTAAGCCTCATTTTAAACTTGGGTCAAGATGTGACCCTTCTAAAATGGCCAATTCATGTAATGACAAATTTTAAGAGAGGAGGCTTGGAAATGTGACTTGTCACTTTCCAACTCCAAAGTCTAAGGTTCATTAATAAACTTGGGTAAAGCAACAAAGGCTCTCACATGTGTGAGCCACCTTGTAAGGATTTAGTGGTTTGAGCGTACAAGTACACTCCCCATCTCCCAAAGCCTCACACATGTGTGAGAACTTGAGGGGTAATGTGCTTGAGGGAGGAATGAGAGAGTGAAAAGTGTCACTCCCTCATTCAAGAAATTCAAATTAGGGATTCCCATTTATCTCTCATTTGAGAAGGAGGACGGGGTTCTTTTTGGATTCTTTTTTTACTTATTGATATTTTGGAGTTCTTCTTTGCTTGGTTCTGGAAGGATCTTGAAGGAGTTTGTGTTGGGCTCAAACTCAAATATCACCATTTGAGAATCTTGAGAAGATAGGCCTTCTTGGATTTTTGTTTTCCTTATGCTTAATGTATGTGTGTAGAATTAAATGTTGTGTGTGTTTCATTTGAGTATTATTTTGGTATTAATGTTTTTATGTGTAGTAATAGGTATGGGGTTGTGAAGGACAAGGTTTCCCTAATGGGAATAGCATCCTTAGTGTATAGGGTTAAGAGGGGTATGACCCTCCTTGGGAAGAAATTTTACACCTTAGAGAAGGAGAGGATTTTAGGGTATGAGTACCCATGTGATATTATGGATTTGTGACTTATGTTGGAAGAGAAATTTGGAAGTTGAAATGTTTTTTAGGTGAAAAAGGCTTATTGAGAAGTATTGTGTGTCCTCCTATTTGAAGAGTAGTCCACTCTCTCCCCTATTGAATCTCATTTGGTATTCTATGTGTATGTAAATCCTTGGTTTGGGGTGTTCATGTGTGCTCTATTTTGGAATTGGGTTATTGTTCTTGCAAGTATATGTGTGTGCTTGTGTGTATATTAGTTTCTATAGATGTCTCCTAGCTCAGGGGTGATTTGTCTTCAAGTCTAGGTTGGGTGGTGAACACCACCATGGCTTGGGAGAAATTTATGTGTTCTTGTGTTCATTGGAGACCCTTGTATAGGCTTGCAAATTTGAAGGAAATGTGTCATCTTGTGTCCTTGTAGATATGTTGAAAATATTGTTGTAGTATTAGAGTTGTATTGTGGTATGTTTTAGAAAATATTGTAAAAATGTGTGTAATGGAGTTGTAAATATTTCCTAAAATATTTATGCCAATGGAGGAGATAAATTGCTCTTTTTTGTTATTTAAATTGTATTCATGAAAAGTGAAATGGATGGGGAGCTAAAAGATATATTGCTTATTAGATGCACTCTTAAATTTAAGAAAATAAATGAATTATAATCTATTACCTTGCATTTAAAATAATAAACTTGTGAACTTAATGTTAGAATATAATTATAATTATATGTGGGGAAATAATGCTAATACTAATTTAGGTGTTGTTGCCAACTCTTTTAAATCATTTAGCCACTTGTTCAATAACAATTTTTGATATTGTACTTATTTTAAAAAAGGAGTTTCTTGCAGTCAGTCTTAAATTACATGACTATATTAGAGGCTATATGGAAATAGAAGCAAGTAAATACTTAAATATCTAAATTTCTCTTACATTTATGAATATTTTTTTCCAAAAGCTATCCTTTTATCACTAGTTCAAGTATTTTGAAAATAATATATATATATAAAGAGTAATCAAAGATCTTGCACCTGTAGAGGAGGAAATTTGTTACTCCTGAGTCTCTAGGACACAAAAGATTCTACATGGAGCAAATGGTCCTCAACTACCTCAAATAACAAAGCTCAAGTGACAGGATAAAATAGCGAGAGTTTCAAAAATAGAAAGAGTAGGTCATAGAGGTATTTTGGATAGAAAAGCGAGTTCTCAGCAACAAAAAACAATGCAATGTGCTAGCATCCCATACAAATCAAAAATTGAGAATGTCACAAAAAATAGCAAGATGACTACTATTGTTCTAAATTACTAGGAACTCTTGAAATAGAGGAAAATAACAGAGTTTAATAGAACTAAAATAAAGTGAATTAAATTAGGTAAAATATAGATTAAATGGAATATAGATGCTAAAATGGAGAAAGAGAAAGAAAACACTCACAAACAACCAAGAAATGAAGCTTCCAACAAAGGAATGTCTTCAATACCTACACACATAAGACCAAGAGAAAATGTTGGGGCTATTTAGGGGCCTGCCTCAATCAAACCCCCTATTTCGGTGTTTCCACCTCCACAAACAACCCAATAGATAGATAGATAGAAAGATAAATAGACAAGATAGTAAAATGTATAGAGAAGGGATGTGATAAATCCCAAGATGCTCAAATACATAGGAATTAGATATTACTTGAAAGGCTTGAGGAATCCAGAGAGAGAGAGAAAGATAAATCTATGAGAGCCAAGAGAGTTGCAAAGAGTGTTGTAACAAGCAAGAGAGCTTTGCAAGCTTGAGAGAAAGAGAGAAATACTTAGCAAGAGAGGGAGAGAAGAGAGATACCAAGATCCAATGATCAGGAGAGAAAGACTAAGAGAGCAATAGGAATGAAAAGATAGACTTTAAAGAGAGAAAATGAGGGAAAAGAAGGTTCTTGAGTTGTTACAAGGCGTCTCGAGTTGTTTCCACTAACAAAGGTAGGTGACAAGTGGCAAAATGCTCATAAATAGCATTTTAATGTTAATATGTCCTAGGACATCCAATTGGCACACTAATCTCCAAACAAATCTCACTCAAAAATGGTGGGAACAAGGAAAAAACAAATTGTAACACAAAGTTGACACAAGAGGGTAGTTGTTGAAAAGGGGTCTTAAGCATCTTGAGGGGAAAAAGGTTGATGCAAGGGCTAAAATGAGCCTACACAAATACTAAGGGAGTGGATGTAAAAATGTAGGTGAAATTGCAAGGGGTGTAATTTTACAACACAACATTTTTCCCTCACTTTAGCGGGCTTATGAATCTATATGAATATGCACGCTAAAGGAAATCTATTAAAAACTAATATCATGGTGCTAAAAGGATATTGTAGATGAAGTAGATAGCTCTTCAAACCAAGGAAGCATTCCCCCAAAGTGAATACCTACAAAACAAACACATTAGATAAGAAATATCTGCACAAAAATCCATTACATCACAAGGTTAGAACATATACATGCATAACACATAAACAAAGGCACGTGACAAACAAACTAACAAGATTTGAATCAAAAAAGTGAAAGAGACCTTGATGCAAGAGGTTGTATCAGTACTATGTTTTTGGTGTAATTAATTAATTAATTATTTCACTAGCATAAGTTAACTTAGGTCTTGCATTTAATTAATTAAGTCCTAGGTTGCATTATTAGATAAATCATTTAATAAATGGGATAATATTCCCTTCCTTATTTGTAGGAGAAAAGATTCCTTCTAGAACTTATCTCAACATTTAATGATCATCTAGATAGGGTTCACATGTTGTCACATGTTGTTAGATCAAGACACATGGCAACATCTCATGCATATTAGGGTTTACCTATTGCCTATATAATCAGGCATCTTGTTCATTTGTAATATATATTTTTCATCATATCAATAGAATCTTTAATCAGCATTCCATTGTTGTAACACTTCCTGGTGGTTGATTATCTTTCCTGGTTTAAAGGTCCTCCATCGAAGACTGCATCTTCAAGGACTATGCATCCATAATCTCAACATGGTATCAGAGCTTATCCAGTGAAACTTCAACCCTCGATCAAGAAAGTTGGTGTGCGAGATTCTCCGCAGGCTTGAAGGTTTCCATTGAAGGCTACTTGTCTCCACCCGGGGACCAAGCTGATTTCTGAAGCAGATAGAGTCAGATTTGAGCTCGCCATTGTCTTAAGAAGGCCTCAAAACCCTAGGATCGCCTGCCCATTCATCAAAATCAGATACATCAACCCGAGAGCTTCAGAGGTATTTTTTAGGGTTTGCAAAATCAATTGTACTATCTGTACAATTTGCAGCAAAAAATCATCCCAATCAGTTGTCCTCTGAGGCAAAAAAAAATTATACGTAGGCCACTTTTCGTTTCAGAAAAATTGGGCTAATATTTCTATTGATTTGGAAAAAATATTATTTTTCTATAGTTTCAAAAAAAATTGGGCGACCTGTTAATATATTAGTAGGTCGGCATACATATTTATTCTATCGGCACATTGGGGTTCTGATTTTTAAAAATCTGTCGACATTTTATTTTAAATTTGGGATTTGATTTGTTAAATTCCCATTTTATTTTCTATCGGCATTTCTATTATTTTATTTTTTTTGAATTGCCATTCATTGGCAATATTCAAAAACAAATATATTGTCGGCTTTTTTTTTATTCAAAAGTCTACAAGGAATTCTTTTTTGGTCGGTGCATTCAAATCCTGCAGGGCCGTACTCTGACAAACCTATCCCGTCCAAGTGGGGTCCTCTCCCATCGGCCTGCCGTTGCCCGAAGTCTTACCGCCAGCCCGTTGAATCTTCACCTGTCAGCTTCGGTTTTTTTTTCGCTGACCACCGACTAGCCGAGTCTTCTACTGGCCCATCCTGCCATCGCTGACCACCGGACTTCTACCAAGATTTATTGCCGATGCCGAGTGTTCCTCCATTCTATCTGAGCGGCACCGCCCTGGCACCGCCCACCTCCGCCCAGCGGCCCCCATTTTTTTTGCCTATGCCCGAGCTAAGGTCACATGAGCGACCATGTTTTAGCGCCCGGGTGCTTATGTTTTGCACCTCAATAGCCTGCAAGTTGCCTTATATAGGCATTTTTTTCATTTGATCACAACTTTCACCCAGGATATCAAATTTTTGCAAACGATATACCGTCGGAAAGGGAATTTTGTGTACTTTCCAGTGGTGAGATCCATTCTACAAAATTTTTCTTGCAGAAATTTGTACATCCAACTGAAGACAAAACCCTAATTTGGACACAAAGGCTTGTAACTTTGCAACCGCTCATCAGATTTCAATGATTCCAGTGGCATTAGGAAGGTGATTCAGAGCTTTTTTTATTAGTCTAGCCCCTTGATCAGTTTCAGCTCCAGGTACTCTTGCATGATATTTTTTTTAATTTGGTGCATTTGATCAATAACCTGGTTATTCTGAAGCTTGGGATAAGTTTTTTTTATCCAGGTTGCATCACTTCAGTTGTACATCATATTTGGAAGTCTTATATTTTGTGTTGAAGGTCATTTGTCTTTTATTTTTGTGGAGAAATTTTGTTATGGGGCTTGCATATTATTCTCCTTCTTTGACTATGTTGCACAAGGGTAACTATTCACAATGGCGAGATGGGATCTGCCACCATCTTCATTCACTTGATTTGTTACCACATCTATTTGGTATAGTACCTCATCCGAGTGAAGGTATTCATGAACTTGCTTGGAGTTGTTGTAGATACACTATTTTGGAGATCATTGCTATGCAAGTTGATTCCAATGTTTTGAATGCTATTGATCATTGTGATTGTCCTCATATACTTTGGATTAAGCTTTGGGAGCTATATGAAGACTCAGACACTCCACTCTTCCCCGATGGTCATGATTCAGAACATCATTCTTTAGATCAAGTTCCCCACGATGATATTGTTGTGCAAGAGGTTGATTACCTTGATCTTTCCGAAGAGGTTGACAAGGTTCCTTTCAGTGCTTCTTCTTCATCAGAGACAGTTGGTATCCCTTCACATTCAATGATTCCTTGTCCAAATTCATTGATTGAGGCTTCGTTTCAAGTATCATTGACTTGGGATACTTTACAGGTTTGGAGGATGTTCTTGAGGGGATATCACTCCTCTATTCAGATTTCACTTTGGAGAGTTGTTTTGAGTCTCCTCATTCTTTTGTCTCAACCTTGACTGGGAATTCAGAGACTATCTTGGAGGTGCTTGGTTTCTCTTCAGAGATTTCTTATCTGAGACTTCTTCCCTGTTACTCCTTTTAGGATTTACAGTTTCTTCAGCATCCACCATTGGATTTGCTTCAGAATTCCTTCAATGGTTTTGAGGACACTTCATTCAGGGGGGGCTATCAAGTCTCCATCACATTCATCATATCACCGTCTTTGGCTATTGGTTAGCATCAATTTCTGCATCATCTTGGTTTGTGACTGTGGCCTCTTCTTCATCATTTGAGCAGTGTTCAGAGACATCATCATCCATGTTCATTCTTCCTTCCTTCAATTCCTATCCAGAATGGGAAGCATCTCTGCACTTGCATTTGGTTTTATTTCTTCCGAAAGGGAGACAAGTTGTTTGTCGGCATTGGATCTTGTTTTGTCTTCAGACACTTACCTTTCTTGCAGGTGATCTTATCTTTTGGGGGGGCTATATAGTCTCTCTATTGTATCCATGTGACAGATGGTGTACTTGGGGGGTATTTGGGAGTCCTCCATCCTTCCCATCTTATCTCACATTTTCTGCATTTTCATCTCCTTTTTGGAGAGGGGTTTTGTTCCTACTGGGTTTTCCCCTTTTCTCCGGTTGTGGGAGATTTTTCTGCATCTTCATGTACATGGGTACCTAACATGGCCTCGTAGTTGGGACCCATCATCATCTTGCATAATCATTTCATTTTCCTCCCTAAGTTGCACTTATGGGGGTGTTGGTGTAATTAATTAATTAATTATTTCACTAGCATAAGTTAACTTAGGTCTTGCATTTAATTAATTAAGTCCTAGGTTGCATTATTAGATAAATCATTTAATAAATGGGATAATATTCCCTTCCTTATTTGTAGGAGATAAGATTCCTTCTAGAAGATGAGTTATCCTTCTAGAACTTATCTCAACATTTAATGATCATCTAGATAGGGTTCACATGTTGTCACATGTTGTTAGATCAAGACACATGGCAACATCTCATGCATATTAGGGTTTACCTATTGCCTATATAATCAGGCATCTTGTTCATTTGTAATATATCTTTTTCATCATATCAATATAATCTTTAATCAGCATTCCATTGTTGCAACACTTCCTGGTGGTTGATTATCTTTCCTGGTTTAAAGGTCCTCCATCGAAGACTGTAGCTTCAAGGACTGTGCGTCCATAATCTCAACATATGCATCATTCCCAAATTAAGAAATAATATATATAAGAAACCTTAAATGGATAGAAGAATGTGAGGATTGATTGCTTTAAAAGAAGAAACCCAAAAGATAGGGAAGGAACCAATGTCAAAGAGAAAAAGAGAGAGAAAGAGCATATACTCAGGATGAAGAATATATAGGTCTTTGATCTAATATATACCATTTGTAAAATTGAGCTAGGAAATGAAGTGGACATGGTTCTTCTATCTTGTAGAGTTGGCCATAAATTCACCACAAACATGTTTGTTGCAAATAAACATGTTGGGTGAAAAAGCAAAAAATATGGTAAAATTAATAGGCATGCCATGATAAAATTTGATTAGATAAAAATACATTGTTGATAAGTACGGCTAGCAAGGATAGAGACTATACAAGTGGATAAAGACGACATTAATAAGTATGGCTAGCAAGCTAGAGACCATATGACAAGCGCATAAAGACGACACTAATAAGTATGGCTACTAAGCTAAAGACCATATGAAAAACACAGTCTTGTGTCTATTGCAAGCTACGTTTTAGGATAGTCACAAAAAAGATAGGTCTATTTAGGCCACCACCAAGCTAGACGATGACACATAAGACAACAAGACATTTCTTTTAAGACATTTTTTTAAAAAATAAGCAGATATGATAGCCCCCCCTTAGAATTATGTGTGCTACACAAAGGAGCACATGCCATTCTAAGGAGAAGAGAAAGACATAGAGATGATAAGGGGTCCTCAGGAAGGACACACACCTCTAAAACAAGTTATCCTATCCCCCAACGTATAGGGGATATAACCATGCTAGATACTATTGTGTTGTTACCATGGAAAAAGTATGGTTGCACACAATAGTGTACTACTATGAATGGTAGTGAGCAAGAAAAGCTATGAATGCCACATAGGGGAAACTACACAATAGAATGGAGTTGTAAGAACCTCATGAGAAGATGCTTAGAATTAATAGGATAAAGGTAGACCTCAATATCGCTTGTCATGTGAAGAAGAGACTTGTGCATCAATAGATGGAAGAGTGATGATACTAGAATCAAGAAGTTGCATTTTTTTCCTTCAAAGGCTCGACATTAACTAGTGAAATGGCCAAGCACTTGATGGTATGCACAAAAATAATGTTTTGCTTTATCATGTTTATGAAACTCCTTATGTGTAGGAGGAGGAAGAGTGATCAAGTGGGCTTTGAGAAGCCTCAACAAGATATGCTCTTGCTCAGATAAAGAATGAGGAGCAAGGATCAACCCTTTCTCTTATGAAGAAGAATTTGACTGCTCACAAGAAGAAGACATAAGGATAACAGACAATGGAGGAGGGGATGGAGACAAACAAGAAGGATTATAACCTAAACACCTTGCAAAAGAGTGAGGTGTCAGTTCCAAAGGGACCTTAACTCCTTGTTCCATGTGCCCAAGACCATTTCCTTTGTACCCATTCTTAGAAATAATATTAAATCCAAAGTCATAATGTGATTACAACTCCTCAGAAGGGGGAGGATCAACATTAAGGAAATTACAATTGTTGTTCATATTATCTTGCAATACAAAAGAATAATCATCTTCAATAGTGAGTGTAAATGATATTTTTGGGATGTCTAAGTGGATTGAGTTGACTTTATATTCCCTAATGAATGATGTTGTAAAGTCTAAGGAACCCCAATCATCACTGAGACATGCATTTTCTTGAGAAGTAGAAGGATCTTCTTTAGGGACATCTGTCTCAAGAGTATCATTTGTAATATGTACTACTAGAGTGGATGTCAATGCATAGGAAGATAATGAGGGGACAAGGTTTTTAAGAGTAGGTGCAATCAAATTTTAACCAGTAGCTGCTATCTCACATAAGTGTACAACATCAAGGTCAGCCTTAATTGTGACCACTTGATTATTATGAATGAATTTGATGGATCTATACAAGGTAAGCGAGACTACACTTATAGTGTGAATCCACAATCTTCCAAGAAGAAGATTATATGGTAAGTTTCCCGACATAAAATATACCAACTCATGGGTACAGTAACGGGTCCAAGCTACAAAGGTAATACTATTATACCTAGAGCTTGTCGCCTAACATTATCAAACCCACAAATGACAAGAGAAGAAGTTACAAGAGAAACTAAATCAATTTTAATTTTAGGCAAGAGATCAATGCTACATACGTTGAGCGCCAAATCGGTGTTGATGAGAGTACATCTAATGCCAATATTGGTAATGTTAATTATTATCATTAAAGGATCTGCTTGATTTTGTACTTCTGGAGGTGGGAGTTCTTGTGGATAGAACATAATATTCAGTGAATTCAAATGAATATGATCTATCAATGCATTAATATCCATCGGTCTAGTGGAAGAAGGTAAGATAATCTATTGCAAGGCATCATGAAGCATACCTTGGTAAACCAAAGTAGTCTGAAGCAAATCCCAAAGTGAGATCTTGGTAGGAGTAACACGAAGTTGCTCAACAAGATCATACTTACTTGATTGCTTAGTTGTAGGTTTTGGTGCTTGAGAAAGGCTTGGTTGAGAAGGTGGTAAAGTAGGTTGATTAATATTTTTTTGATTCCTTCTAGTGTTATAAGTATGGGCTACCACTCTATAAGAGGGAACCTTAGATTGAATTAATTTTGTGTAAAGATCCAGTGTATCAATTTCAAGAGGAGCTCCTCAAATAGAAAAATCCTTTAGGATAAGGACTAGTCAGAGTCACATAAATGAATGGTTTCTTAGGCCTTTGAAGAGTGGCAAAGACCACAATTACATTTACAAATGCATCATGACTTTTAGGTGAATTATTTAAAGAAATACACTCCACATTGATTTGTGTGGAATCAGATGTGGGAGAAGATTTCTCATTCACTAATGTGTCATCTCTATAAGAGAGTGCATTGGAACAAAGAGGGGGTAAAGTTTTGTTAAAGAAAATATCAATTATTTCATCCTCTTACACCAAAATATCCTTATAAATAGAAAGAGTTTCAAGAGAGGGATCAATAAAGAATAATAAGGAGAAAAAAACTCCCTTTCACATGCTTGTAAGAGAACTTCTTGAAGTTTCTTAACAAAACAAAGAAAGAAAGAAGAAAGATAAAAAAATATTTTAAAATAGAGATATAGACAAGCCAATCAAAGGTTGACATATATCCATTTTGACCACATGGAATGGGGTTCACGGTAGCACCCAAGGTTTTTTCTTGGAAGGACAAATATTGGATTTGTCCTTTTTTTTATGGAAGGAGTGTTCACGTCATGTTCACCAAAATACGGAGTCCAATAAATTTTCTACCCTAGAGTCTCTAGGACAAAGAAGAGTCTATAGGGAGAAAATGGTCCTCAACTACCTCAAGGAACAAAGCTCAAGTGATGGGATAAAATAGTGAGAGTTCCAAAAACAAAAAAGAGTAGGTCATAGAGGTCTTCTGGACAAATTAGCAGGTTCTCGGCCACATATGACAACATGGAACATGAATGGGAATCCAACGTGTTGTTGTCTCATATAGACTGAAAATCAAGAATGTCACAAAACAACAAGATGACTACTACTATTTTGACTTACTAGGAACTCTTGAAATATAGGAAAATAATAGAGTATTAACAAAATTAAAATAAATTGAATTAAACTAGGTAAAATATAAATTAAATGAAATTTAGATGATGAAATGAATGAAGAGAAATAAAACACTCACAACCAACCAAGCAATGAAGCCTCCAGCAAATAAATATCTTCAATACTTACATACATAAGACTGAGAGAAAATGTTGGGGCTGTTTAGGGGCTTGCCTCAGTCAAACCCCCGTTTTGGTGTTTCCACCTCCATGAACAACCAAATAGACAGATAGATAGAAAGATAAATAGACATACTAGTAAAACACATAGAAAAGGAATGTAAGAAATCCCAAGATGCTCAAAAGCATAAGACAAGAAGTAGATATTACCTACAAGGCTTGAGGAAGCCAGAGAGAGAGAAAGAAAGACAAAGATGTGAGAGCCAAGAGAGTTACAAAGTGTTTTGTAAGAACATGAGAGTGTTGTAGCAAGCAAGAGAGTTGTGCAAGCTTGAGAGAAAGAGAGAAATACTTCCTAAGAGAGGGAGAGAAGAGAGAGACCAAGAGCCAAAGATCAAGAGAGAAATACTAAGAGAGAGCAATAGGAATGAAAAGATATACATTAAAGAGGGAAAAGAAGGTTCCTAAGATGTTACATGGTGTCCTGAGTTGTTTCCACCAACAAAGGTAGGTGACAAGTGGCAATATACTCAAAAATAGTTGTTTGAATGTTAAGATGTCATGGGATGCTAGCGTAGCGCGTAGATGTTCACATGTTGCGCTAGTGTCCAAATAAATCTTGCTAAAAAATGGTGGGAACAAGGAAAACACAAAGTTTAACGCAAAGCTAACACAAGAGGGTAGTTGTTGAAAATGGGTCTTGAGCATCCTAAGGGGAAAATGGTTGATGCAAGGGCTAAAATGATCCTACACAAATACTAAGGGAATGGACACTAAAGTGGATGCAAAAGTATAAGTGAAATTGCAAGGGGTGCAATTTATGACACAACAATATTGTATCAGTTGATAGGATTATTTTTAGGTTGCAAGTTCAGACACAAAGATAAATAAATTTGTATGCTCAATTATTTTAATGATATTACATCCCCAACCACCTACTAGAGAGGTTATTCTATTCATATGATTATGTTTATATAACCTGTTACATCCCACCCTAGATTTCTAAAATTACTTTTCACTTTAAGGTAAGGGTAGGTGCAAGAAGTTGAGTCCACAAAACGTGGAAGTTTTTGCCTTAGCCAAAAAAATGAAATCGGCTTGGCAAAAATGGGATCTCGGGCCTAAATTCTAAACAAGATCCCATTTTTTTTAAAAATGGGATCTCGTTTGTTAATGGGTCTCGAACTAATGGACGTGAAATGGGATCTCATTTTGTAAAAAATGGGATCCCGTTTTAAGGTGGTATTTATTTTTTTGAAAAACAAACAGTTCATGCAGACAACACATGATCTTGAATTGGCAAGGATGACAATGATGTTATAAGCGACCTCCAAGTGTGCCTCCACCCCCATTTTTTTTTTAAATTTAATATAATAATATATTTTAGCATTTTTTTCTAATTTATTTAGTGTTTTATGTTTTATGTAAGAGTAGAAATGATTATTTGTAGATAGAAGAAAAAGTGCAATGAAACCCTAAAGATATTGAATAGAAAGGAAAAATTCAACCTTAAATTGTATTTTAACAACAAAATTCAGCTTTTGAAACCTAAATTGTTCAATCAAACCAAAAAAAATTGCATTTGAAAACCCTAAGTGAAAGGAAACAAAAAAAATTGCATTTCAAAACCCTAAATTGAAATGAAATAAAATTTGCATTTTAAAACCCTAATTGCTTTTGAAACCCTAAATTCAAATCAAACAAAAAAATTGGATTTGAAAACCCTAGTTTGAAATGAAAAAAAAATTGCATTAAAAACCCTAATTGCTTTTTGAAACCCTAAATTGAATTCAAACAAAAAAATTGCTAAAACTCTAAATTGAAATCAAAGAAATCATTTTGCATTTGAAAACCCTGATTTCGAGCTCAAGAATATTTGATAATGGAAAAAATTCATTTGCATTGCTTAAATGTTTTAAATTTCATTTGCATTGTATGGAGAAAACAATATGTTAAACTTTACTTTCAATGTTAAATTATAATTAGATTAGAAAACAATATATTAAAGAATAGTTACAATTCATAAATTATCAATGTTTGTTTGCAAATTTAGTTAGCAAATTCCTAAATCCTTGTACAATCCATTTCCAATTGTCACTTAATTAGATAATATTTGCATTCATTTCTATTTTATGTTTTGATCTCTCTTAGTCATGCCTTGTTTCCATTTCTTATTTGCATGTGTTGTCTTTTATCTTTCAACAATCTTAACTCTCATTCTAGTCAATTAATTGTTAATTAGGCTTCTAGTTTAGTCTAAAATTTGAATTTTCACTAGTTACCTAGACACTAAAAGAATCTAAATATTTTTCTTTTCTTTCTTTTAGGTTATTTCAATTCCAAACATTCCAAAATAAAATAAGATTCAACATTAACTAATTTTATTATACATTTTATATCATAAATTCATTTAAGTGGGAAATATTAATGAAAAAAATGTTAAATAAAATAATCTTATATTCAATTAAAAAAATATCATGTTAAAATATACATCAAACTCAATCTTAATAATACATAATTATGTGTTTCTATTACGGAAATAGTCAGTCTATTCATAAAATAAAAAATATTCATAAACTAGTCAATCTATTACCCTAAACCATAAACCGATTTCTTAAGGGGTCCTAATATGACATTTCTTAAAGGATTAAAGAAGTTCTCAAAATTTGGTGAAGTTGCCCAAGGCAACCAAATTTAACAATAATAAGATCATGCAAGATTATAATATGAATGATATTTCATGATCTAGGTTGGTCAATCGAAACAAGAGCTATCTCAATCAACTGTTCCACAAGAAAATGTTGTTCACTAACTTGCAAGTCCATTATTCCAAGGGCCACCCAAAATTCACCCTAAGTTCCCTAAACCCTAAACCTTAAACTCTAAAATATAAACCCTAAACCCTAAAGCATTCATTTTGTTCTAGGACCTTAAAATGAAATTTGGTTGCCTTGGGAAACTCCACCAAATTTTATTCTCTTAAACTGTCATTTTTTCCTAGGACCTTACTACATATATCCCCTTAAGCCATCTTATTACCCTAAAGCCATCATTTTTTCCTAGGCCCTTAATGAAATTTGGTTGCCTTGGGCAACTTCACCAAATTTTATTCACTTGATCCATGTCATTTTGTCCTAGGACCTTACTAGATATAGATCCCCTTAATCCATCCTATCACCCTAAGCTATAAATCAATGTCTTAAGGGGTCCTAATATGAAATTTCTTAAGGGGATCAAAGAAGTTCTCAAAATTTGGTGAAGGTTGACCAAGGCAACCAAATTTAACAATAGTAAGATCGTGCAAGATTATAATATGAATGAGATTTCATGAGGTTGGTCAGTCAAAACAAGAGCTATCTCAACCAATTGTTCCACAAGAAAATGTTGTTCACTAACTTGCAAGTCCATTATTCCAAGGGCCACCCAAACTTCACCCTAAGTTCCCTAAACCCTAAACCCTAAACCCTAAAATCTAAACCCTAAAGCATTCATTTTGTCATAGGACCTTAAAATGAAACTTGGTTGCCTTGGGAAACTCCACCAAATTTTATTCACTTAAGCCATGTTATTTTTTCCTAGGGCCTTACTAGACATAGATCCCCTTAAGCCATCCTATCACCCTAAACCATAAATCAATGTCTTAAGGGGTCCTAATATGACATTTCTTAAGGGGATCAAAGAAGTCCTCAAATTTTGGTGAAGTTTCCCAAGGCAACCAAATTTAACAATAGTAAGATCATGCAAGATTATAATATGAATGAGATTTCATGAGAGGTTGGCCAGTCAAAACAAGAGCTATCTCAACTAACTATTCCACAAGAAAAAAAAATTCACTAACTTGCAAGTCCATTATTCCAAGGGCTACCCAAACTTCACCCTAATTTCTCTAAACCCTAAACCCTGAACTCTAAAATCTAAACCCTAAACCCTAAAGCATTCATTTTGTCTTAGGACCTTAAAATGAAATTTTGTTGCCTTAGGCTACTCCACCAAATTTTATTCCCTTAAGCCATGTCATTTTGTCCAAGACCTTACTACATAGATCCACTTAAGCCATCCTATCACCCTAAACCATAAATCAATGTCTTAAGGTGTCCTAATATGACATTTCTTAAGGGGATAAAAGAAACTCTCAAAATTTGGTGAAGTTTCCCAAGGAAACCAAATTTAACAATAATAAGATCGTGCAAGATTATAATATGAATGAGATTTCATGATCTAGGTTGATCGATTTATGGTTTAGGGTAATAAGATGGCTTAAGAGGATCTATGTCTAGTAAGGTCCTAGGACAAAATGACATGGCTCAAGTGAATAAAATTTGGTGAAGTTGCTTAGGACATTAATGAAATTTGGTTGCCTTAGGCATCTTCACCAAAAAATTTCACTTAATCCATGTCATTTTGTACTAGGACCTTACTAAATAGATCCCCTTAAGCCACTATTACCCTAAAACCTAAATCCTAAACTCTAAACCATAAACCCTAAAGCATTCATAAATTGTCCTATATTAATAGTTAATTGTTTTTTCATTCAAGTAACATGCCTTAGACATAAATTAGGCTTACATATTTTATCATTTGTATTCAATTAGGCCATTTATATTGAATGGTTTAAGGGTATTTCCTAAACATGTATCTTACATTTTGAAATTACAAATCTAATGTAGGTTCACTTATATCTTAGAGGTCACATGGATCGATTCAATAATATTCGTAATCCACCTCCACGCCATCCATTTCCACCACCTTCACCTCCACCTCCACCCACTCCACCTCATAACCCCCCACCTCCACCACCTAAAATTGATGGTGCTCGCTTGCAAGCACACATCAATGCCAATGTTAGAACTATTCAAGATCAAATCAACATTATTGAAAATGAAGAATGTATCACACTGCCTTTAAGGATGTTTGCATCTAGGATGCAAAATGTTTTTGATGTTGTTAGGGCTATGGATGGGATCTTAGATGAGCATTGACAATGGCTAGATGAGAGGAGAACTTTCAATTCTGAAAAGGAAAACACAAAGAAATGAAGAGATGCAGTAGAGAGCCATAACAGTTTATAAATTAAGACAATGATCTTATAGTTATGAATTTATGAATTTGGTTCAATGGATATTTTGTGTGATGAATTTATGAATTTGGTTGGATGGATATTTTTAGTGATGTGAATTTATTTTTGGTTGGATGGATATTTTTAGTGACACGAATTTATGAATTTGGTTGAATTTATGAACTTAATAGTGATGAATTTATAATAGTATATATTTTATGACTATCTACTAGATCATGATTTCTCTTGTTGGAAAAATGTAATATATATATGTGTGTGTGTGTGTTAGACATAAAAATGAGCTTTTTGTGAATGTTTCAAGTTTATTTTTTAGTATGTACATGTATTAAAATTGCATAGTTCTAGATCTTAAATTTTGAAATTTGTATGTATGTCCATAGTTTAGTTGAATGATGTATGCATGCAAATTATGCATCGTATTTTTTTATTTTAAATGTATGTACATGTTAAATTTTGAAATATGTATGCACATGCTCAAGTTCAATGAATGTATGCATGTGTATGTATATGTATGCACATCCTATTCAAACAAAGTTGCATGTACATTTCAAATTTAACTATTTCTTGTAATTTTGTAAGTTTGTATGTTAATTTTGTATAATTTAATACAAGTGCACTTATATTCAATATCATGGATCAATTTAATATTGATGATATCATCAATCCAACACCTCATCCACCTCCACCTCCCCATCCATCCCCTCCACCACCTATTGGATCTGATGAGGCTCACTTGCGAGCACATATAAATGATCAAGTGACATCCATTCAAAATCAAATCAATGCTAAGAAAAATCAAGCATTGATTCCACCAAATGTGAGACATTTTGCATCTACGATGCAAAACATTGTGGATTCCATTAGGACTATTGATTCTAATTTAGATAGGCATCGATGAGAAAGAGAGCAGATGAGACAATTTTATGCAGACGGTCTCTCATATAAACAAATTTTAGACCTTAAAATAACAAAAGCCCATCTAGCCCCTTATTTTATCAACCCTGTTACTTGGCAGCCCATTCTTCCTAATAAATTTAGAATATCCATGAGGTGGTGTATACATCCACAGATGAGTGCACATTTTTGGGATCGATGGTATATGGTATTTGACAGTCCACCACACGCTAATCTGGAGGTCCCATTGTATTTTTTGAGGAAACTATATGAGTTTCTTATGGGAAAAAGCCCAATTATTTTGATTTTAAATCATTTCAAGGTGTTGTTGGTGGCATGCCACAACAAAGGTTAGGCGAAAGGGTTCATCCCCAATGCCCTATGCATGTGCAACCCCTTGTTGCTCCTCTTGGTCCTACCATTCCGGCACCTATGCATCAACGTGCAGTGGTATTGATATTAGGATCCCTTAGTACACTCGTAGGAGACCTTGATCAACATGCTTCTATGATAGTGGGTAGGGAGCATAGAGACAACGATGATGGAGTGTTTTATGGAGTTAGTCCTAGTACCACTCTAGGAGTGTCGAGACCACATGTATGTACTAGTTGCCATCGGTTATGCTATGGACCTAATCAGGCCACACCTAGTTTAGGTGGGCGTGGAGATTCTGGTGGTTCATCTGGTTGCCTTAGTCCATTTGTAGAATTTCTTATAGCAGACCATCACCCTGAGGGAAGTGCAACACAGGTATAAATATGCATTGACATGTTGAATTTATAAGAATTTTAATGAATGTATATATCAAAGAAAAGTTTGCAATACATTTTAACAATCAAATTGTTTGGTGTACAGATGACACTAACGATGGGGCAGTCATCCACTCCACAAGTACATACATTGACACCAGTCCTAGTCGACAACCCTTATGGGGTATTTTGATTTCAAATTTTTAAATTATATATGAAATAATTTTTAACTTGAGTTTTAAATTTATAATTGAATCATGAACATATGTTTTAAATATTGATGTTGGTTTAGGGGAGTCAATCGACTTCCACGTCAATTCCACTTGAGGGGTTGTCAAGCACTCCTCCACTGTCGAGCGTCATAGATCAAGGGCATGTACATTTATATTATAAATTGTTTAACTTACTTTAGTATAGGTACAATTATGAATTTTGAATTCACTATATATCAAATGTGCCTGTACATTGTAAATATTATAAGCATTAAATGTCTATATGTATGTCTAGGTTGATATGACAATGAGAATGGGCATCAGACAAACATTAGATGTTGTGGCTACTCGTGAGGCCTCTGAATTTCAGGTTGTTTAAAAAAAATTCTACACAAAATTTGCAAACTTGAATATATATATTTTAATCAAGTATACATGGTTTAAATTTGATCTTGTAGGACTTTGTTAGTGCGACTTTCTGCCATGACTTAGTCATAGTTACACCTCCAGGAGGACATGTAGAGTAGGCTCCAAATATCATGGTAATTTAAATTTTTTATTATATTTAAAGTCAATTACAAATTATATATTATGAATAACTTTAATTTTAAATTTTAAATTGAATATATATATATGAACTAATACATGTTTTAAATTCTTTTTTTTTATAGCATGAGACTCATCTTGTAGTTGAGCATGTACAAATAGATCCTGGAGTAGAGGTTGCACAACCTCATAATACAGTACAATTTAAATACGATAAATTATAAATTAAATTGAATTAAATCATTTTTAGTTGTAGACTTACATCTAATTTCAACTTTCTTTTTCTTGTTTATGTAGATTGATTTAGAGAATTTAGAGGTTGGTCCAGGTGCACTAGAGCATCCAGACACAGATATGATGGTAATTTAATTTTATGATGAATATAAATTAAATTTTCATTAAATCATTTTTCATCGTCTTACATCTGATTTCATCTTTCTCTTGTATAGAGTGTTTTAGGTCATCTGCATAGTCTGCATGGTGCAAACAGGTCTCTTGATTATAGAGACAATACATGACCTAAACATGATTTTATGGGTTATATTTGATTATTTCATGGACTACATATTTGGTTTCTCATGTACTCTATTGGACCTTATATTTCATCGGTCAAGTACTTTGTTGTACTTTAGTTCATGGGTTGTACTTTGATGGACTTTATTTCATGTGCTTAACATATTGGTTTCATGCACTTAATATATTGTAAATTATGGACTTTATTATTGTTCAATTTTAATTAACACAGGTACATTTATGCATTTTATGTTCATAGTCAAAACATTAATATAGGACATTAATGTGAAATTAAATATAAATATGAAATTAATAGGACATTTTAATATTTGTACTTTACAAATTTAGTGATCCCATACATGATATACATGAGATGTACATTCAATAATTAGCAATAATTAGTCAATGAACTTATTCAATTCACGTCAATCAATAATTAGTCAATAAATCATAATTTACAAACAAAAGCAATACGTTTATATACCACAAAGGATGAAATTTTAAGAAATAATCAATACCATACAAGATTAGAGAACAAAACCATTAATAAATTCTATAAACTAAACATAAATACCAATCAAAATGCAATGAGTTTTGCCAAAAAAGTTGTTCTATAAGTATACACCATATTTCCTAGTTCTTTTACAACATTAAATTAAAGAACTTAATTATCCAAAAATAGGCTAAAGTTTTGAAATTAAATCATGTAGTCCCATATTTACAAATCATGCAAAGTGCTAGAGAAAACTTAATAACATAAAAGTCCTCTTGAACTCATGTTCCACAAAAAACACTAATTTATAAGTTGTCAAAGCAAATAATAGCATCCAACACTAATTTATCGGTTGTCTTAAGGGGATGTCTTAAGGGGTCCTAATATGATGTCTTAAGGGGATCAAAGGAGATTATAATTAAGTATAAATATTAAGTGATATAAATAAGTATATACTTTAGGGTGACTCATCATAACAAATGATATAATTAAGTATAATATTTAGGATATGTGATAATGCGACACATTTTAAGTGGATGTCTTAAGGGGTCCTAATATGACATCTTAAGGGGATCAAAGAAGAGTATAATTAAGTATAAATATTAAGTGATATAAACAAGTATTATACTTTAGGGTGACTCATCATAACAAATTATATAATTAAGTATAATATTTAGGATATGTGCTAATATGACACATCTTAAGGAGATATCTTAAGGGGTCCTAATACAACATCTTAAGGGAATCAAATAAGAGTATAATTAAGTATAAATATTAAGTGATATAAACAAGTATTATAAGTTTTATGGTGAATCATCATAACAAATGATATAATAAATGGTGATCGTTGGTGAGAAGACTGGTTCAGTGGGGGGCTTGAGCAATTTGAATTTGAACTCAAGCCCTAGGATTCCTGGAGCATGGCAGTTCGGGCAGGATACAGACTTTGGGTTTTCTGATTCAGCAATTGGCAAGGTGGGATTTTGAGATGTGGACAAGCTTTTGTCCCTTGGTGGCAAATTTGGGATGGATGGGTCATGTGGTGAAGATGTGGTCAAAGTCGTGCGTTTAGAGGAGAAGTGTGTGGGTGAGGCACTCAAGGTGTCTTGTGATGGTTGCCCTTCGAAGGAGTTAGTTCCTAAATTCCAAGAGGATAAGACGATGGCTAGTGTTGAAGAGCAGGTCCTATCAGGGGAATCCCATGCAGCTAATCCAAGTATTCCCTACATTGAGCATGTTCCGGTGGAAGAAAATCAGACGACAGGGAAGTCTTCCCTACTGGGTCAAAAATGGTCTAACCTTTTTTCCTCTAAACTTAAAGGAAAAGGCATTGCTTTTGAGTCAGCGTCTTCTTCTAACAAGGAAGGTGTTTTCTCCTTCTTTGTCTTAGATTCTCTTGTGGAGAAGAATATTGCAAAGATAGACTTCTCCCTAGTGGGTAAGGTGTTAGGCCCTCGGCCTAATATTGAGGAGGTGTGTACTTGGGTGCGTAAGAAGTGGGCGCTAAAAAGCTAGGTAGAGGTTGTAGCTATGGCTAAAGGATTCTTTTCCTTTGCCTTCTCTTGTGATGAAGACTTGAGAAATGTGTTTTCAAAAGGGCCTTGGTCATTTGGATGTCTCTCAATGGTTCTTCATCCTTGGGAACCTAGGATGGACCTGTCCAAATGTCTCTCTAACTCTACTCCTGTGTGGGTCAAGCTTTTGAATATGTCATTGGAATACTGGGATGAAGAAGTTTTCAAGGTAGTAGCAAATTATTTTGGAAGGATTGTTTCTATTGATGAAGCCACTCATTCTAGGAAGCAGTTATTTGTAGCTAGGTTTTGTGTTATGATTGACCAAGATGTTGTGTTGCCTGATTTCTTCTTAAAATCTAAGGTGGGATCTTTGAAGCAACAGATTGTCTTTGAAAATATCCCTTTTGCTTGCTTCAAATGTAAAAAGATAGGACACTAGACTAAGGATCGCTCTGCACCTGGTGTCCCTCCTAAGGTTGTTAAGTAGACTAAGGTATGGAAGATAAAGGAACCTAAGGAAAATTAAGGTGAATCTGCTATTGGGAATGGTATGGAGGGTGAGGGGAATACTAAATTTTGTCGTGCTCCTCCTGTTAAGACGGAAAAGGCTCTGGAGAATCCTGGGGAAGGGGATGTTGATCTATCTTTATCTTAGGATGTGGACCATGTTTTTGAGACTATGTGCTCTCCAAGGAGGACTATGGTGGAGGCAATTGTTGTTTCGTTGTCTCCTCTCTTGGCTAGTTCAAAGCCAATAGTTGGTGAAGGAACTCTTGTGGTGGCTGACATTGTGAGCAAAGATGAAGAAGGTTTCACCCAGGTGTGTGGCCAGAAGAAGAAATATTCTTGTTTCCCCCCCTCAGCCTCATAAGGGTGTCACTACAAGAAGACAAAAGGTGGATCATGGGTCTAATTCTAGGGTTCAGGGCAGACCTACTCTATAGAAGAATAGGGAGAAAGATTGCAAAAGGGATATTTTTGAGGGGGTCCAAAAAACCCTCTTTGATATATGCTCTAAGAGCACCCCCTCTTCTTGTAAATGAAGATTATCTCATGGAATATCAGGGGGTTGATTAACCTACATAAACAGGACCTCCTAAAGAATCTTGTTTGGGACCATAAACCAAACATCCTATTGATTCAAGAGACAAAAATGTAGATTGAAAAGTTGGAGACTTTGAAGAGTATGCTTTTTAAAGACTGTGGGTTCCATGGAGTTAGCTCTGATGGAGCTTCAGGTGGAGTGGCTACTTTTTGGAATGCTAAGTTGTTAAATGGTGTCCTGATTGCTGTTGGTTTTAACCATGTTGAGACTAAGTTTTTTTGGATTAGGGATTCTTATTCTTGGGCTATCTCTAATGTGTATGCTCTTAATTTAAAGAGGTCAAGGAAAAAGCTTTGGGATGACCTTGGGATTCTTCAGTTGAGATTTTTGGAGCTCCCCTAGCTTGTTATGGGGGACTTTAATACTCCTCTATATGATCATGAGAAGGTGGGCAAGTCTCAAGCTAATCTTGATAGTAGGTTTGATTTAAGGATGTTTATTGATGGCAATGCTCTTGTTTATGTTAAGCTTTCTAGGGCCAACTTTACTTGGTCCAATCGGAGGGTTGGGATGGACAATATTCAAGTGAGATTAGATTGTGCCCTGACCTCAGCTTCTTGGTTTGTGGACTTTGATTGTTCTATATCCTCCATTATGAGGTGTGGGTCAGATCACTTGTCCATCTCTTTTGTGGTAGATAGGCTTGGGAATAGGAAGAGATTTCCTTTCAAGGTTGAAGCAATGTGGTTAAGATACCCTCGGCTTATGGGTTGTATTAGGAATTGGTGGCAAGTAAACATTGATGGTTGTGCAATGTTCAGAGTTTCCAAGAAGTTGAGTTTTGTTAAGACGAATCTCAAGAAATGGAATAAAGAGTCGTTCAGCCACATCTTTGACTCTAAAAGCTCTGGTCTTAAGAAGTTGGATGAGATCCAACATGTCATCCAATCAAAGGGCCTTTCAGATGATCTTCAATTGTTGGAGGATAGTCTTCTTATGCAACTACATGATATTGTCACCAAGGAGGAAGACTTTTGGAAGCAAAGGTCTCGGGCTATATGGTTGAAGTCTGGAGACCATAACTCTAAGTTTTTCCATCTCACGAATGTTAGAATTGTGAAACAAGAACAAAACCATGAGCCAAAGGATCAAACATAAACAAAGACACCTTCCACGCAAGAGATCTGCAAACAAATATATGCAATTATCTTCAACAAGAAAAAGCTATGGAAGAGAGAAAACTTTCAAGAAGATATGAAAGCTACAGATACTCTCCCATTAATAATTACAATGAGATCAATCCTTATAAAAGGAGATCAAGAAACCCTAAAGTGAAACCTAAAAGGGAAACCCTAGTGTGCACACTTAATAATTAATAAATAAATAATTATTAATGTGCCTAAGTTTAGCTTAAGTAACTAAAATGATAAGTGACTTAATTAATTAACCAATATGATTAAATTAATTAAGTGAAACAACTTATTACTCTAACACTCCCCATAAGATGAACTTAGGAAGTAGCTAAAACACTAAGAAAAAGATGCATGAAAGCAAAGATGGGTCCCAACAAACAAGGCCAAGTAAGGTACCCATGTACAAAGAAAAGATCTCTATACAACGGAGAAATAGAGAAAACCTCGTGGGAAAAACTCCACACCAAAGAGATGAAAGTGATTGAAGGACTGAAAAGCCTCCAAACCAAGGAAATGTCCTGAAAAAGAAAATGTAGAACATCACATAAGCATGAAGAAGCTGCAAACTTTGTCAAAAGATGACTGCTACGGTGTTGAAGAACCTCCTTTGAAGATACGATGATCAAGATCAAGAAGACAACAATCTGCATGAGTGCCCCCAACGACACTACTCAAATCAGATGGAAAGCAAAGGCAAACACCTGGAACTCGAAGATACATACGGCACATGAATCTGTACAAGTGACCCTAATGACACTACTCAACCAATGAAAGTTGAAAATACAGGTGCCGACAGTCTGAAGAACACTGATCAACTAAGAATAGAAGATTCCTTCCAAGGCGAAACTAAGTAAGCATTAGCACGAACAGTATAATACCCCCATAATGATGACTAGGAGAGCTTGACAGATCTACTGAAATGTTGTGTAACACCCTGTAGTGCATGAAGGAGAAGAAACAACCTCTGAAAGTGCACAAGAAAGCACTTGCAACTAAAAAGGTGGTGTGCATGACAAAGCACACATGCACGAGGCTGGAATCATACGGATCCACTGTTGTCATGGAGGGACACTCACCAGACAAAGGTGTGATGGCAAAAATGAAGACACTACACAACCCCCCAATGACACTTTATAATACAGTGTGAGTACAAAATATGGCACAACCTTATGTGCAAAATCCCCAAAATACATGTACAATAGTGTGGCACTTTATCTCAATGCATTTACATATAATAAATTGCTTACAAATGATGTCTACAATGTCCACAAAGGATAAAAAAACTGGAAATACATGAAGAACAACCAAAAATGAAGCATCCCATGCAAATGAGAAGTTCCCAAGAGCTAATATTTCCAGGTAATTCACCAAAGTGTGAAAACACAAAAAATTGAATAAAATGTACCTGGAGTGAAATCTAGAAAAATTGCATGGATGGAACTGAAAAGCTTTGAAAGAGGGTTCCAATGTTGCTAAGATCGCAAAAAAGGGAGAAACTGGTCAAAAGTTACGAGCTTGGGACTGAAAACAACTCCTCTGACTTCAACTGATTATAGAATGCACCAGCAACAGAAACAAGTGATGAAACCCACACCACTAGAAATTTGGCAAAACCATCTTTCTTATGATATCTCCTTTGCCAAAAAACAATATTGTATGCCCAAGTTACGGCCTCTGGAAGAAAACAACTCCAAAGGGGAAAAAAACCAATGCTAGATTAAACTTGACAGTCATATGGCCATTGCAGCAAAAATCCCAGCCTAAATTTGATGGCTAAATGGCCGTCGCCACACATGCATAATTGGGCTTATTATAGAAAATGTTTTTTTTTTTAAAACATTAAAAAAATAATTTACAAATAATTTTTTTTTAATAGAAAAAAATTGAAAAAAAACTTTGGGTGGGGGGGCACATGAGCCCACCCCCACCAAGCCTCATAGGGCAAGTAGGTACGACCTGCGCAATACCCTACACAAGCGTACCATGCCTACAAGCCTTTTAAAAAGGCTAAATCAATCAAAAACTTTTACAATTTATTTTTTTCAATGAAATAAAAAACTACAAAATTTTTATTACAGAAAAAATAATCTTTTTTTTTGACAATTTTTTTACCTTGATCTACGTGCAAACGGTTACAGGGTCGTACGGGCAAAAAAAATTGCCTCAAAAATCAACTGGATCAAATATAGGCGAGTTTATAGTCGATCTTTAGGTTTTTGGCCACTTCAGACGCAATGGTGAGGTCCATTTGGGCTCAAAATGCTCCCAAAAAATGAGCACCCCTTGGATCTAGCAAACAACCCCTTTCTTCAAACCCTCACAGATCTGACAAACAGAAGTCAAATTTGACGAAACAAAGGTCAATCTTGACTATTCTGGCAGTTCTAGATTCAATGAAGAGGTCTGATTCACACCAAAATGCTTTTAAAAACTTCCCTCCTCCAAAATTTGCAAAGAAAGCAAAGTGGATTCAGATTTGAAGCCTGCAACCCTTGTCGAAGAAGAAAAACCTCATAAATTGAGAAGGGGTTCGCTGAATCCGCACTCTGATACCATGTTAGAATTGTGAAACAAGCACAAAACCACGAGCCACAGGATCAAACACAAACAAAGACACCTTCCATGCAAGAGATAAGGATCTGCAAACAAATATATGCAATTATCTTCAAAAAGAAAAAGCTACAAAAGAGAGAAAACTTTCAAGAAGATATAAAAGCTACAGATATTCTCCCATTAATAATTACAATGAGATCAATCCTTATAAAAGGAGATCAAGAAACCCTAAAGTGAAACCTAAAAGGGAAACCCTAGTGTGCACACTTAATTAATAAATAATTAATTATTAATGTGCCTAAGTTTAGCTTAAGTAACTAAAGTGATAAGTGACTTAATTAATTAGCCAATATGATTAAATTAATTGAGACAACTTATTACTCTAACAACGACTCTTAGGCATAAGTCATCTAATCGTATATCCTCTATTAGAGTTGATGGTTTATTGTTGGAAGATGAGGAGGAAATTAGAAGAGTGGCAACTAGGTTTTTTTATCAACTCCTAAAGAATGATTTGGTATGGGATCAAAGGAGTGTGGATACTTTTCTAGAAGTTATTCCTAGAATGGTGATGAATAATTTGAACAAGGAGTTGATGGCTATTCCTTCGGCCTCAAAAGTCAAAGAGGTGGTTTTCTCTTTTGAAGGAAATAAGGCCCCTAGCCTTGACGGATTTCCTTTTGTGTTCTTCCAGTCATGTTGGGAAATTGTCTCTGAAGATGTTATTAATGCTACTAAGGAGTTTTTTGGCTCCATAAATCTCCTTAAAGAACTTAATGCAACTTTCATTGTTTTGATTCCCAAATCTTTGGATGCTAAGTCATTTGGTGAGTTTGCTCAATCAACCTTTGCAATTCTTTTTATAAAATTCTCTCAAAAGTGCTTGCTACTAGATATCAAAAAAGTTTGTCATTACTGATTTCTAAGCACCAAAGTGGTTTTGTCAAGGGTCTCCAAATCCTTGATTTTATTGTTACGGTTCATGAGCTTGCTCATTCCATTAATGTTTCTAAAAAGCCTGGTTTCTTTCTGAAGTTGGACCTTCTCAAAGCCTATGATAAAGTGAGTTGGAGGTTTCTTTTGAATGTCCTAGATCAGTTTGGGTTCTGCAAAAAGTTCCTCCAATTGGTTGAGAAGCTTATCTCTTCTCCCTCATTTGTCATCCTGGTGAATGGTTCTCCTTCTCCTTTCTTCAAGATTTCATGTGGGCTGAGGTAGGGTGACTCCATATCACCACTTCTTTTCATCTTGATGGCAGAGGCATTGGGTCGTAATATTCAAAAGGCACTTTAGGAAAGGGTTCTAACGAATCTTTCTCTGTCCTCTAGATGTGACCCAATTACTCACCAAAAATTTGTCGATGATACTATCATGATGGGTTTGTTCTCTATTAAGGAGGTTAGAACTGTTAAGTGGCTATTGGTAGACTATGAAAAGGCTTCTAGTCAGAGGATCAATCTTCCTAAGAGTCAGATATTCTTCCTTAACACTCTTGAAGCTCTACAAGATAAGTTTGCTAAAATCCCATCATGTAATAAAGGTGAGTTCCCATATTCTTATCTTGGACTCCCTTTGTGTATCTCCAAGATTCTAGATTCCTTTTGGTTGGGTTTGCTAGATAAATTTAGTAGGAAGTTAGCTAGCTAGAAAGGTGCGCTCCTCAGTCAGGCAGGTAAAATTCAGCTTATTTCTTCCACTCTCCAAAACCTGCCCCTGTACGCTATGAGTCTCTTTGGAGTTCCTATTAAGTTTGAGGATAAGATGGAACATATTACGAGAAGATTTTTATGGTCGAGGGTTGAGTCTAAAGATAGAATTCCTCTTGTGGCCTGGGAGTCGGTTTGTAGACTGAAGAAGTGGGGAGGTTTGGGTATCATAAATCTTAAGTCCTTTAATAAGGCTCTTTTGTCAAAGAATGTTTGGAGGCTTCTGAATGGTGATGCTAGGTGGACCTCTTTGGTGGGTAATAAGTACTTGTATAGTTTGGAGAGATCCTATAACTTGCTATCTTTTGAAGAGATTCCCTCTGGTTCATGTTTTTGGAGAAATATCATGCTTTGCAGAGACCTTATTGCTAGAATTGTTAGATAGTTGTTGGGTGATGGTTCTAATATTTTGTTTTGGGAAGATGTTTGGTGTGGGGCCTTCCCTCTTATTTGTCTTCCTTGGGCTCTCCCTATTTTCCCTTTGTTTAAGAGCTTCTTTGGGGCCAAGGTGGTTGATTACTTTGTTGATGGGGAGTGGAAGAATTTTGAATTGTGGGACCCATCTTTGAAGGATTTCTTATGTAAGGTCTAAATCCCTTCTTTCCCGAGACTGGATAGAGTCATTTGGGCTCCTTGTTCTAGTAGCAATTTCTCTATGGTTTCTGCTCTCTTAAGCTCTTTGGAAGTGCCCCCTTCTCCTCCTTTCTGGGGAAAGTTGTGGAATAAGAAGTTGATTCCCAAAATCACTGTTTTCTTTTGGTTACTTATGTAAAGTAAAGTTCTTACTCAAGGAAACCTCTACAAGAGGAGGTTTTCAATTCTAAACAGATGTGTTTTTTGTGAAGAAAGTAGTGAGGATGCCCATCACATTCTCCTTGAATGTGATTACTCTTATTCTCTCTAGAGAAAATTTCTCAGACTCTAGGACATTGGTTGGGTTTTTATGGATTATCTTGCTAAGTTTTTCGACCAATGGTCTTGCCCCTCATCCTCTTCCATTTTGAGGTGGTTGTGGGACCTCATGGCTCTGCACATTGCTTAGGGATTATGGAAAGAGAGAAATAACCAGATTTTTTGGGAGACCAACCTTAAGGTTGATAGTCTTTTTATCAAGATTTGTCGAGCCATTCTTGAGAATTTTGCTTTGATTCTCCTCATTGTGTCCTGTCAACTTGCCTGGCCGGTTATGAGTTGTTGGTGACCTCTAACTAGAAGATAAGTTCAATTCCTATTATGAATTCCAATCCAAGCTTAATTGCTAGATTGTACACTAGATGGAAGCCTCCTCCTTTGGGATGGGTTAAGGTTAACTTTAATGGGGAATCGAAGGGGAATCCTAGAACTGCTAGATGTGGGGGGTGTTAAGAAATGATGTTGGTAGACTCCTTGGTGCGGTGGCACTCCCATTGGGTACTAAGACCAATCATTGCACGAAGGTAGAGTTTGTGTTCACAAGTGTTAAGTATGACATCAACAAAGGACACTCCAAACTTTGGGTGGAAGGCGATTCCATGAACACCATAAATTATCTATGTGGTACTCATCCTCTGAGTTGGAATGTTGACCATCTTATCAAGGATATGATTATTATGATGCAATCTTGTGATGAGACCCGAGTCTCACATTTACCAAGAAGGAAACTCGTTGGCAATTTTTTTTGCCAATGAGGTTGTCAGCGTAAATGAATTTATTTCATGGGAAGAGGGATCGATCCTTCTCAAGAAAGCTAGGAGTTTATTAAGGAATGATGGCATGGGATGAGGTGTTGAGTCATTTATGGTCTTGTACCTGCCTTCAATTTGCATGCTTTGTGGGAAGTTTTTAGCTCTTTGGTCTTTAGTCGAGTTGTTTTTGCAAGGGCCATGTGAATTTTGTGTCGGTTGCAATGGGTGGCAACAAAAGTTGAATCAAGTTGCACTCTTGTGGTGACATTTGAAGAAAGAAGAAGCTCTAGAGTATTTTGAGCCATGGGAATTTCATGAGCATGACCCTAATGCCTCAGTGCAATTTGTCTCATTCTAGCATAATTGTAAGTTATAGATTAAAGGTCTAGAAGTGGAGGTCAATGAGGACTTGATTTCCACTATAATGGGAATGTCAACTGTGGGTAGGAAGTTTTTTAAGGATAAAAAAGCAACAAAGAAGCAATGGTTCAATTTTTCAAAGATGATGAGAGGAAGTAGTTAATCAAATTGGAGAGTTGGGGTTATGAGAGAACTTCCCTCAAAAAATTTGGGCGAGTGTTGCGGAGGTCCTGATGCGTTACATGACTCTAGAAGGGAGGTTTAGGGCTATTCTTGGTCACTATTTCACTCTCCTCAACCATTTTTGATATGGTTTGTTCATTTCATTTCCTTTTTTCTTGTTATCTTCTTTGGAGGTTTCAATTTACGTGCATTTGAAGAATAGGAGGGATCCTTTCCTCCATGAAGGGCTTATCCTTCTTATTATGGAGAATGTCAAGGCTCTCATTCTAGCTCTGACCCTCAAGTGAAAGGAAAAAGTTGTTAATGATATGTCTGGGTCATCGGGTTCAGAGTCCCCTTCGGAAGAGGAAGAGGAATGGAATGAGGATGAGGAGGATGCTTCCCTTGTGGTTGTGGCTATGTCTTCAAAGAAGAGGAAGATGGCTAGTGCCAAGTGTAACAAGTTTCCTAAGTGGTTGACCCTTTCTGAGAGCAAGGACACGAAGATGGGGTCAGGTGATTCTTCTCACCAAGTCTGCGGAGGTGGTTGTTGGTAAAGTTGTTGTTGGTGGTGGTTTGGAGGTGGGGATACAGGGTAATACTGAGGGTTTGATTGATAAACTGAGGAGGCTATTGAAGAGAATTTTCAATTAAAGAACAAGGCTTTTGAGGTTCCAACCAAGGACCCTAGTGTGGTTGGTGAGGAAAAGGATGTTGGTGAAAAGACAGAGGCCATTGAGGATTCTCCCATGTAGGACCTACCCAAGGAGGATCAGGACGAGGAAATTAGGGGGTTGGATGAGGAGAATGTGGAGCAGAGCAAAGCCAAACAGGAGCCCTTGAAGCTAAATCCTCTTTTTGAGGACTTTTCTTACCTGGACAATGATGCTACTTCCATGTTTGATTTACTCCATATGGCTAGGGATGGGGCCACTGGTACCTTTAAATTGGCTAAGTGGACTCTTCAAGAATTCAATAAAATTAAAGGCTTAAAAGAGAATATGAAGAATGGTTTGAAAGGTTTTGTGTCAAACATTCTTATAGATAGAATGGTGGACCTTGAGGGTTCTTATCATGATTTTAAGTCTCTATGTGAGGATAGATTGGTGGTTGTGGAGGCCAAGGTTTTAGGTATAAATACAAACATCAAGAAGTTAATGCAGGCATGCCATATCTTGGTCAAGAACAGTGCAGACTCTCTGGAAGTCATGTTCAGGAAAATTAGTGAGCTCAGGGAGGATTAGGTTTACTTCTTTGAGCTTATGGAAAAAGAGCACGTGGCCAAGGGCAAGGGAAAAAAGCTATGAAGGATGATGACAAAGGTCCTGTTGGTAGAGGGTCAACAAATTAGAGGAAAAATTTTGATGCTGAGAAGAAAGAGTCGTTGGACAAGGTCGAGAGGCATAGGAACCAGCAGATTGAGGTCCCCAACACTCTAGGTGGCTTGAATTAGTGTGTGGTATTTTCTTTCTTTCTTTTTGTTTCTTGTTGGGGGTTAGTTTCTTTTAGGTTCTTTATTTGTTGTATTTCTATTGGGTGTTGATGGTGGTCTTTTGTCTTCTAGTTAAGCACTCGCTCGTTTGTACTTTTTGGCTATTGGGTTGCTGGTGGTGGTTATTTGAATATTTTTCTTAGCAACATTTTGTATCCTCAGTTGTAAAGGGTTTCAGGTCCCTTCAAAACCTTTTTTTCCCTTTAATCAAAATAAATGATATAATTAAGTATAATATTTATGATATGTGCTAATACGACATGTCTTAAGGGCATGTCTTAAGAGGTCCTAATACGATGTCTTAAGGGGATCAAAGAAGAGTATAATTAAGTATAAATATTAAGTGATATAAACAAGTATTATAAGTTTTAGAGTGACTCATCATAATAAATGATATAATTAAGTATAATATTTAGGATATGTGCTAATATGACATGTCTTAAGGGGATGGATTAAGGGATCCAAATATGACGTCTTAAGGATATAATTGACTTAACAATAATTTATACATGATATTTAGTGATTATACAATCAAATATAAAGTTTCAAAGTAGGAAACCATGCACATTTAACAAAAAAAAAAAATAGAATATTGATTTTGATACATAAAAGTACATAGAGTACATAATTGTGTATGTACATGTATTTGTAATTTGTACAAAATGTTTAATTGTGTATGTATGTACATATATGTCATCTCAAAATAATGTTTACAAAATTTGGCTATGCCATCTCAAGAACATCTCAAACTCGTGCCCATAATGTAATAGGTCTTCACGCCACTTGATATGAAAAAGGTACAAGAAATATCAGTGAAATCATCAAAACATACATATTTTAAATTATATAAAACCATCTATATGTACACAACTAAAGTACCTGTATTTAAAATTATTCCACACATGCATGTAGGTTGAATCTAGGTATCCTCTCCTTTTTGTTTCAAAGTATGAGATCAATGTGATGATGGCTTAAGTATACAAAAAAAGATAATAAATCAATTTTAACTATTAATGTACAAGCAATATCAATATATAATCAAAACATGTATTTAAATATAATTTAACTAATAATTACCTATTTTTACCAAGTATTCCATGTTGTTTAGGTTGAGTCGGCATGGACTAGATCCTTTTTGTGATTATGGCTTAAAGATCTATAAAAGGACAATTTAAATCAATTTCAACTAATAACACACTTGACCAATATCAAAACATGTATTTAATCTATTTAAAAGGACAATATAAAACTAAAACTATATTTACTTATTCCATTGTACCATTTGCATCTTCTCTTTTTTGCAATGCATCTATGATTATCTCATGATCTTCCATAGAAATTATCCATAGCACTCTATTTGTAGGTCTTCCACAATACCGATCTAGTTTTATATTTGTTGCCACCACCAAATGTGAATAGTGTATAATCTTCTTATGCATTTCATAATCTTCGAATGCAAGTAGACCATTCTTCCTTGTTAGGTATTTTTGTAGCCAAGTGCCAAAAACCACCACCAATACTATTGGAAAACACATGAAAACCATCATCAAATAAGTTCTCAAAATTTTCTTAAGGGGATCAAAGACTTGTTCTAAAAATTTGCTTAAGGGGATCAAAAACTTGTTATCAAAATTTGCTTAAGGGGATGTCTTAAGGGGATCACCGTACCTATTGGATAATGATAGCCATCATCATCTTCTCGAGGTGCTATTAACTTATGTTTAGTCTCCACAAAATGAGCCAACCAATATTTTTTTTCCTCTTCATTCCCCTCAAGTGCAACAATAACATACACGTCTTGCAAACAAAATTTGATTTAATAACTTGCGTGTATCCATATAAATAATTTAGTATTACAAAATAAATTAATAAAGTGAAATAAATTGAATTAAATTACCTTCTTGTACAAGGTCTGAAACATACTTATAGTCTTCAGATGCAAACACTTGATCATTTTCTTCAATAGTTCTTTCATATTGATCATGTGCTTGTGTAGGTGTCAACGATCTTGGCTCCCACTGTTCAACTCATTATGTATTTTCACATGCTTCCCAATCTCTTGAGATACAAAACTAACAAAAACATGCAATCTCCCTTGTCTAGATAGTCCATGTGCTTGTTGTTGAACTCCTAAATGAATTCCATTTAGTAGATCCACTGATTGTCTCACAGTCAACTCTAGGTAGAATGTTCTCTTCTTCAACCAACCAAAAGAATTGACAAACTGTAGAGTACTCACTCAAACCAGGTGTAGATAATCTTGTATTGTAGCAATCCACAATCCCACATGCATCTTTAAATTTTATTGCATCCTCAAATTTTAATTGTTCTCTAGCAAGAATTCTTTTGACACACGCACCATCTCCATCATGTTCTCCTTTGCCATGCCCAGCTTCAAAAAAACTCCATATATGTTGGACATTAAGTTCCTTGTGAACCTTACTTAACCAATAGAACATTCGAGCATTCTTGAACTGCCTCATACAATTATCTGACCATATGAGGTGTTTTGTCATTTGGATTCCTCTTTCTCTTAAATTTCTATAAAATATATTGAAACAGTATTGAACAAACTCTAACGAGTGTAACCGGTTGTCACTCAAATAAAAATGATACTCCCTCCAAAATTTTCTATCATCCTCTATGTTATCATTTAAATGTCTATAAACAATATGGTAAAACATAGCTACTTGCACTGAATTATAATACTGTGATTGAATTTCCTCTTGTTGAGCTAGAGTATAATTTTCTACAAAATCAACCATTGAAAGTATAGTACCAATTGGAAATGTGTTTCTACATGTACGAAATTGGCCATCAAACCATTGAGCATGTTGAGAGTGCATAACATATTTTGGTACAATCTCATTCTTAAATTCACCAATTAATGCATGTACACTAACTTTTTTAATAACTAAATCACAACGCTTTCCTATTTTTCCATATTTTAAAGAATAGTGAACATTCTTAAATATTTTAACATCTACTAATTGATTTCCAAAATCATTATCAACGCTTTCATGCATACAAATTCTTAAGAATGAAATATTTCCACAACTAGTGCATTGTCCAGAAATACAAGAACTTAAATAAATTAATTTACCATTAGATCTTTCACAAAAAAAACCTGATATAAACTCGCTTATTGTTTTAGGTGGCATATTAATACCACATTCCTATATAATCATGTTAGTATGCAAAGTAAAATGTATATATTGAAAAACATCATAAAAATAATGAAATTGAATATGAGTTTTGCAACAAGATATTTGTTGCTTATTAATTTTTACATACCAGGGTTTACATTTTTCAAAAGACCTTTGACTTATTTCAATATTACCAGATAACACTAAATCACCACAAAATTTTCTATAAAATCCAGTTTGTGTTGCATCTAATAGGTGTTTTGAATGAGGATCGTGAACTTTGGACCCCACTCTTAGTTTTAAAACATCTCTAGCATTATATGATACCCTAGTATTATCATGTCGATATTTTCCAATCAAATATTTAATTTGAACATTCAATTTCATGTCAGACCTTGGGAGTTGACCACTAGAACTCCAACATTGGTTAATTGGATCATTTTCTATACTTTCTCTTCTTTTTTCTGCTCTTAGCAATGTTTTAGGATGTATTTGTAGAACCTCACTAATATTACTTACCATTCTTTTATTCAAAGTTGCTTTATTAACTATAGCAGTTGTTATAGCTCTTCTTGCTACATTTTTATCTTTAGATAGACTATTTTTCCAAATAGATTGAATGGCACTAGCAACAATAAACATAGCATGTTTTAATGATTGATCTTTTCTTCTTGGTTTAACAAAAAATCCTAGCTTTTTCATTATTTTCCTAATTTTTTGCATTCTCATCAATTGCATCATTAGTTGATATTGAAATGCAAGTTTTTTATGATAAAATATTTTTTTGTATATTCTATTCGCATGTGTTTTTATTTGCCTCCAAGAAATCTTACCAAGAAGATTATCCAAAACATCACTTTCAATTTAAAAATAAAGTATTTTCATTAAATTCAACATCACATTCTAGATTTTCATTTTCAATTTCAAAACAATTTACATTTCCATCTTCATTTTCATCAACAAAATAGTTTTCATTTTCATTTTCATCAACAAAATGGTTTTGTTTTCATTTTTCAACAAAAGGATCATTCTCATTTTCATTTTCAACAAAATATTTTCATTTTCAACAAATTCTATAAAAATTTCATCTCTCTGAATATTATCAATGTCAACATCATTAAGTCCAACATCTTGTAAAACTTCTACAAATGAATTTTCCATTTCACTAAAATGTGGATTTGAAGACGTACCTGGATTTGTGCCTATTGAAACATTCTCCATAGCATTGAAAGAGGGATTTGAAGACATACTAGGACTTGTTTGTATAATCATATTATTTTCCAAATTGACTTCTTGCAAATTAGCTTCGTCTACAACCATGGTCTCCTCGATGTTTTCATCTTCAATAGTTGTAGAATTGGATGCTCCACCATCATTCATTGATTTAATTCTCATTCTTCTTTCTTTTTCTCTTTGTTTCTCCTTCTCTCTCTTTGCTTGAATTTCTTCAAGAGTCAATGCCTTCCTATCTTTCCTCTTATTACGAGCTTGTGAACCCATGATTATAAAATTCTCAAACACAAATGAATTTCAATAGTGAAATTCTTCAAAAAATTCAATCCAAATTGCAAGTTAAAGACCTATAAGGATAAAATTCTTCCTTATTTGTTCCTCTAAACAAGTAGAAAACTAACACAATTCCACTTAAAAAACTGTTTACGTGATGCCTCCTTTCAAAAATTCAATCTAAATTACAAGTCGAAGACCTATAAAAATAAAATTATTCCTCTTTTGTTCCTCCAAATGAGTAGAAAACTAACACAATTTCACTTCAAAAATTGTTTACATGATGCCTCCTTTGAAAAATTCAATCCAAAATGCAAGTTGAACACCTATAAAGACAAAATTTGATAGAAAATAGCCTGGAATATGTTGCAATTGGTTGTACATGTGAAGTTGTAGACTTCACAGTAAAACTTTTCTAGTAAATTTTAAAAAAATGGTAAAAAAGAAACGGGATCTTGTTTCCCACTATTAAATGTTGGGACCGTTGACATGGAAACGGGATCTTGTTTATAGCCGGTCATACAGGTGAAGTTGCAAACTTCACAGTAAAACTTTGCCAATAAATTTTAAAAAAATGGTAAAAAAGAAATGGGATCTCGATTTACAAAATGGGATCCTGTTTTGTAAACAGGATCCCGTTTCTAAAAAAATGAAATTCCCCTTACTTTGTGGTCGGGTTTTTGGCTTGTATTCTGGTTTGGGAAAAGCATTGGGAATCCAAACCTAGGCCTTCAACTTGGTTTGACCTGCAAGTTGAAGGTCCTAACAATGTCAGAGAAAAATAGTGAGTTTGGACATATGGTTGACGACTTTTTTTGCAAAAAATTTTGACGAAATTAAAACCCATTATAGATGAGACAGTGCATATTCTAAAAATGATTTTTTTTTCTATTTTTCAATTAATTTCTGATGAAACTGGTCCATCAACTTTAAATATCAGGGTTTTTTTTTTGTAAAACGAACTACACGAGAATGTACTTTAGACAATTCTTTTCAATTAAAAATAAATAAAACAATGATAAGTTTAGGTCATCTTATGTGTGACATACACGACGATTTTTCAAAACGACAAATATGGCTAATAAAAATTTTAAAAAAAACAAATAAAAAATTATAAAAAAATATTAAAAATGTGTTTCAGTGAGTTACAAATCTTTTCCCAAAAGGATTTAGAAAAATATGATAATTTAGGTCAAGATATGGATGACGTATACATTGGTATGGTAAAAAAAAGTGACTTTTAAACAATGGTTTTTAGAAACGCCTATTGAAACTCAATTTGTACCATTTGGGTATTGAAATAAATTACATATTTGGAAACTAGGCTATGAGTACTACGTTTTATGATTAGTGAATTTTTTGAAGATTCCATCTCTAAGTGATTCAAATTTTAAGGTCAAATGTGTCAAATTCTGAAAATTAGGGAAAACACTTTACTTTTTGATCAAAAAGTGGACTCAACTTCTTGCTAGCACCCGTAATTAATATGATAAATCATGATACCATGAAACTTTGAAAGTTATACATTATGATGGATTTGTGCAATGTTATGTTATTACATTTAAATAGAATGATGATGGCTACTTGCTGCTATGAAATGGATGAAATGATATGCAAGAAATTCATTTATTTAATTGCAAATGGTATTATAAATGCAATATGATGTAACTACTGTGTTGATTATGATCCAAGCACCTCGAGGGAGAATGAGGGGGAGTATCACTTGAGAGAACGGTGAAGTTAGGAATCTTCAAAATAAAATGCCATCTGAGCTCCGCTATGGTCAGGTGTTGATTTTGTAAACCCGAGGCTATAATTTCTAGGTGTCCTTAGCATGCTAGAGACAAGTAAACCCAGGGTAGTTACGTTATGATCTTTTGTTGTGTTTGTAATGGCAATATTAGGGTTTAGTAATTCTCATGGTTAATATATACGCGAATATATAGGAATAGATATAAGTGTGTGAACTAGTGAGCATACATATGTGTGTATGTATTTATGTGTAATTGGACGTAAACGTATGTACATAGGTGAGATGCACATCAACGTATGTATGTAGACGTTCACTTATGCAAAAATATTTATACATATGCATAAGTTTATAGTGAGAGTATGGGCACATGCATATATGTATATTAATACCATTCTATGCGTAGTGCTAAACATGTCGTTACTTGATGACTATTGTTAGTTTGGGGCTAATCTTGTTGGTATATCATCATGACAAACAATGTTGATGGCTTTGCATGTCAATATTATTATTCTTAATTTCAATTCAACTCCTTTTAAGGAGAAGCATGGCTTATTAATTAATTGCTCAACTCAATTAAGGAGCTTATTGGTAGCATAGATATGCATGTATATGTTTTATTTTAAAAAAATATATGAATTTTGGATATAACCATGGCTTACTATTAAAGCCTTAAAAGGCCATGACAAAGTAATTCTTCTTAAAAGCGGCTAAAGTTTATCATTTTAAGATGCTTCAAAAAGTAATGTAAGACAAGGGTGGTATAATATCAATGTGGATAATCTTAAGACCACGTTCCAACCATGACATATTTAGAGATAATTGTTTCTTTGGCGAACACTGAATCCTGCTTGCTCAAACGTTTAGCGGGGAATGTGGTAGTTATATGCTTCTTAATATATCTTGAACCAATTCTTGATAATTGTCAAATGTAGAGGTTGGGAAGTGAGTTCGTGGGTGAAATAATATCTTCCATCAAACTACAACCGATTAGTAAATTCTTAGTTTTAAAATAATGCACTGATAATTGTTTGGTAACGACTCAGATCGGGAGGTTATAAATATGCAGTTTATGGTCAAAAGGAGAGTTGGTTGGTTGGAAAATTTTGTTCTCAAGCAGGGAGTAAGTGAAGGTCATATTTCAAATTCTCATTTTGAGTGATTTTCTAAAATGCATGCTTACAAAACAAAGCAAGGCATAGTTTGATGGCAAAAGGTAATGGAGGAACTTCTAATAAAGCGCACAATAATTCCTCCGCTCTCTTTTGGGAGATGCCTCTGAACCACAACTCTGCAAGAAAGAAGACGTGTGAGTATAAAGAGTATTATAGAGAAATAATTTCTCAGATAAAGGAAGGCATGTTAACCCATGTGAGTGGGGGTTGGCGAAGATTGCAATGGAGTCTTGTCTTCCATAAATTTGTTTCTTTTAAATAGTGGAGGGAATTCAATATAAGAAGCAGTAGATGGACCTATGTGAACAGAAAAAGAAAACAAAGACCTCTGCATAGCATTATTACAACGGTGGATAAGAGTTGGGTGAGACGTTGGAAGAGTAGAACCATTGGAAATAGTGGTGCAATGGTAGCACGTTGAAGAATACTATGGAATAGAATCAACCTATGAAGACAATAAGCATGCATGAAGTTTTCTTTTTGTCTTCCTATGTACTTTGTTAAGTTCATGAATGATTGTGAAATTTTTACTAAAACTAGATATGGTCAAAATAGTTGCATGCTAATCACTGTTTCTTGGGGACTTATTTCGAGTTTTGGTAAGGCTGGTTGGAATTAAGTTGTTATTTAAGAATGATTTTTTCTTGTTTTCTATTGAAAATATAGTGAGATGGAGAGGGTGTCTAGCAGTGGGGTCCTTACACTTTGGAAATAATTAGTAATTTCCACTTAGGGTTTTATGCTAAGAGGAAAACCACCCCAAATGAGAAACGTTAAAGGAATGGGGATTCTTAACTCTCTTGCGACTAGATGGGTCACGCTAACTACTAATGACAAGAAGTAATCTTTTATATATCCTTATAATGGAGGAATCATTTATGAGAAATAATACATACAAGTGTTAAGGGTTTATTTAACCACCAAAATATAGTGAAAATTGTACTCTTTCAGTGTACAATTGTTTCTTTGAGCTAGTTTAGGGTATATTACCCTTAAACCCTCCTTGGAAATAAGAATTGGGTTCCTAGGAAGGAAGACCTCTTTCCCTTCTTGCTATGTTCCTTATTGAAAATGCTTAGCGGGTATTTGTAAAAGGCGTCTTTATACGATTATATAACCTTATGTATGTTTTGACAATGACTCAGTACCATCCATATGGCTTAAGAAGCCTAAGAGTTGATGATTAGGTAAAACCTTTTGATTCATGCTAGGGCTTGGTATAGAGGCAATATCCTAGACCTTAGATGTTGCAGATACGTAACAAGGGGATTCAATGCTTGAGATATTTTACCAACGCAACAAATCACAAAACGTGGTGAGTAAGCACTTAATTTATGCAATTTGTTGTAAGATGGAACCTATTGGTCTACAGTTGTGTTATCTTTAGTAACAATATTTCATTGAAAGGTGTGATGGACTAAAACCTAAAATAGGTTATATTCTTAACGAAGACCTAACCTTTGTTGTGGATGCTTTGTCTATGGGATATTCATACTACATTATGACCAGGGAGGTCTAGGAAATAATGCTTCATGACTAGATTTTCTTTCTAAATTGACTATACTACTAGAGTATTCACTCTCAAGGGTTAGGGTTAAGACTTGAGCAAGTGGTTGTAGCCAAGACCCAGGTAGTTACAAGGAAGTAACTTGAGTGTTCGAGTCAAAATTAACCAACAACTTAGAAGAGTTATTTACCTAGAAAATCCTCACTTTCTAAGGAAGGACTCTACAACAAAGCTAAAACACCGAATATAATAAAGAGAAGGGATCTTCAACCCAAGACTAATATCTATTAGTGTTTATAATTAAACATTTTATCAATGGATAAATTATACACATAAAGATGAGGTAATGAAATAATGAGCACATTAGGTGCTATAGTTTCAAGATTGCCTAAATAGTAAAAGGATATAATCCTTTGAATTATTTCCTTGAAAGTAAAACTGTTTCATTGTAACTGTCTAAACTCTTCTAGGGTTTCATACTTAGTCAAATACCACCCAATAGAGGCTATTATGTACAAGAAGTTTTCCTTGTCAGTCTATGACCACTCAGGTCAAGTTAGTTGTATGTATTGGGAAGGATATGCCAGATAAAATGCTTTGTGGGAAAACACCCCTTGTATTTTGTTTTGATGAACCAATGGCGATTTCCAAGACCCATTAGTTACGCAAAGTAACATGGGGGTTCGAGAAATATCTAACACCTTATCAACTCAAATGAGTTATGTCTAGGAAGACAAGTTGTGTCATGTTATAAATTCCTTGTGATTGTTTGTGGGGTGGAACTGTTAGTTCCAGTATACCCTAGGTCAAGGAAGGTATTCCAAGTCTAGTAGGGGGGGTGAACAAATGACTTTTCTCTTAGCAATGATTGTATCTATGATACAAATAGTATGGCCATAGTGAGTGCATTTGTCTTTGCATGCACTTGTTGGTTCACTATGACCTAGATGCTTAGCTAGTCAGTGATGTCGTACATAGTTGGAGGGTATCCATAGTTGTACGATAGTATTAGTTAATTAGGGCACAACACCAGAGCTCATATGGAAAAACTAAGAGGGTTCTCAACTAATCCCTTCGTTGAAGGGCGGGGCCACTTCTAGTTAGAAAGGTGTGTGAGGGACCACTTAAGTCCATGGTTGGAGGTAAAGCATTTGGGTGATGCTCTCCCTCTTGAAAATGACATGTCGAGTCTTGGAAGATAGAAAGAATCTAGATGTGGGATCTCTGACCTTAATCTTGTAAGTTATTATTTTAGCTTAAATAGATGTAATCATTTCATTGAAATACAAAAGTGAAAGATGTTTGTTATTTTCAATTAGAAAAGATTGTGTAAATGCTTTGTTATATCTTTATGGTAACAGTTATGCAGGAGCATGTTCCATATTTAAAGAAAAAAAATCATACCTTTTTTTCATCTATATTTTTAGTTATTTACTGTTTAGTGAATAATTCTTGGTAACTCTTTGTAAGAAGGTGTAGTTTGTTACATAACCAACAATGTCTTAATAGTCAATATATAGATAAATAAAAATATGAATGTTTGGATGCCTATATTACATATGCATACAACTATATGTTCATATAATTACATATAATACTACAACTTTGTTGAGAAAATATATCTATGAAGTACATATGTAATGCAAACTAATTATAAATATGTGTTACACCCAACATGATTTGTTATGCTTGTTGATCATCCTTAAGTTTGAGATAGCAAGTGTTGTGTTGTAGCTAGAGTCCCTAAAAATTGGGAATCTCAATAAGTTAGTTTATATAGCCTTTCGATTTTGCCTATCAACATAAAGCAACATTTGAAACAAATGTTTTAGAGCATAGAAAATAGTATTGAAAGTTAGCCATTGTCTTGAAACCTATTGATGGATTTGATATAAATGGCATGAAAGTGATTTAAAGCAATGATGTAAAGGAATACAAGATGCAAAAAAACATCATATGCTATTCCATTCTATTATATTTCTAATGAAATTTTAACTGAAATAACAAATTAAGAAATATAAATATTGCATTTGAAGTGCCCAAATAAACCAAGATAACTACTTCAAGCATGCAATTGGCATTTACTTGTAAATTATAAAACCAAACCAAAAATTGAATAGGCTAGGATGATTATGTTTATTCAAGCTTATGCCATTTTACAGTTAAATGGAATTTACACCAAACAACAACATGCAAAAAATGGAGTATTGAACCAAGAAATTATAGAACTTGAAGGCAATATACTCTATGCAGGTTGTATCTATCTTGTCGTAAGCAGCAAATCTTAACCTTTGCAGTTCTAAGCTTCAAATGAATGTGAAAAAGAATGTGCAAACCTACAAAGAGAGTTGCAAGATGTATAAGATTCAGTGAAAAGCTAATACATTCTACCTTGCTCATCTCCTCATGCATCAAGCACAACTCCTTCATTTAACTTTCACCACCTCTCCCATCAGTAATCTCATTTTTGCTAGAACATTGTTTCATTTTGATAAGGATGTCTCAGATGAATTTCCTATTATTTCCTTCCTATCATCCCCTTTCGTAATAGTGTTTAAACTTTAAATGGATGCATTACAGATGTGCCCTATTAGTTAGAATTAATGCTTTCAACTAACCTACTATAAACTATACCTACTAGGCTGAATTAATATAGTTAGTTTGATTAAAATGAACACATAATTGACAACATTGAACAAAAACACTGAAGAATACTCACAATTCAATGCAACATCCAGATAATTAAGGAGCATTGACTTTTGCTAATCCCCACAAATAAAAAAAAAGATTGACCCATGGCTCGTCTTCATAATGTGCTCTTGAACACAAGAAGAAATACCCACCATTTATATAGAATTTAGACCATCAAAAACATTAGTCTTTCATAATATAGGCCCCAAAGTGAATATCATTGGGTTGTATACCTATAATATTATATATTTCCTTGAAAGTAACCATTTAATCTCTAGCTAGTTGATTGGAAAGGAAGTTATGCAGAAGTTCATAGAAGCTGGAAGAAAAACCCTTGTCGGACCTAGTATTTTTAGATCTACTTTTCATTTATTATGAAGAGCCTCCATTGAAAATAGTTCGTTGTTGTGCGAGAATAGATGCTTGTAAAGAATATAATAGGCTACATGACACATAACATTGTTTGGGTATGGTCTCTATGGTCCAATTTCGGTGTTTTGTGGTATTGGGTTTGGAAGAAGTGGAAATAATTTGGTTGGTTCCAAGTGTTTTTGTGATAATGAGTTTCAAATAGATTGTGGGCATCTTTTGTTGTATCGAAAATTGCCCTAGTTTTGGTTATATTAGAAGGTATTCTTTATTTTTGAATAACAACCTAATCTATAACATATATGTAACTTCTTAACCAATGAGAAAACTTATAACTAGAACAAAATGTATGATATAAATATATTGGAATGTTGCAATGATGAATAAACTGAACCTGCTTACAAGAATGCACTACTGTCATTGAACAAATTAAGCAATTTGTCAAAGACGATTATAGATTTCCTATTTTTGTAAACTAATGGTAGAGCATCACTCTCTTTAACAAGTTCAAATTATTCATCACTACACCATTTTTTAGCAAATATCACATCCTATATCTCAAGTCCAATATGGCCAAGAAAATAAGAGACATCACCCTATTTGTGTTGTGGGTTGAGAAGCCAACAAACCCCATATTCCCATCCACATTGCCCCCCTAGGTTTGAGCCCAACCATGTGGGAGAATGAAACAAATTATCTGACCTCTACATACCCAACAAATGTTATCCACTATTCCCTCTTCTCTAAGGTTTTGGGTTGCCTTCATTAAATATCAGGTCAGGTTCAACAAAGAGAGAAAGAAATATTTAGGAAGTGCATAAATATCTTGGAATCCAAGTGTCTGTAGCCTTCTTTGTAACAATAAACAGATAGGCTCGAGCAGAATCCTTTGTAGCATGAACTGGTTGCAAATGAAATATGATGGTACCTTCACAAGGAAGCAAGCATACATGACGGTAGGCTCTCACTCGCTGATTTGAAACCTCATGCAACTGCCCTAGCAAGCATGAATGCAAAATGTGGAAGCATAGATAAGGCACACAAACAATCTTTTATACTAACATGCACCCGGTTCCAGTTCCATGTGCCCTATGTAGAAAAAAGAGACAAAACATTAGGAAACCATGCTTAATACTTTTCCCTCTTGTCTTTATTGGATGACTAATCAAAAATGTTCTTGCAAAAATCTAAACCCCTAAGAAATTAGTTTTTGGCCAACAGGGAGGTAGATAAATCATTAATTTTTATGTAACAAAAATACAAACATTGAATTAACATCGTATATTCTCAAGGCACAAACTAATACGCCTTTGCTCATGCGAAAACATTAATCTCCCTCCTATAAAAATAGGGACTAATAAAACAATATTTGAATCATATATACAAATATTTCAAACCAATGATAAAATCAGACACCTAGAATCACCATGTAATATTAGGATACAATGAAATATTTTTTTCATAAACAATTTCTCATATATATATACTTTGTGAGCCACACCAAAATCTCCTCATTCCCTCTTTCAAGAAACAATAATAAAGAAAAAAAATTCAGACATATATCTATATATATAACAATGTACATACACTTTTTTTACGGGCGTTGTTGTGGAGGGTGTAGCCCTTCGACGAGCTAGGTCACAAACCCCTCTCACACCCACATCTAGGTCAACTGTGGTAGTCACGACCACCAAAGGATGTGGTCCTATGGTGGGCATATCCTACCACAAGCCACACCCATTATGGAACATAAGTTCCATTGTATTTTTTTTTTAATGAATGAATGAATGAGAGATTTTAATGTCATCCATGAGACTAGGTAGTCTAAGGGACCAAGAACCAAAAAACTAAGGAATCTCAAAAATCTTTTCAAGGTTGGATCTTTTGTTATGAATTTTGACCAAAAAACTATCAATCTTACTGATCTTCTCCTCCTCAAATAACTCGTGCAAATTATCAGCCTTTAAGTTGCTCAAATACTGGGTGTGGATGTCCCCATAAGCAGTTCATTCCATGATAAAGTTTCATTTTGTCTCCACCACCCCTTTTTTACAAAAAGTGCAAATTCTATCCTCCCACACTTCCTTAGGTATCGTTCACCTTCTGGTCTCACATCTGAGATGGTGCAAACCATTCCTCAACTGAGAAATTAACATCCTTGCTCTACCTTTAATAGCTGCTCCTAAGTAAATTTTTTCATTGTGCTCCCAAGTTGGGTTGAACTCTTTAACATAGTGAGTTTTCTTTCACCCAATCGGCTTTGTCCACATGGTAGTCCTAAATTTATTTGCAACATACTTTTTTAATTTCTTCATTGGTGTTAGGGCACTCATGCAAGCTAATGTTCCATTTGCTTAGCCATTTTTTTATTTTGCTTCATCCATGTTTTCTTCCTATAGTCTAAAACCTCTTCAATGACAATTTTGGGCCAACGGTGATTATCCATGTTTTCCACCTTTTTTAGATAGCTTAGCAATCGACTTATAGCCAAAGCCTCCAACGGTAAATTTCTCGATTCAACCAAGAGAATATCATAAGGGATAGTAGTTTTGAATTTGAGATTGCTAGTGATTAGATGCTTTTGGATTCTTTCAAGCTGTCTCCAACTATGATTTGACATGCTACTTCCCATACCTCGTAGCCATAGAGAACCACCAGTGTGACCAAGAAACCAAAGAGAGTCTTCTTGGTTTTCCAATCCCAAAGTTCAACCTTCCTACACCTATTTTGGAGTAGGAAAGAATCCTTCCAACCCCCTTGTATCCTTTTAGTTCTAGCAGTCTCCCAACCGAGCTTATAGTGAAAGTCAATCCCAAGGTATTTCTATTCTTTCACTATCTCTAAAGGATTCCCTTCAAAAATAAAGTTATCTTGTTTTCTTTTCTTCCTTAGGGAAAAAATCATGAGTTTGGTCTTGGAGGTGTTCACCTACATCCCAACATTCTGACAAAAGAGATCCAAGGCCTTCAAAATCTCTTTCAAACCATGGGAAATTTTTGAGATTAGGATAAGATCGTCGGCATACAGCAACAACTTCACCAAATAACCAGTTAGCTGGATACCCCCCCATTAGTTTTGCTTAACCAATCTTCTAGTTTGTCAATGTATAACCCAAAGAGACTGGGGGATAAGGGGTAGCCTTATTTGACCCCTATTTGACTTCCAAAACATTCAAACATTCCTTCACTTGTTCTGATTTTAATCCTAACCTGTTCATAAATTCTATGCATTGCAGCCCTATACTCATTCATAATACTTAATTCATCCATTATGTTCCACAATTTGTCTCTAGGCATCGTATCAAAGGCTTTTTTTAAATCAACAAAGCAACAAAAAACTTCCTCACCTTGTGTGTCCCATATTTTTTGAAACATGTGTCTAAGAGTGATGCAGTGGTCAATAGTTGAGTATTTAGGCCTAAAGCTAGCCTGCCCTTTCACTCTTTTTCCCTCTTTTTTTTCCCAACTGCTAATTCTACGTTCTAACATGCTGCCAAAAAGCTTTCCAAGGATAAGGTTGACCATAATAGTGTGGTAGTTAGATGGATTATTGATTTCACCCCTTTTGTAGAGAGGGATGACAACACTAGTTGTCCATTCAATAAGGAAGCCAACACAAGTGACATCATTGAACATTCTTTTTATATGGGGAGCAATAATTTCAACTCCCCACTTAAAAAATTTAGCTTGCAGCCCATCAATGTCCAACGCTTTACCATTTTCCAAATTCTTTATACCTTGTTTGATATCTTCAACTGAAAAGAGCTCCTTTGATGTGCTGATTATGGGAGGGGAAACTTTCCCTTGGACCCTCTCATAAAGAAGTCTTGCATACTCTAACCATTGAACATTTGTTATGTCATTTTCAATTTGTTTTCTCTTTTACTGTAGCTCCCACCAAAAACCTTTGGGATTGTGTTTTCCCAAGGAAATTAACTCAACTCTTTCCTTCTTGTGTCTACATACTTCTCTCTTTTTTTTCTTACCAACTTCTCATACTTCTCCTTGTTTTCTTTGTTCAACCCATTCTCTTTCAAAGATCTCTTGGTAGCCTTACAATCTTCATCGTACCAAGGGTTAGTTGGAAAAGTGTTTGCAACCCCTTTCTTTAGATGTGACCTTTTACAAGCGTCTAAATCCTTATGAATCATAAGAATAAGAAGATTGCTACTGAAATGACCACTAGACCCACTGACAACCTTGTCCCCTTTTTTATTTTTTGTTTGAAGAAAATGTTGCCTCTAGAGCAACCTTAAATAGGTTCTAATTTTCTTGATTTAGGAGTGTTTTTGCTTTGATGGTAACTTCATTTTTCTTGTTGTGGGCCAGCATGCGATGTTGGCTATTTGAGATCATGTCAAGTTTAACAAACAAAGGATCATGATCAGATTTCAATTCAAAGGGACATTCTCCAATCTGAAACTCCACAACTCTAGGAATACACCTCTGAGAGCAAATTAAGTAGTCCACCACACTTTGGCCATTATAAGTTTTGCATGTGATATTACCAAAACTTGGCCAGCCTTTCATGCCATTGCAAATAACTAGATTATATAAGCTACAAGTCCCTAATAGCTTAGCCCCAAAGTGTGAAGCATTCCCATTTCTGTCTTGAGAAGTCCTTTCCTAAGGTTGCTCCACTTTCTCTTCCAGCCATAGAGGATTGTTGATTCCTTGCTCTTCATTATTCAGTTGGAGAGAATGATTGTTAGGAGTCCTTGCATTGAAATCCCAAATAAGAACTATTTCTCCCAAGGTGTTGAATATAGAAATGTCTTTTTTAATGCGGCATATGGATCTTGGCTAACTTTCTCTTTTTATAGAACTTTGAATTATGCAGTGCAAAATAGCAAGCATCCACTCTAAAAATGACCCCATTACCTATTGTTTGAAGCCATATGTATTGTTTATTTGCATCTTCCTTCTCGACTTTTACAATACCATCCCAACACTCTTTGATTAAAATTGTTACACCTCCATGACCTTTTCCTGTTTCACTTCCTTTGTTCCACACTGAAATTTTCTTGTAACCTCTAAACTCTAGGACTTTATAGCCATCATGTTCATGTGTCTTGGTGAGAATAATAATGTCTTTCCTTTCGGCTATGAGCCCCAAACCAGGTCCTTGTCTCCATGGATAACCTCTACAGTTCTAACTTACTATATGCAAAAGCTCATGTGGGGCCCCTAATCCCTATTTCTTGTTTGTTAAACAATCGCTAATTTGGGTTGTCCCATTTTTCAACCATGCCCACTTTCCTTCATTCCTTGTTGTTTTCACTTTCTCCCATTCTTTCCTTTGTGCTTCTTGTTGGGAAAAGGTCAAATCCTCATCTAGGTAGATGTGTGTACCTTTGAGTAATCCCCAATTCTTTAGAATTGCATTCTTGTCTTCTATATTCCTCATGGTAATTCTTACATGTCTATCCCTTCCTCCCTTTATTTTCCTTCCAATTTAGTTTGCTTGTTGAATAATCCCTATCCACTTTAGTTGGTCTTTGAGGAAGTCTCTTGCTAAAATATTGGTTCTCTCCTTCTCACCAAAGTCCTTCAAGCCTTTGATAATGATATTTATTTCCTTACGTTGTTTGTCCTTTTCTTCTCTTATTTGCACCTTGATTTGCTTTTCTATGATTTCTTTTTGTTTGTTTGATGATCCTCTTACAACTTGTGACCATGATTTTGTTGGTATGTGGCGACTGATCATGCTATACTATACACTCTTCAAGTATCCTTGTCAGGGTTCGGGGGTAGCAACCCCCGAGAATTTTTTTTCCTACTTATTCACGTCGTCACCGAAAAAGGAAAAATCATCGAAAAAGAAAAAAAATTGACTTTGTAGAACCCTAATTTTAGAAGCTTCTAAAAAGCTTGTTATAAGCGGTTGGGATGGGGGTTGCAATAAGGTATTATTTGTGAGATTGTAATATGTTTTGCACTGGATAATAAAATCATTAGATGGTTGCGGTTTTGTGGATGAAGCCCAGATTGGGTGAACCACGTTAAATTCTCTGTGTTATCTTGTTTTTGCTATAATTTTTTGTGTGATTTATTTCTCTATTTTATTGATAAAATCTTCATTTAATTGTTATATATATGTCTTCTAACCCTAACAAGTTGTATTAGTGCGGGTTGTGTTCGATTATCATTTGCAGGAAGGTCTCATGATTGAGTGGGAGTCTCACGGCTAAGTGGGAGCAATGGAGGATGAGGGTAAATTGAAGGTAGATAAATTCAATGGGAAAAACTATCAGTTATGAAAGATGTAGATGGAGGATTATCTCCATCAGAAGGATTTTTGAAGGTCATTGCAAGGAATATCCAAGAAACCAACAACAATGATTGATGAGGATTGGAATCTTCTAGATAGAAAGGCACTGGGAGCCATTCATTTATGCCTAGCACAATCGGTAGCATTCAATATTACAATAGCAAAGACAACTCAAGAGTTGATGGAAACCCTAGCGAAGTTATATGAAAAGCCTTCCGCTTTGAATAAGGTATTTCTTATGAAACATTTATTTAATATGGAAATAGAAGAAGGTGGGTCAGTTGTTGATCATTTAAATGAGTTTAATACAGTTATTAGTCAATTAACTTCTGTAAATGTAAACTTTGGTGAAGAAGTTAGGGCTCTTTTTATTCTGCGTTCTTTTCCTAAAAGTTGGAATAAATTGGTAATGGTTGTTAGCAATTCTATTTTTGGTTCGAATACATTGAAATTTGATGATGTTGTTGGTGTTATTTTGAGTGAAGAAATTCGTAGGAAAAGCTCAGGTGGAACATCTACATCAGACAGTGTTTTGAATGCATAAAGCAGGGCAAAACAAAGGAGAGAGGAAACAATTTTGGAAGTCATGGGAAGTCATGGGAAGTCACGAGGAAATTAAAGGAAAAAAGGTCTCAATCTAGAGACAAGAGGGATTGTTAGTACTGTGGTAAGCCAGGTCATTTAAAGAAAGATTGTTGGTCTCGAAAAAATAAAGGAGACAAAAAGGAAGGTAATAAAGAGGAAAATGTGGTAAGTAATAAATTTTATGAGGATGCTTTGATTCTTTCCCTTGATAATACTGATGATTCTTGGGTGTTAGATTTAGGGGCTTCATTTCATGCTATGCCCCATAGAAGTTATTTTCTTGATTATGTCCAAGGGCATTTTGGGCTGGTTTATTTGGGAGATAACGAACCCTGTCAGATTGTTGGAAAGGGAAGAATCAAGATTAAGTTGCATAATGAGAATCATTGGCTACTACATGAGGTAAGGCATGTTCCAAAGTTAAGAAAAAATTTAATTTCAATAGGACAACTAGATGATGAAGGTTGTGTTGTTACATTTAGTGAAAAAAATTGGAAGGTTGCAAAAAGTGCCTTAGCGGTAGCAAAAGGTGTGAAAGTAGGCACCTTATATCTTTGTATAGGTCATACTGTTCCTTTTACTTTAGCTATTACAGATAAAAATCAATGTTTAGGAATAGTTGTTGTAGTTCATTAGGTAGAAAATTAGATAGTTGTTGTGGATTCTAAATTAGCACTATGGCATGATAGACTTGGGAATATGAGTGCAAAAGGTATGAAAGTACTTCATTCAGAGAATGTTTTACTAGGTCTAAAATGTGTTAATATGGATTTTTCTGAAAGTTGTGTATGGAAAATAAAAGAGAGTTGGTTTTCTCAAGGATGGGAAGGAAAAGAAAGATGGGAAATTGGAGCTTGTGCATACAAATGTATGGGGACTAGCTCAGGTATGTTCTCTCGGTGGCTCTTAGTATTATGTTACATTCATTGATGATGTGACTAGGAAGGTGTGAATTTATTTCTTTAGGCATAAATTTGATGTATTTGATACTTTTAAAAAATGGAGAAGCTTGGTTGAGAATGAGATGGGTAAAAAGTTAAAATGTCTCAAATCTGATAATGGTGGTGAGTATTGCAACAAAGAGTTTGAATATTATTGTTCCTCAAATGGTATTTGTAGGCAGCAAATGGTTCCAAGGACTCCATAGGAAAATGGAGTGGCTAAGCAAATGAATAGAAAAATAATGGAGCGTGCACATACTATGAGATTGCATGCTGGGTTGCCTTTAAACATGTGGGCAAAGGCTGTAAACATTGTTATTTACTTAATTAAAAGAGGTCCCTTTAATCCTTTGGGTTGTGGCATTCTGGAGGAAGCATGGATAGGTAAGAAGGTGAGTTATTCTTTTCTCAAAACCTTTAGATGTAAAGCATTTGCACATGTAGATTCTGAAAATAGAACCAAGCTAGATGCAAAATCAAAAAAATGTATCTTCATTGGATATGGCATTGATGAATTTGGTTATAGGGTTTGGGATGCTGAAAATTTGAAAATTATGAGAAGTAGGGTTGTATTCAATAAAAAGGTGCTGTACAAAGATCATTTGTAGTAGCATGAGAAGAAAGAAAAGGATTTTGTGGTGTTGGATGATACTCCAGATAGTGATGTTCCAGTGGTTCCTCATGCTCCGCAACAACAACAACAAATACCACAAACTCTAGTGAATGTTAGATGATCTTCAAGGATAAGTAGACCTCTGAAAAGATTTTATCCCTCTCTGTATTCTATTTTATTAACTGATGTTGGTGATCGGGAATTTTCTAATGAAGCTATGTAGGTGGATACCAAGGTTCAATGAGAGCATGGAATGGAAGAAGAAATGGACTCCTTGCTGAAAAATCAAACTTGGGAATTATGCAAGTTGCCTGTAAGTAAAAAGGCTTGACCAAATAAATGGGTTTATAGGTTGAAAGAGGAGGATGGAGGTAAGAAAATATTTAAAGCTAGGTTAGTTGTAAAGGGATTTGTACAAAAAAAAGGAATTGATTTTGACGAGATTTTTTCTCCTGTTGTTAAAATGACTTCTATATGCATTGTTTTAAGTGTTGTGGCTACTGAAGATTTGCATTTGGAACAACTAGATGTTAAAACAACCTTTCTCCATGGTGATTTGGAAGAGGAAATATATATGGAACAACCATAAGGATTTGAGGTCAAAGGTAAGGAGAAACTTGTGTGCAAATTGAAGAAAAGTTTATATGGCTTGAAGCAAGCACCTTGGCAATGGTATATTAAATTTGATAGTTTTATGGTTGAGCAAGGCTATAGTTGGTGTAATTCAGACCATTGTGTCTATTTTAAGAGGTTAGATGATGATAGATACATTATTTTATGTTTATATGTTAATGATATGCTTGTAGTGGGGTCTAACTTGGATTACATAATGGAGTTAAAATAACAATTAGCAAATTCATTTGCTATGAAGGATTTGGGGGTAGCAAAACAAATCCTTGGTATGAAGATTACTAGAGATCGAAAAAATAGAAAATTGTTTTTATCTCAGACTGATTAGGTTAACAAGGTGTTGCAGAGATTTCATATGGAGAATGCAAAAGTTGTCAACACACCTTTGCCCAATCATGTTAAATTGACTAAGGATATGTGTCCAAAGATGCAAGAGGAGGAAGAAAAAATGTCCAAGTACCATATGCTTTAGCTATAGATAGTTTAATGTATGCCATCATATGCACAAGACTAGATATTGCACACATCGTAGGAGTTGATGGCAGGTATATGAGTCATCCTGGAGTTCAACATTGGAATGTGGTAAAATGGATTCTTAGGTATTTGAGAGGTACATCCAATAAATGTTTATGTTTTGGGGGCTCTAATACTGATTTAAAAGGCTATGCTGACTCATATTTGGTAGGGGATGTAGGAACTAGGTAGAGTACCACATGTTATATATTTACAGTTGGTGGGACAATAGTGAGTTGGATTTCTCAGTTGCAAAAGGTGGTTGCTTTATCAACCACAGAGGCATAGTATGTTGCTGCAACAGAGACGACAAAGGAGATGATATGGCTACAACTTTTCATGGAAGATTTGGTAAAACAAAAGGCTAGAAATTACTTGTTTATGGACAACTAGAGTGCTATACATCTTGCAAAGAATTTTTCCTTGCATTCTAAAACCAAACACATATAGTTGAGATATCATTTCATTCGGTCAGTGTTGGAGGATGGACAGGTCAAGATGGAAAAGATACATATAGATGACAATCCAATTGATATGTTTATGAAGGCAGTGACAAGGTAGAAGTTGAGATCCTCTTCAATTTTGGTTGGCCTTCATGTTTGAATTCAAGTACAACAGAGCAACATGGTCCAAGGTGCTTATTTCCAGTAGGAGCTGTAAGTGCAGCGGTGTCATCCAGGATCAGTCTCCAAGTGGGAGATTGTTGGTATGTGGTGACTAATCATGCTATATTGTACACTCTTCATATATCCTCACTAGAGTCCACTTTTTCTTGTCGTCACCGAAAAAGGAAAAATCACTGAAAAAGAAAAAAATTGACTTTGTAGAACCCTAATTTTGGAAGCTTTTAAAAAGCTCACATTATAAGCAGCTGGGATGGGGGTTGCAGTAGGATATTATTTGTGAGATTGTAATATATTTTGCACTGGATAATAAAATCATTGGATGGCTGCAGTTTTGTGATGTAGACCAGATTGGGTGAACCATGTGAAATTATCTATATTGTCTTGTTTCTGCTATAATTTTATGTGTGATTTATTTCTCTATTTTATTGATCAAATCTGCATTTAATTGTTAGATATCTGCCTTTTAACCATAATAGATTTGGCCTCTTCTATGCAATTTTTCAATTGGATTTCTTTTAGTTCCATGTCTATCAAAGCTGATTGTAATTCCTTTATTTGTGTTGTGTCTTCTCCCTTTGCCATTTATGTTTTCTTAATATCGACTACTTTTAGGTGGTCTAATTCTTGTTTTAATGCAACCAGTTCCTGTTTTCCTCTTTCCATGTTACTCTGTAAGCTCGAGATTTATTCTTTGAACACCTTATTTTCTCTTTCCATTTTGCACCAAGACTCTATAGCCTCTTTTACTTTGTTGTCCTCACATAGCCCCTTTGTTTCTAAAATTTCAAGCCTCCTTTTCATGCTCATGAGCTCCTCCACATACAACTCTGACAACCACATTAAAGGGGTGGATGTAGGGCTGTAAACGTCTTTATTTTTGTGAGGTATTTCTACCTTGACGACTTTGCTTGTGTCACACAATTTTAAAGGAAAGCAACATTTAAAGGAAGTTTTAAATATGCGATCAAATCAGTTTAACCATTTTTTTGACCTGCTATATAGAAACCCTACTATGTATGAATAACTTTACTATCTCTCTTCCAAAATTTGGTGTGGTTCTTTGGCCAATCTCACAGTCACTATCTCCTCCCACGGTTGCCATATTACTTAGGAAAATATTTCCCAAGCGCAAATAAACACAGATGAAATACAAATGCTTAAGAAAAGAAAGGGGATCGATATGACAAGAGTAGTTTAGAGTTGAGGCATTGCAAGATTACATTTTATTGTATTTCTTTATCTACCTAAACACTCTGACTATGCGTAGGAGGCATATCTTTTTTAAATCTCAAGGCTATAATGCTATTTTTACCATTAGGCTCTAGTGTTAGAGATGTAGAGATTGCTTAAGTAGTATAAAATTATTTAATAATTAAGTGGAGATTAATAAGGTAAGTCAATTAGGTATAGGTAATAAATAATTGTGTATAGGTAATTTAAATAATAATAACGATTAAAGAATTTAATAAATAAATTAATTAATTAATAGTTTTTTTATAATGAACAAATATATAATATTTGATTATGGTTTTAAATATTGGAACATTAATTATGATCACATATATATATATATATATATATATATGATTAATAAATATATTAATTATTTATGAGGTCAAGGTTAAGAAAATTTAGTTTGGTTATTACATGTATATTATGTGTATGATATTTTAATATTGCTCCACAAATAAGAGATTTCATGTATCTATTATATGGATATATAAATGAATACTATATCATGTCATCACTTTAAGAATATTAAAAGAGGAAGAAAATTTAATAATAATAATAAGATGTGTGTGTGTGTGCGTGTTTTAGCATTTTCAACTAAAAAAAGACTTTACCATAGAATTATGGGTATCATTTCTTGTAAGTTCACAGTATAGGATCTTTAATTAATCAACTTAATTTATTCTTCGCTTGATTACATCTTATTATGGTTAGGGGAAGACATTAAAAATGATAACATTAATTGTCATTCAAATCTTTCAATTGATTCACGACATGATCTTCGACATAGTTAAACTTAGTTGCATAATGCAATTTAGCACATTCAAGTTTGGTTTAAACATCGAGAAAATTAGTTCGTAGACCCCAAATGGTTTTAGACAAGGAAAAAAAAAAAACTTCTCAAGCACATTTTGACTTACTTGATAAAAGTATAGCATGGTGTTCTGAATATATCAAATGTTAAACCTTGGCCTTCTTCGTTATGGTAAAAGGGGGGTAACTATCTGGTAACATCGGTAAGGAAGTAGCATGGATATCTTTTTTTCCATGAGATTTAGCTTGTCAAAACATAGTATCCCTCATAAGTGAACATATTGGTGCCTCCTTAAGAATACTAGATCATTTATTATTAATTGGTGTTAAAGGATTTTGTGTTAACTTAGTTAAGGTTAACTAGTGTGGTCCAATATGACTTAGATTGGTTAAGCTAGGCTTACTCCTTGGGTTATCATCTCAGTGGCATAACCTTTTCTCTGTCACCTTGTGATCCCTTTAGAAGTTAACCCTTGTGTAGATTCTCATTAGGATGTTCTTAGAAGGACACCTAACCCCTCTTAAGATTGTCCTTCATTATTCAAGGTGTGTGTAATAGACTTTACACACTCACTCTCATGTTCTTCCCTATTTCTCGTTCTTGAGCAACGTGACAATAATTATGTTGTATGTGTAACATCATCCAATGTGTATATCATATTACTATGTCAAGCATGACTTGGTCATTCTAGTAAGTGTCAATAAAAAAATGTTTGTTGTGCTTTTTCCCTTTGTGATTGAATTACAAGCATGATAGATGTTGTGAGCATGAAGGAACTACAATTGAAACCTTGGGGTTCCAAGTTCCAATTAGGTCTCAAGGTTTGCAAGGGATCAATAGTCATTAATTTTGGGAAGAAAACTCCACGAGGAAAAGTGGAATTGGAATAAGAAGTTCTAGGTTCTTATTGGGGCTTGTTGTTTATCATGGAACAAAACAAAAAGGCTATAAAAGGGGAAAATTGGGATGGGAGGGAACATTGACTTGGAAGTAGTAGGTTTTGAAATCCATAATGGAATGAAATGTCTACATGGGGATTGAGAGGCAGAAAGTAATAGGAAAAAAAAGAACCAAAGCTTAAGGGGGAAATTGAGACACTAACACTCAACCAATATTCCACTCACCAAGGAGAATATAAAAACATTTGAGACTTAGAAAATTATGGATTGTTTGCATCTAATGACCCAAAGAGGACCCATTGAGGATCTCTCGTATAAGTTATAAATAATGAGTAAGATAAGGTCAAAATGAATTAGACACACAAAAGGGAAGGGAATTAAGGAAAAATGACACTACATATTTGAGTCCCAATAGGAGGAATATTAATATTAGTAGGTTGTAAATATGCCTAATTTGATATACGTATATGTCCTATAGACATTCTTTGATAATTGTGACTAATTATAAGATATTCTCATGAAGGAGATCTCCCATATTAAATGCTAGGGGTTTATGTTGTGATGTATCAAATGTAGCACAAAATACACAAACTTTAGGCCTCTATGTGATTGGGTGTAACATAAAATACTCATGGTTTAAGTGATGATGAGAAAAATGGGACAAAACCTCTCCTAGGTTGGACAACATGAAAAATAATGGTTTCAAAAAAGGAGTAAATGCATAGCCCATATGTTGATCAAATAAAGACAATGAATATGTATTTAAAGATATAATATGAGATGACATGGATAAGTCTGGATACTATTCTCAATCACTCCATAACAAAAAAATGCAATAAAATAATGTGCCAATGTAATGAATGAATTATATGCACTACAAGATTATCAAACCATAAATCCATACCTCATCAATTAAAATATTTATAATTTCACTTATCAACAATATATCACTGGATAAATATACTCATAATTTGTAAGTAATAATTACTTGGCATGCAAATATGCATCATTAGTATGTTCATCAAAGTTATTTAGGCATGAATCCTTCACTACTATCATCATGACTACCAATAACCTACATGAGACACTAAAGAACTATTGTCATAACGCTCATCACCATCATGTATAGAAGAAACACTTAAATCAACATCACTATATACCTAGGATCCTTATAGGATACAAAATTAATGGAAAATGAACCTAAGGGAAGAGGACTATTATTAGATGTATGAAGAATGATATTACTAGGCCCAACAACATCATGAATAGTTAGTGGAACATCATTACCACGTAAGTCATCATCCTTAGATTTATCAAATGAATATATGAGCAAAGTAAGAGGTAACAAACTATTGCATGCCTTAAAGGATGTGTCATCATCATATAACAAGGAATCATACTTGCGAGGTCAGTCAAGAAAGAAGGTAAAACACACAAGGATGGATCCAAACCCTAACTAATCAAATATGAAATGAAACAAAAAGTAGAAGGAATAAACCTTAAGGGGTGTAATATGTGTAAAAATGAAACCACCCTATATAAATATATAAGTTAATTAAATTAATAATAATAAATGATAATAAATAAATGAACCTAGGCATATTGTTGGAGTAAAAAACACTACAAAATCAAGTTCATTAATAAGTGCTAACATTGACAAAATAGATGAATGTACTTAGCTCTAGGACTCGATGAAGAATATTTTATTATAAATGATTTATAATGATTCATATTTGTGTCTAGATATCAAAGTTGCATCAAGTGAATCCCAATAGATCATGAAATTCACTGATCTTTGTTCTTGATCAATTGTACAATTGCAAACATAATTCTTGCATTTGCAACCTTGAACCTTTTGTACAACTCTTAATTGGTTGCCTACATTCTTTATAATTATTTTTACCTTTGGTATCTAAACATGGTGGTGGTGATAAGCATACTTAAAAATTATTATGCTAAGATAGCTAGCTTTCCATATTTCATCTTAGTCAAGCCCCTAGATTGATTTAACAGTTTTAAAAAGTTCGTATGCACACCAAGTAGAACAAAAATGCCTAATATGTCCTCATCTTGATGTAGCTATTGATGTAATTTTGCTAAGTGCTCTTGTAATGCTCATGGGATGTTAAATCATGGTGAAAGAATAAATAATAAACACTAGGTTGATAGTGTCATACAAATAGTTCACATCAAGTTCACTAAATGAAAGAACAAACAATGAACTCAAGGTAAATAATTTTGTACAAATAAAGCAAATTACAACCTAGGTATCAACTTTATTTTTTACACTAATTTATTTTAAATTTGAGCATAATATGATAGTTAAAGTAATAATAATTTACCAACTATTAGATATCACATTCAAATAGATTATATACCAGAGCTAGGAAATGCAAACTAGTAAAAGAATGGGATTGGGGTTCAAAATATGTCTTTCTAGAGTATCAACACATTGTATTTAATTGGATGGATAAATTGTAGAGGATTGGGGGGGTGCAATTGATAAATTTTACCTTTCAATGACCCATCGAGGATAATAATAATGCCCAATCTAGATACTCCTATATGTTAGGTTAGTAGTAGGATATTGCTATTGGTCACTAATACTAAAGTTAGATGCTATTCTCCTTGCTAAGACACACACATTGGAGTTGGATACTTGTGTTCTTCAATATTTGATATTTTAGGACATTAGTATTGTAGGTCAATTTTGTATTGGAATGCTGCTAAGGATCAATAATATATTATGACTCTCCAAGTCCTTTATCTTTTGAGATCCAATTTTTTTTGGGAATTGATCCTTGCTATACACTAATACTAAGTCCATGTGTAGATTCTCTATAATTACTTTTGATCTTTGGATATTTAAAACCTAAGGTATGGGGATAAGAAAACATGCTAAGCTATTTATGAGACTACCTCATCTAGTCTCCCTAGTTGGTTTGTAAAGATTTAGATTAAAAATAACAAACCATAGGAGGCTAGTCTACCTAGAGTCACATGTGCATGGTGAATGGAGCATTGAGGGAGATGAAGGGATTAATGGTCAAATCCAAAATATGGAACAATGATAAGTGTAATGGAAGAGATTAGAGAATTTTGGGAGAGGTTGGGAAGGAATTATGAGAGAAAATGGGCAAATATAAAAAAGAGAGAGGACAAAGAATGATTAACAACTAGGGATGAGAAGAATACCACAAGGGATGAGGATATGTAGATACACTCAAGATTTTAGGTTCAAAGCCCTCTAGCAACCATGAATAAAAGAAAATTAGTATGTTTATGAGTGGAGAGAGGGAAACATTAGTATTATATGATTTTTTATGTTTAAAATGAACCTCCTTGTGATTTTATCTTGAGCCCATGTCAAATTACCATCTAAAAAATTAGGGAAAAATTGGATTAGGGTTTAATACACGTGAAATCTTATCATTTGAAAGTTTAATTTATACACTAGTATTTTCGTGTCCAAAATTGAATTTTGTGTTCAAACTTTTAGGGTGGATTTTAGGTGTGAAAAGAGGTTTGGTGATAATTAGAAATCAATCCAATCCTTAGGAAAGGCTTAGAAACATGGAAAATGATCCTAGAACACAATTATTAGAGCAAAACAAGCACTTTTTGATCCTAGAACACAACTATTGGAACAAGGTAAGCACTTTTTGACCTTTCATACGAGTCATTTAAAATAAATTAGGGCTTGTTCTTTAATACAACACCCTCAGGCACAAACTTGAATATTTCAAGTTTTAGTTGATAGATAATGATTATTTGGGATTGAGTTAGAAAATTACATTTGATTTAAAAAATTTAGGGGCCAAAACTACACCTATGGTTTTGAACCAAGTTCTAAGCCACACATTTAGGATTGACATAAGACAAAAGATGACGAATTTGAAGATTGTATCCAAATTTTTTGAATACATGACACTAAATTTAATTAAAATGACTAAGTCCTAAACAAGAAAACTTATATTTAAATACAACCTCAACTAATCACCTTAATAATGTAAGTTATAATAATTTAATAAAACATCACATCAAAGAAATAATCTGGTAAAGCATTATTTTTTATAATATAAAAGAAATGGTATTTAAAAGAGAAGTTAAATATCTATACTATGTGGATTCGGCCATTGCAATATAAATATAAGTTAAACCATTCAACTCTTAAAAGGTTGGCAATCAATTTACATCACCACTGGAGGATTTGATTTAATACACGCATTATATGACGTTACACCCACATATTGTTAATGAATTTCAATCCGTCGAAACATGCCTAATTTGTAAGAATAAGAATAAAAAACTGAATACAACAAATCGAGAGTGAAAGAGGAGGGTTTGAATAATTGACGTCGGAATCCGAACAAAATAAAAGAAGCGAGGGTTTCACATATTGATTTTTTTCCAGCCCTTTTCCCATTCCATTCCTCGTAGTTCTCACCGAGCTCACTGACACTGCTGTAAATTGATGGATAACAGCTCAATAATGGTGAGGAGGAAGAGGATAAAATCGTTCTGCAATATTTAAGCAATTTTTATTGAAGGGACTCTGGTAATAGAAGTGGTTGTTGTGGGCGGGGGAGAAGCAATGGAAGATCAGGAAGTTGCAGGGAGGAACCCTTGTTCTTCTTCTGATGCTGCTGTTGTGGAGAACGGGGCACAGCAACATCAACAGGAAGAGGTCCTGGGTTCGACTCTCACCAGGCAGAAAGTCGCAGCGGCCAAGCAGTATATAGAGAACCATTATAAGGTTCAGATGAAGAGTCTTCAGGAGCGAAAGGAGAGGTAACGTCGTCTTCCTTTAACTCTTTATTATATAAAGACCTTTGGCTGGGCCTTGCCAATCAGTAACCAAAATGAACAAGCAAACAAACAAGTTGAACATGACTTCATCCGGATATCCTTGATTTAGCTATGGTTTTAGACAGCTATTTTTAATAATGAGTTGAGTTTTACTCTTAATTGAAATTTAAGCAACGGTTCTATATAGTCTTTATAGTATTGAGATTAAGGTTCTCACTCCTCAGTTGAAATTTGAGCCATGGTTCTAGATAGCTATGGTAATACTTAATCCGGAAACACTGCATACAGTGGAAAGTTAAGCTTTTCTGCTTATTGGACACCCTGACTTTAGCTATGTTTTTAATTTGCTGTTATGGTAGATAAGCTTTTCTGCTTATTAGACCTCCTGGCTTTAGCTATGTCTTTATATTGTCCTTATAGTAACGAAGTTAAGGTTTTACTCTTTATTAAAAATTTAGCAGTGTTTCTAGATATTCATTTATAGTACTGAGGTTAAGGTTTTCCTTTTCAGTGAGATTTAAGCCACGATTCCTAGTTATTTATTTTAACGAGATTAAGTCTTTACTCTTAAGTGAAATTTGTTCTACGTTTAGTTATGGTATGAATTGTTGAAACTTGAAAGTATGGGCTAATCTAGGGTCCAAACTCAGGACCTCCAATTCGCATGCTGGGATGCTCTAGCTCTGAGTTACTAGCCTCACAAAGGTTTTATTTTTCTTAGGGTGTGGTTTGAACTTTGAGCTATCGACATAATTTATGGTTCTATATCAGTGAAGAGTTTTTTAAGGAATTATTCACTTTTAGGAGTTTAGGAATCCTAAATAGCTATTTTCATTGTGGAGAGGTTTTTAAAGAAGCACATTTTTATACTAGTTAGGAAATCCTAGCTGATCATTTTAATTTCTACAGAATTTTGAGTATATTAAGCACGATAATGATCTAAAAATAATTATTTAAGGAATGACCTAGTGACATGATCTATGTTTATATGTCAGTGCCAACAATTTTAAATAAGGACAAATTTGTAGGAGTTTAGGGATTTTGGCTAATCATTTTCAATATATAGAATATTCAACAAAGGACACATTTTTAGGGTTTTAGGAATCCTAGCTGATTATTTCATTATGGAAATCTCAGTTTCTTAAGTATAGTGATACCTGTAACACTCCAAAATAGGCTACCAAAATTCAAATTGAAAGTTATTCTTTTCTAAATATCAATTTAATATATCGGTTGTTAAAATTCATGGCTCATTATACCAGTTATCCTTAGTTTTATGGTATGGCATAATTGGACCCGAGTGTGTTCAACTAAATTTAATTGCTCTATCAAGCTTTAGGGGCCCTCAAGCACTAAATCTCCACTGAAATTGACATCTTTCATTGATTGTTCGGCGATCAACGACTAGGGGTTAAATAGGCAAAACAAATGTGCATGTCTCTATTCTTTGCTGTTTTACCACGATCCAGTAGGAATTGAACATTTGTGGACTAGCCTCATGTGTTAAGTGTCAATAGGAATTTCTAGTAAATGATATTAGGGAGGCGTTGATGGTCAAGGGTTAAATTGCCAAAGCCCAAGTGGTAGGGAAATTCATTTTGTCACTAGAACCTGTGTTAGACACATGATCCTATCCTATTGACCTAGATCCTGGGCATTGCAAACTTTTTATATCATTCTCTTTGGATGCTAACTAGTCCACAAACCTGAGGATTCCTTAGATTTGAACTTACTTGGCCCATCTAGTTTTGGGCTTCACTTAGTAAATGCTCCTGAATTATCCTGCGAATATGAACCTTACTATAATCTCACTTTCTTAGATTTTGGTTGCGGGGTTCAAGATGACTATGATGAAAGTTTGGATTGTTTTGATCTTGACATGTGACATGCTTCAATTTTTCTGGCCCACTAGACTTCTTGGGGCAATCAGGGAGATTTCTCCCAACTTTTTTCTCCAATAGGACGTGATACAAGAAATCAATAAATTTGTACAAGGAGCTAGTAGAATGCCTATTGAGCCCCAATTTAATAGCATACCCAACGTACACATCTTCCAAGTAATACTACATTTAGAGGGTTTGGAGATCCTCAAGGAATGCTTGTTACAAAAAATTGTATGGAACACATTTCTAGGGTGCTTGGCAAAAGACTAGAAGAGATAAAGGGACAAAAATTTCACAAGGAGGGACATGTGCTTCATTATGGTCAGAAGCTTGAACAATATAGATTGCAGCAAGTTTGGAATGCATTAAAAGTATCTTGTGACTTTGATGTAGCTTGGTTAGAGGTTGATAATGTTGAAATATCTTGTCATTGATGTCAAAGGTCGAGCTACTTGCTTGCTTGAGCTACTTGTTTGCTTGCTTGCTTACTTGCTTCAGCTACTTGCTTACTTGCTTCAGCTACTTGCTTGCTTATTTCAGCTACCTGCTTTCTTGTTTAAAATGCCAAGTCATACATGTGCCTATGTGTCTGTGTTGAATTCATGATATGTGCCGCATCAGATTTTTGATGGTCAAAAGGTTGTGAGTTTTATTTTGGGCCCCATTTGGAAATAATGCGAACTTGTCCAATTAATCACTTGGCAACTCCTTTCATCGATATGCTTATTTGTAATGCCTTTTTCATTTAGTGTTGATGACTGTGTACAGGGTGAACTTATTTCTGGTGACCGCTTATGGTATGTGTCAGGTATTGTTCATGGAGGTTCATTATGGCGTAGCGACGGCTTCTGATTTTGTCTTTAATAAGGCGGCTTGAGTGGATTATTTATGTAAGCTACCAAAGACGTTAAGTGTTAAAAAAAGACGATTCTTTCTGTGCATATTGTGGTTCTTAATATTTCTGTTTGTGTATGCGACATGGGTGGCTTGTGGACTTAATTATTCAAAAAATTGTGGTGTGTTGATTCAATGCATTGGGGTTATGTTTTGTTGAAAAAGCCGATATGAGAACTTGGACATTTTATCGTCACCTCTTGAAGGCACAGGAAGTATGAAATAGTGCGTGTGGACTAAATAAGTAGTGTGCCATGTGAGTTTATTCGTGTGGAGTGAAGGCCATTAATGTTGTTGCATTTTTCCTTTCTGGTCAATATGTAAAGAGGTGCAAACTGTGTGTGTTGTGTAGAAAACAAATTTTACTCGAGCCTTTCAGTCTTTTGTGAATCGTAGTGAGAATGATATGTTGAAGACATTTTTGTGGAGGACGTGTCACTTATGTTGTATCTGTGAGTTTAGAAAATCTCCAGTAGAATATACTAAATTGGAGGATGAGATTATTTTAAAAGATATGATTGGACATAATAATCAGGTTGAAATCATGGTTGTTCATTTTTGTAGGCATGTTTATGTTCGATGAGGCTTTGTGCATGCATGGCTATGTCAAGTCGAATGAATTCAATCGATTGCTATTTTTGTTGAGGCTGAATGAAGTGTGCCATTTTTTTTTTTTGTTTCATGCCTCTGTGGACTAGAGGTGTATAAGGGAAGTGTGTAGGGGCTGCATAATAAGACAAAGGTGTGTGTTTATTCTAATTTTTATTGTGGAATCTAAAAATTGAAAGAAAGAGGTAGAAGTCGTCCGATATGAGATTATGTTTACTGTTCAAGTTATTTTTGTATGAGATGAAGTCGAGATGTTCAAGGGAAGTGTGTTTGTCATTTTGTTTTGAAGTGTCGGTATATTCTTTTGCAATACAATCCATTTTTGCTGCCCTAGAAGTTTTCTCAACAGAGGAAATTCGGAGTTTGATCAGTGATTTCATTTGCAAGCATATATCGTAGTTGTTGTGCAGAGTTCCCGAGTTGTGAAGATTTTCAATGAGTTGGTGCTTCAGCCATATGAAGTTCGTGCTTTAGCAATCTGGAGTTGGTGCTTCAACATCTTGGAGTTGGTGCTTCAAGGAGAGTTGGTGCTCTCAATGGGTTGGTGCACACTTATGTAATCTGGGTTGGTGTCCATTTGCGATAAATGAAAGCTATTGATCTATTGTGGTTTTTTACCCGAAAGGGTTTTCCACGTGAAAATTGGTGTTCTCCTTATTGATGCTTGCTCATATTGTTTATATTGTTGATTTTGAGTTTTAAAAGTTTAAAATATTGATTCACCCACCCCCAAGTATTTTCTGTGTGCTCTTCAATTGGTATCAAAGCGGGATTCCTTCGTTTTGAGGCTTAATTGCTTGGAGGTAGATCCTGATTGCACACATGGGTTCTCATGAAGTTCTTGCTACAAACAAAGCTCCCTTGTTCGATGGTTCTAACTATGCTTTTTGGAGTGTTAGAATGCGTACTTATTTGATGTTTGGAAAAGTGTGGTAACTGGCTATATAATTCCATCAACTCCTCCAACAGATTTAGATTTAAAGAAAGCCTTTGAACACAATGCCAAAGCGATGAATGCCATCCTTTGTGGTTTGGCCGAATCTGAATTTGTGAAGGTTATGCATTGTGATATAGCTCATGAGATTTGGGACAAACTTCAAAAAACAAATGAAGGAGATGACAAAGTTAAGAAGGCAAAGCTTTAGACGCATAGAAGACATTTTGAGAGTCTCAAGATGCAGGAAGAAGAAAACATTGCTGCTTATTTTCTGTGAGTAGATGGAGTTGTCAACACCATCAAAGGTCTAGGAGAGAAGATTGAGGAGACCATTGTTGTTCAGAAATTCTTAAGGTCTCTTCCTTTGTGTTTTGATGCAAAGGTTTCAACTATTGAGGAGATGAAGGAGCTTGACAAGTTGACCATAGATGAGCTTCATGGTATTCTTACAGCCTATGAGATGAGAACTACTCTTGATCAATTAGTCAAAAAGGAGGCAGCCTTTAAGGTTTCAAGAAAGGGAAAAGACAAGGAGCCTACAACTAGTGATAGTTCATATGAAGATTTAGATATTGAGGAGGCACATTTCATGAGGAAGTTGAAGAAGGGTTCAGGTAGATACAAAGGCAAGTTGCCTTTCAAATGCTTCAACTGCGTAAAGGTGGGACACTTTGTCCAAATGCCCTTATGAGAAGAATGAGGACAGCGATTGTGAAAAGAAATCAAAACATTTCAAGAAGGAGTATCAAGCTAAAAAGGATAAGTTTGAGAAATCTGCAAAAAAAATTTATTCGAAAGGTCACAATAGTTCAATAGAAGATAGAGATGTGTCTTCAGTAGATGAAATCTTATTTATGGCTGAAGAAGTAAATATGCCTGAGGTTGAAGATGAAGTTATAGAAGATGAGCAATATGATGAAGAAGGAGAAGTAGATCTTGAAGCTGAACTTATAAGTGCTTTAAGTGAAATAAAAAAACTTAGGAAGAAAAATCAGAATTTGAAGTTGCAGCTATAGGCAGAGAATGAAACTAAAACCAAGACATCTCAAGCACTTGAAGAAGCGGAAAATCTGATTATTGACTTCAAGGTTTGGATCGAAGAGACAAAAAGGATTGAGGAAGAAATCAGAAATCAGTTAAGGATTAAAGAAGAGAATGTAGAGAGACTTGAAGCTGAAATAGTTTCACTTAGAAATTTAGAAAAATCATTGACACAACTGAATCGTGAGAAGATAAATCAGAAAAGTTCTATGTCTTTAGACAAGCTCATTAGCTCACAAAAATCCTCAGGTGATAAAGGTGGAGTTGGATTTGAAGAAGGTCAATATTCCAAGCTTGAAAAAGAAAAACAACAAAAGAGTTGCTTTGATTGCACAAAAGGTACACAATCAAAAATCAGAAACAACACTTTTAGAAGACCTCCTATCTCAAGGCAAGATCACATGACCAGGTTTAACAATTCTTTCTTTTATGGGTATTGTTTTTCTTTCAATCGTTTTGGTCACAAGGCAACAAATTGTAGAGTTTATGCAATAAATGATTTCAGAAATGTGAATAGAAATCAAGGATACTTGAATAAGAATTCTTTTTCTCCTTTGATGAATTACAATGTTATATGTTACAAATGCAATAATTTTGGTCATAGTGCAAAGACTTGTAGAAGTAATTTTGCAGAATCTTTCAAGCAAAGTAAAAAGAAAAAGCAACTGGTGATTGAAAATAGGGTTGATAAGAAGGTTTGGAGGAAAAAGAAAGAGGTGGAAAAAGAGAAGTCGGGAGTGATTTCACTCCATCCTTGAGAAGGTGTTTATACTCAGGGGGAGCTTTCATTGTTATACTTTATTAGCCTTGTTTCAGTTTTGCAGGTTGGTATCAGTCATTGATGTCAAAGGGGGAGTATTGAGTCAAGGGGAGTAGGTTGGTTTCAGTGCATTTTGGTTTTGGTTTTAGGAGATGTTGCCATCAATGACAAAGGGGGAGATTGTTGAAATATCTTGTCATTGATGTCAAAGGTCGAGCCACTTGCTTACTTGAGCTACTTGTTTGCTTGCTTGCTTGAACTACTTGCTTGCTTGCTTACTTGCTTTAGCTACTTGCTTGCTTATTTCAGCTACCTACTTGCTTGTTTAAAATGCCAAGTCATACACGTGCCTACGTGTCTGTGTTGAATTCATGATATGTGCCACATCAGATTTTTGATGTTCAAAAGGTTGTGAGTTTTATTTCGGGCCCCATTTGGAAATAATGCGAACTTGTCCAATTAATCACTTGGCGGCTTCTTTCATCAATATGCTTATTTGTAATGCCTTTTTCATTTAGTGTTGACGGCTTGTGTACAGGGTGAACTTATTTTTGGCGACTGCTTATGGTATGTGTCGGGTATTGTTCATGGAGGTTCATTATGACGCAACAATGGTTTTTGATTTTGTCTTTAATAAGGCAGCTTGAGTGGATTATTTATCTAAGCTACCAAAGTTGTGAAGTGTAAAAAAAAAGATGATTCTTTTTGTGCATATCGTGGTCCTTAATATTTCTGTCTGTGTATGTGACATGGGCGGCTCATGGACTTAATTATTTAGAAAATCGCGGTGTGTTGATTCAATGCGTTGGAGTTATGTTTTGTTGAAAAAGCTTATATGAGAATGTGGACATTTTATCGTCACCTCTTGAAGGTACGAGGAGTATGAAATAGTGCGTGTGGATTGCATAAGTAGTGTGCCATGTGAGTTTATTTGTGTGGAGTGAAGGCCATTAATGTTGTTGCATTTTTCCTTTCTGGTCGATATGTAAAGAGGTGCGAACTGTGTGCGTTGTGTAGAAAATAGATTTTATTTGAACCTTTCATGTCTTTTCTGAATCGTAGTGAGAATGGTATGTTGAAGACATTTTTGTGGAGGATGTCACTTATGTTGTATCTAAGAGTTTAGAAAATCTTCAGCGAAATATACTAAATTGGAGGACGCAATTATTTTAAAAGATATGATTGGACAAAATAATTAGGTTAAAATCGTGGTTGTTCACTGACTGTGCATCTTGAAAGAATTTGAAGGTCGTGCATTTGTGTAGGCATGTTTATGTTCAATGAGGCTTTGTGCATGCATGGCTATGTCAAGTTGAATGATTTCAATTGATTGCTATTTTTGTTGAGGTTGAATGAAGTGTGCTGTATGTTTTTGTTTCATGCCTTTGTGAAGTCGAGGTGTATAAGGGAAGTGTGTAGGGGCTGCATAATAAGACAAATGTGTGTGTGTTTATTTTGTTTTTTATTGTGGAATCTGAAAATTGAAAGAAAGAGGTAGAAGTCGTCCCATATGAGATTATGTTTACTGCTCAAGTTATTTTTGTATGAGATGAAGTCGAGATGTTCAAGGGAAGTGTGGTTGGCATTCTGTTTTGAAGTGTCGGTATATTCTTTTGCAATGCAATCCATGTCTGCTGCCCTTGAAGTTTTCTGAATAGAGGAAATTCAGAGTTTGATTAGTGATTTCATTTCCAAGCATATGTATCTCAGTTGTTGTGTAGAGTTTCTGAGTTGTGAAGTTTTTCAGTGAGTTGATGCTCACACTAAAGTTGGTCCTTCAACCATATGAAGTTGGTGCTTCAGCAATCTGGAGTTGGTGCTTCAACATCTTGGAGTTGGTGCTTCAAGGAGAGTTGGTGCTCTTAGTGGGTTGGTGCTCACTTATGTAATCTAGGTTGGTGCCCATTTGTGATTAATGAAAGCTATTGATCTGCCGTGGTTTTTTACCCAAAAGGGTTTTCCATGTGAAAATTGGTGTTCTCCTTATTGATGCTTGCTCATATTGTTTATATTGTTGATTTTGTTGGTTGTGAGTTTTAAAAGTTCAAAATACTGATTCACCCCCCGTCTCAATGTTTTTTGTGTGCTCTTCAGATAAATGTAACTCACTTAATCATTCAATAATGTGGGAAATAGCAATGGTTCTAACAAAATTTGGTATTTATTTTACAACTAAGTTTATGGGTGGCACAAAGTGTTATTTAAGCATTAAACATTCCTGGGAGTTGTCTCTTCATTTCATAAATTGGCTCAGACAAGGTACCAAATGAATCACCTATGGCAGCTACAGCTAGTTCTGACATCTATGGAGTAGCAATGCTAGAAACTGGTGAATGAATCTAGTCACAAATGGAACTAATTGTTATAAAAAATAAGCGTACTTCCCTTGTATAGATTGCAAATACATGTCATTTGGAGTGCATTGATTTGTTGAAACATGGATTTTATGCAACCCCTGCCATTGGTTTTGATTGGAAAAGTGGGAAAGGAAGACCCTTTAGCTACTATAGAATGAGCAGACTGATGAGACCTTCCGTCTATTGCTTGTATGTTTATACCTTCCTTCTCTTGCTTGAAGGGGTTTCTCTTCCCTTACTCACTCACTTAGGTAAGGCCTTGGAAGGCAAGTGACGTGGCCGGTGTGGAGGGAGGCACTTAAGAAAGAGCTTAAGGCTTGAGCAATGCTCAAGTAAGACCGGTAGTGAAGGGAAGGTTCTCTCGCTAGAAGGAAGGTGACATGATGACCTTCTAGCTCAACAACTACAATCAATGACCAACTATTGCCTCCCACCCTAAGGCCTATGGGATGGTGGGGTTGTAGACCCCATGGATGGTCCAAACCCCACTGACCATATATTCCTTTGGTGATTAAAGGACTCTTATCTTTCCTTGACTAGTGGGTGATTCTCTTGGCCAAATCTCAATAACCAATCCAGATTGCTTGGCCAAATAGATCCATTATAGAGACTAGAAGATCCCCTTCCCTGGGCCTTGAAGGTGGCTTAAACAAGGGTTCTCTCTGGTAATAGGAAAAGCAGAGGCGATAAAGGCATAGGCGAATCTATATGCAAAACCCATAGTTAACCCCACAACAATGGAAGCAGCATAGTAGGTACCAGAGCCAAAGCTAGTTATTGACTTCGTGTACTTAGTAGTAGATTGAGATCTAGACAAAGCTATTTTACAGTAGAAGTGAAAGTTCCCAATCCATATCTAGATGTAGCTCGAGCAGATGTTATAGCTTGACCAATTGACTTCATTGATCGAGTAAAAGCAACAGATCCAAATCCAGTGGACCCTATTGACCGAGAAACAATCTACGTAAAGCATATCTAGTTACAGAGTCAATTTTTGATCCTCTTGATTCAGATCCAATCGAAGCAGATTTAGTTGAATGAGATCGATAGCCAGCAACAATTGGGGTTGCATGGGTTCTGTGTGTTGTATCGAATTAAACCACATGCTCCACCACTTGTGTAGGTCCCCGTCAATTCCTTTGAGTTTTAGTCTTGCAACTGTACTCCCCAGGTAGAGTGTTTCACGTGTTAGCGGGCCCCTGATACAACCCCAGTTGTAGTAGTTGGGGACCAAGGATGAACACTCATCGTTTACGGCATGGACTACCAAGGTATCTGATCTTGTTTGCTCCCCATGCTTTCACACCCCAGTGTCAGTGTAGACCCAAAGAGTTCCCTTCGCTTTTGGCGTTCCTTTGTAGATCTTTGGATTTGATCCCTACACATAACATTCCACTCTCCCCTATCTCACTCAAGTGAATTGGTTCTAAAAGCACCCTGCCACCATCCGTGCTGCATATGTGGAGATTGAAATTGACACATTAACTGGAGATTTTCATTTGAGGGAACCTGACATAGTGAGGGTGCTATTATGCAAAGAGTTGGGTTCTTCATGATGGAGGAACATGTTTTTGATAAGAATGGAAAATTTGTATTGGTCCTAGATGCCATTATTGATATAGGGGAGAAGAGATTTTGTATGTTGTGTATGCCAATAAGCCTATTAGATTAGTAGGTTTCGTTTGAATGCACGTATATGACCAAAAAGAAAAAAAGAAACAAAAATATATATCTGTTGCTAATATAGGCAATATAAAAAATACACATTTTTTGTTGGAATTTTTAATTGCTTAGAGAATTCTGGTTTAGGTTTTTCTGTATGTTTTGTTTAAGGATCATTTCACCCAGGACGAAGCTTACAAACTTACTTCCGCAAGGGAAAATCTAAATCTTAACAATAGGAACAGAAAGAGAATTCCCTTAATTCAAATTGTCCAGAGAGACATTAGAAGTAGATGCAAATTCATTGAAGCCTACAACCAAGTTTTGGACTTCAAGGAATTCCCTTCAAAAGTCCATCAACAAAAGTGATACATATTACAAACTTTCATCAATATATCTATATATGTATAAATATTTATTTATTTAGAGAACTAATTTACCCTATAGGAAGATTATGTAACCTCAAACAATTAAGGAATTGGCTTTGCCAATATTATCTGTTAAAACACAAACTATAAAGTATTAAGCCCCAAACTTGAGGTTCTTAAAGGTTAACATACAAAGACCAAATTGATTGGTCTACTCACACTAGATCGGAGACACTTCAATGGTTGGCTTCTTTCACATAGTACATTACATACTGATACTAGAATTGCTTGTTGTTTCCTATACATGAAGTTTAAGAATATAATATAAACTTGATTGTTAATATTTCTTAGGCATTTTTCTTTGTTCACTAGCTTAATTTGCTAAGTAGACTTCGATGGTTGCTTCATTGATTTTGAGCAAGAATCTAAAGATCGTCCTTCAAACACCAAGGGCCTTCTAGCCTCCTGTTGTACCATCTTGAAGAATCCTATATTGTCAAGGGCATCATCTACCCCTTCTATTTGTAGACATGCTAGGGCAACATTAGTTTAGGGTTCATCTAGATAATTCAGTCCTAACCATAAACAAAATTTTCACACCTTAAGTTACTAATAAGCTTAATGATCTCATTCAAGATTATTTATAAATTATAAAACGGAGGTTTAGACATCACCAATTGTCACTAAGATGCAAATAGCTTTCCTTGGAGACCGATTCGATTATCAAGCTTGCTTCTCTATCAACCATTACATTCAAGCTTGAGCCTATCAGAGTTTGTGGTCACTTGGAGCAACTTTGCAGCCATCCCTTCTCGAATCTTTCCATACTCAATACGACATTGACTTGTACCCCACTTATACATGGGACAAGGCATTCAAACTTAGAACTGGACTCTCACACAAACTAGGAGGTTTACAACCACTCCATTGAGCCTAAGCACAAGCAAAAAAGGGAAACTCAACCTCTACCAACACACTTTGCTACAACAAGGCAACCCCATCCAGCTACAAGTGGGATGACCATTGCCCTGCAACAAGGACAACCATTGTCTTGCATACATCAATGAAGATGTACACCAAGGCTACAACTTGGCATGGAGTTCTGCTCTTAATTTCAGTGGCTTTTCAAAAACCAAACCCATCAAGGCTCTAGGATGATCAACAATTATTTAGCTTCCTTTATGTGCTGCCTACAACCCAGGGTACTTAATTCATGGAGTTTTCCTTGTCACTAGCTTATATACATACCATGCAAAAACAAATTATACACATATATTCACAAAGGAACATTTTTGAGGATCTACAACATGTCTTAACATTGATAGTATGCCTTTTTTAAAATCTCATTCCTCAATTTGTCAACCTAAACTTCTCACTTGTTCCTTAGAATTTCAGCAGACTTTGTCTGATAATTTTAGTGGCTGATTTGGGTGGCATGTTGACTCTTAGAATTTTTTTCTAGGAATTTCCTTTGTTAGGAGAATTATAGCATTCCTTGGACTTTTCAAGCTATGTAAATTCTTGACTTCTTGCAATTGGCTGTTCATCCTGTGGTATGTATGAGTTGGTGGTTCTGCCTTCTTAGTGTCTCACAAATTGTCAATTTGGCTTCCGTTTTCCTTCATTCACCACTTGTTCTTGTTCATAACAACTTTCTCAAATTCTTTGGTTTCTACGAAAATTCTCTCAAAAATCGTGGTCTAGTAACTCAAGTGCACCATCTTTGAATTTTGCCTTTTGTTGTTGGTATTAGCCTATGAGGAAATCAAGTTACTCTTGCTATCATTGCGATTGATGCTTGGACTCTCAACTTATTCTCTTGTTGGTCCACCTATGCATTGCCACCAAACACCAACGAATTTCCCTGTGAAACAAAGCATGCGCCCCCCAATCTACTTGGTTTGCTTGTTCCCTATAAGCAATTATTTGCACTCTTAGACCAATTTGTTAAGGCATCAAGTTTCACATGGTAATCAGGGTAATCTATAATATTTAATCTAAAACATTTATCTAATAATTTGAAATTCTTTTGGAGATCATTATTCAGGATATAATTCAATAACATTATTCTGAATTTGTTACTTCCACATGTAATCTGAATAAGTAATTTCTAATTAAACATCAGTTCATGTAATACCCCTTTTTAATTAATTAGCTTATGTGGGCCCTGGCCTTATTTTCCCAATAAGGATATATAATATTTTAACAACAGGGCAATGGCTTAGTAGCAACAAATAAAATAATAATTAATATTATTGGGGTGTGGGTTTCCATTAAAGGTTGTTGTAACTCTTGGGATACTTGGCAGCTTTCTCATGATAAATTCTATGACAAGAAATTAATGAGGAGTTACAAGACAAAGTGAGGCCATTTTTAGGAAAGAATCTCATTAATATTTTAATTGCTGTCCTTGAGAGGTAAAATGAAGGCTATTGGTGCTATATATTGAGGAGCTTTTAGGCCTTTGAGACGTCTACAAATTTTTTCAGTGTTTCCTCTCAGAGTTTGAGCCTTGTGTTCAGCTATTATAGGATTTGAGGACAAAAGCCCTTGGATTCGAGAGATTAGATGACAAAGCCTCTTTGTTTCCTTGGGGATTGGATGTCAAAAACCAGATTGATTACTTGAGGGGAGTCTCACACAAAGTTTGTATGTGTAATACAATGCTTTGTTTGCATTTCGGCATATATTTTGGTCTTTGCAGCAAGTTTTGTATTTTTGAAGATTTAGCATAGTGTGGAATCATATATTTTGCATTCACTGAATGAGCATTTTATTGTGGCGGAAGTTTTGTTCATAATTATGTGGGTTATTCTTTGAAGCATCAGCATATCTATGCTGTTTTTTGAATCCATTGCTACATTTTTCTGGGCACTTTTGTTATTGGAAATAATATATAAAAAAATAATTATTCTTCCACCATATGCTCTCACCTTGCCCTCATGGGATTTGGATGATTGGAAAGTGGCAAATAATAATAATAATTACTGATCGCATGTTTTCACCTCACTCTCACAAGATCTTGGTGATCAGAAAGTGGTAATATTTTATATTAAAATTTGTTGAGGATATTACAGTCTGGGTCATTATTCTGATTAACCATTGATTCTGAGACCATTAGTCTAATTTAAACATCTCTTTTGAACTCTATTCATTAATATAATCTGATTTAATATTCATTGATCATTTCTCAGTTATCCATCTTCAAAAGACATAAAACATAATCAAAATCAAACAGAGGATTCAGAATAATAATTCATGCGGTCATTGAGTCCTTGGGGTTTCTGCCTTATTTCTAATCTTTAGCTAGAACAGAAAGCTACAGGGTATTACTGTATTACATGACCTACAAACATGATTACTTGTTTCTATGTTAATGCAATTTTTTTAAGGAAGTACACATTTTTAAGAGTTTAGGAATCCTGGCTAATCTTTTCACTATGCAGAAATTTTTAAGGAAGCAAGCATTTTATGCAGTTTGAGAGTCTGGCTAGCCATTTTTACCATGCAGAATTTTATAAGGAAGCACCTGTTTGAAGAGTTTAGGAATCCTGTCTTGTCATTTTCACTATGGAATTCTCAGTTTCTTAAGTGTAATGTAAATTCTAGAAGCATTTTTTGCAGTTTATGTGCAATTTTATGTTTTGCTTAAAGAAGTTGTCAAATTCTCAAAGAAAAATATTGTTTTATGAAATCTGAGATGAAGGTACATTTTATTGAAAAAAAAATAAACAGCCAATGAGTGAATATTAGCCAGAAATCCCTTCCGAATGTCAGATTTATCTCGTAATTCATTGTTACTACTGGTTGATGTTACACAGATCTGCTCGGCACTCCATGTTAGTATCTAGATATTGGTTATTGAGAATCATTTAAGGTGTACCTTTATATCTTTATCATTGAACTTGTAATATATACTAAATAATCCATTAAAGCACCGAGAAGAGCTAAATGTTAGGATCTCAGGCACAGGATTCATATGTCAACAGTTGTGCTGTGTATGGTTTGTTATGTAGAAATATAGATGTGATGTGTGATAGTGAAACATAAAAGATTAGACAACAACTTTTTTGAAATTATTCAATCTTAAATCCTTTCCTTTTCACTAAAAATATCACTAACAAAAGTTTAAGAGATGAGATAACAAGAAAATTTTCGAAGGCCTCTGAAATAGCACCAATAAACCTTTGACAGCTAAATTTTATCAATTTCTGTGCTCATCTCCATATGGAGAATGGATTATAATCATTATGTATACCCTAGGATTCATATATGATATAGCTTTAAATCTTATTCAGTTACCTGTGTGTATGCTCCCATCAACATTTGATTTCAGATTGATTGACATATTCACAGAGGGAAGTAAATTTCCAGATTAATGTAATATGAGAACAAATATGAGGACTATTTGATGTTTGGATACCTCGCAGCTACTATTTATGGTGGATGCTATTGTTTGTTTAGGGATGATTGGGAGTCTCTACTATTTAGCTATCTTTATACACTGCAAAAGTCTGGGCTGTGTTGATCTGTTTATTGAGGAGCTATTTTAGCATAAGAGGTTACTATGTACAAAATTGAAGAAACTGGCAAGTTGTAACTGAAAGGTTAATTTCTTATAGCCAAACAAGAGCTGCATGCTAGGAGGGGCTACTGCACAAGTAATGTCACGCATGAAATTTCTGTGAACTGCACATTAGTAGGGGTTGAATGGTACTGCAACCTACACTTGAGTAACTAGTTCTTGTTTATAAAGGATTAAACTAAAGTATTTTTTTTCCAAGGATTGTGTTGTATGTGACCCATAAGGTTGGTTGAGGCTTGTTTTGTGTTAAATGAATTTTCATAATTATCCAAAGCTATGCTCAATACTTTAAAACTAAGTTACCTGTCCTGGTATGGGTGTGGGTACCGGTACGGTGGTACCACAATTATTTTTTCTTTGGGTGCAGGTACGGGTTTGGCTATATATATATATATTCAAAATTATAAATTATAAGATATAAAAACAGTGATACTCCTAATTGCCAATAAACAAAATATTTAAGTTCTTCATATTCATAATTTGCAAAAATGAAAATTCTCATAAATTCATAATTCAATGATTTGTCAAATCAAAATGTCAATACACAATGAAAATTACAATCAATATTTAATGTTCTTCATATTGCTCTTCATCAAAATAATCAAAGTCAACATTTGGTTCGGTTTCAATTGAACCACAATCAATTGGAGTGCCACTTCCACTAGCTGTATCATGTGTGGAAGTTGCCTCATTTACAAAGACTTTGGCAAGCTGTACAACTGTAGCGCCTAAGTCAGCACACTCTAGGACTATTATTCCAGTTGTCACCCCCTCATTGTATTCAGCTGTTTTATGTAACAAAAGACAAAGGTTGGAGTGCACAAAGACTAAAACCTTAGCTTTTTGCATGCAATCAGTTGAGCTTAATTGAATGGATGAAGGAGTATGTACTCCAATTCCGCTAAATTGAAGAAGAATTTGCAACCTGTTGAATTTGCGTACAACATTTAGTATTTAATTTTATAAAAACTAAACACAAATTATAAAATTATATTATTATAATATATAGTAGTGAATGAAAAAAGAGATAAAATATAAAAATTTACATACTTGAGAGATACACTTTTTTTTTCAATAGGCCACAAGTAAATAGAGCCTTGGACATGTATGTACCACCATTCATGAGCATCTTTTTTGTACTTGTCTCGAAGAACACAAACATTATGATTCCTTGAAGATTTGAAGTGGCCAAACTCACTCAAGACAACACTTTGGATACCTACATCTGGAAATATTCTTCCAAATGCAGTCTTGTAGCTAGTAGCAACCTCTTCATCCATATATGGTGCCACCCTCCTTGGCAAGGAAAGTATTTCTTTGCTATAATACTTTGAGGAAAAAGCAAATGCTAGGAGATGTAAAGGTGTGGTCATCTTGTTCGATGATCAACAACAATTTTTTGTACACTTTTGAAAAATGTTTTTGTTGAGTCATGCTCCTTGGCTTCTATTATGGTTCTTATTTTTTCAACCATGGAGTCTATGTCATCATATATATATATATATATATTATATACAGCTGTACCCAAACATACCGCACTCATTACAAATTTTTTTGCCGTACCCGCATACCCGTACCCTGATCCCGTACCAGAAACAGCAACTTAGAAGAAAAATGATACCAACAAAGACTACCAGCTTAATGATCAATAGTACAGGAATGAGAAATGTCAGTCAATTTACATGACGGAATTGACAGTAAAAAAATCAGCAAAAAGCTGGTTGTAGATTTTGACATTAAAATTTTCGAAGCGAAAATTTGACAGCAGACATTTTGAAGCAAATGAATCCTGACCTGGAAATTTGAATACTGATAAATAGCTAGAATGTGTATCTTGGTGTGTCAGATATACACAAGGAATATATCAAAAGTTGAGTAATCTGAACTCTATAAACATACAGAAAATTTCACTTATGAGAAGGTTTAATTGTTAGGTGGTATGCAAGATATATAAAGGAGTATATCAATGGTTGAAAAATCTAAAATTTGAAAACATGCAGAAAATTTCACATCTGGCAGGTCTGATCGTTAGACTTCTTCTTCATCTTCCACCATCCATTTCTTTCGTAATTAAACAGATTGGATTTCTTTTTGAGAAGAAACAAACAAGTGCCTTTTGAATCATTTACCAAGCCCCAAAATCTCATTTTGATCTTTGGTTGAAGTTGAGCTTTCTATATGACTACATTTCTGAATATAAATGTAAGGACTGGCTTTTTAATGTTCATATGCTATGAGTTCCCTTGTATGTTCTACTCTGGTTCAGAATAATTGAAGCTTCATTCTGTTCCTACTGTTGCATGTGCTATACAAAGTTATTCTTTTGCAATATTCTTTGCTCTTGTTATCGATCATCATCATTCTGTGAATGCTTTTTTGTCTTAAAATATCCAGCAACCATGATTCAGTTTCTCAAGTCCTTTCATGCAATCCTAAACTGGATATTTCTTCTTAGATGGAGTAAACAATGTCAAAATTATTGATTTTTAACAGATTATATATTCTGTGCCAGACGATGGGTGTTAGAGCGGCGGTTGGCTTCTTCAGATGTATCAGAAGAAGAACAGATGAACCTCATCAAAGATCTGGAACGGAAGGAAACTGAGTACATGCGTCTAAAACGACACAAGATGGGTGTAGATGACTTTGAGCTATTGACTATTATTGGTAGAGGAGCTTTTGGCGAGGTAATTTACCATTTCTGTGCCATGTAAATTTCTTATGCACTCCCAATACTTGCCAGTTGCTAGAAAAGATGGTTAGATGACAAAACCCTTCTCTTGTCATAATGATTGGTAAACTAGTCTTTTCTTGGCACAACAATGTTTGTGTCTTTCAGGAAACAATCTTATCTTCATAAATGTCAAGTGTAAGCTAAGGTGTATATTGCAGCCACATATATAGAAGGTTGAATGCTGATTTTATTTGGCTAAAGTTTAATTTCTAGAAATGTAAAATTTTACACTAAACTTCTATTTATTTTTTGTTTTGTTTATTGTCTATTCTATCGGGGCATTGGCTATAACCTCAGGGATATTTACTGGTTCAGTCATTAAATGATAATTAACTTCCTTGCTCTTTTTGTGGAGGTTAATTTTGTTTGAAAGCCAGCAGATATTGGGGCCTTTGCGCTCAGTTCAAAATCAATACTTCAAAAATTATAATTTGTATGAAATTATCTTGTACATAATTATGTTGACAACTGATGTTCTTGCATTGCATTTTATGTCAAAACTGACTAACTAGTAAGCCATGCTTGGGTACATAAGCATTGGCTCAAAATTAGCCAGATATATCACATTACATCTTCATAAAAAACGTGCATGAAAACATATGCATGTGTGATTCATAGCATCAGAAATGCATATAGTTGAAAGATCTAATTTCTTTGAGATTTGACAAGTACATACAACAAAAACACAGAGAATTTTGTTTGACTAACAATTTTAACATATAGGTACACCATAAAACTAAGTTACCGGGTTCTTCATTTTAGCCCCCCAAACTGGCCAAAATACGTGTGGGTTTTGGTTCGGGTTCTGTCCTTTTGTGGGTTCGTCCAGGGTCTCCATTTGCTACCCGGGTAGCAAATGGAGAACCCTGGCTGAGCCCATGGAGAACCCGGAAGGACCCGAGCGGACCCACGTCATCCAACCCAAAAAAAGGCAAAAACGCAACTTAAAAACATAAAATAAAACCCTAAAAAGTGCCCAAATTGCCTTATATTCTCTGTTACCGGGTCCTTCAATTTAGCCCCCCGAACCCACCAAAATACGTGTGGGTTCGGGTTCGGGTTCGGTTCGTTCGCTTTCTCTGTGGGTCCTTCTGGAAGGACCCACAGAGAACCCGGGTTGAAAACGGAGAACCCTGGCCGAACCCGGGGAGAACCCAGAAGGACCCAGGAGGACCCAAGCCGTCCAGCCTTAAAAAAGGCAAAAAATCAACTTAAAAACAAAAAACAAAACCCTAAAAAGTGCCCAGATTGCCTTATATTGACTTGGCCGACCAAATGAGGCTCATTTTGCAAACTCAAAAGAGCAAAAACACCATTTTTTTGCCTCCAAGCTAAAATAGTTGATTTTTGCAGGGTTTCTCTTTTTTTTCGAAGGTGAGATTGTAAGAGCTACGAAGGAGTTCAACTGATAGAAACAAGAGAGGAATAGGTGCACTAAGAAGATCAAGCAATCAAAGGTGAGTGAATCTATCCTCGGTCAAGCGCAATCGTTTGGGTGTAAAAAAAGCAGAGGATTTGGTCTATGTACACTCCAACCTTCGTCTCTTATCACATAAGAAACCTGAATACAATGAGGGTGTGTCAAAGAATTGGGATCTCACCCCTGAGTGTGCTGATTTAGATGCTACAATTGCACAACTTACCTTGGCTTCTATGGATGACAATGAGGCAACTAATGCACCTAGTGGGAGTGGCAATCCAATTGATAGTGTTTCAAATGAAATTGAAGTTATTGAACCAATTGAGGATGATGAGGATGATGAATTTGAAGAATAGTAATATTGAATTAAATATTGTCTTGATTGTAATTTGAATTTTCAATGTGTAATGACATTTTAAGACTTGAGTATTTACTATTTACTTTTTTGCAAATTATGAATATGATTACAGATTATATGAGGTATTACCGTATGGCGTATTTCATTGTTTCAATATTCTATGGCATTATGATCATATGGTTATAATTTTGAGCATGCTTATGAGTCTGTGGCATTATCATTATGTTTATAAATTTATAATATATATATATATATATATATATATATATATAGTACGGTTGTACTCGAACCCGTACCCTAGGAAATTTTTTTTTTTCCGAACCGGCGAACCTGAACCCGAACCCGAACCTGTATCTGAACCCGTACCCGAACCGGCAACTTAGCTTATATTGACTTGGCCGACCAAATGAGGCTCATTTTGCCTTATAGATGACAATGAGGCAACTGATGTACCTAGTGGTAGTGGCAATCCAATTGATAGTGGTTCAAATGAAATTGAACCAATTGAGGACCACGACCTTGATGCTTTTGATGAAGACAAATTTGAAGAATATTGAATTAAATATTGTCTTGATTGTTATTTGAATTGTCAATGTGTAATGACATTTTAAGACTTGAGTATTTACTATTTACATTTTTGCAAATTATGAATATGATTATATGAGGTATTACCGTATGGCATATTTCATTATTTCAATATTCTATGGCATTATGGCATTATGATTATATGATTATAATTTTGAGCATGCTTACGAGTCTATGGCATTATGTTTATAATTTAATAATTTATATATATATATATATTCTCCTGTACCCTTACCCTAGGAATTTTTTTTTGCCGTACCGGCGTACCCGAACCCGAGCCTGCATCTGAATCTGTACCCGAACTGGCAACTTAGCATAAAAAGAGAATTCACACTTCTGCAATTCATTATATTGTTTTAGAGATTTATGTCAGAAGAAACTTAATTACAAATCAGACCTCCTTATATAGATAACTCCACATACAAGAGGTGGGAAATGACAAACTAGAAGCAAGTGTTAGGTACATGATGTGCTGCAGGAGTCCTCTATAAGATATTTGCAATAATGAAATTTACTTCATTTACTTATTAAATATCTAAAATTAAATTGTTAACCAATAGTGTATTATATGTTATCCGATAATGCATTCAATATCCTTCTAAGCTTGTGAATGATGGGCTTCTGTTAGTCATTTAAACTTTGGTCTTCATCGCTGGTTAGATTTGAACGATGCTTATAATTTCAATAGCTTGTCTTAACCTTCATCTTCATAAAGTGGTCATCCTTATCGAGAACTCTTGTCCTTTCTTCTGTCTTCTTCATGTGAATTTCAGGAGTTGTTAAAAATGAGTTCTGAGCCAGCTTTGGGATTTGAATGTAGTTGTGATTGATATCTGCACCTAACTCAAGATAATCTTTAGTAGGATCTTTGCCATTAATTTTTTTGAGGAAGGTAACTTGTTTTGATGCTGGTCCTTCTTAATGCTCGTCCTATCTTGTTGGATCCTGTTGGTGGACGTTTTATCATCCACCGAACACACAGAATAAAATGTCGAAAGACACCCTATCCTCTCTTGAACAAAATCACCGTGTATGCTAAGATTGCGAGAAGATCATATGGCGACTCCAAGGTTTCTTTCGGCAGGTCATGACATGTGGATAAGCTCAATGGGTGTTGTGATATGCTGGTAATACACAAAGGGACTTACGTTAAAGAATTCCTCACAAGTTCGGGACTTAAACGGATTTATCATTAAAGGCTTCTTTGGTTGAGACTTTCAATTTGAGATTTCAAAAAAATGTAAAAAAGGATAAGGGTTTAGGGGTTCTAATCTATCCCTAGGAATTCAAGAGACGATAAAGATCGGGTGAAACGAGTAACCACGCTTTGTTTTGCCTCCCTGGGACAACTACGCAAAGTGGGTGCAATCTTCAAAGGGTGTGATTATAATTTTCATGTCTCGAATAAGACCGAAGTTAAGCATCCACAAGCTCAGGCTAACTTTACGCATCAAATGAAAATCATCCATCCGAAGAAAGTATGAGCAATGTTTCACCATAAATCTATACTATCAAATCTTGCATTCACTTAACAAACATTCAAAGCAAATTCTATTTTAATTGTAATCTAAAGTTCTATCTAATTCTAATCTATGGTTGAAGAAGTTATGCAACCTTGCACACCACTTGACAACAAAAGTGATTCAAAGCAAATCATGCATAAGAGCTTTTATTATCGGAAGTAGCAAAACGCAACAATTTCATATACTGTCTCCACCCAAATGAAAATGAGAGTTCATGAGTTTATATAGAGTTTTCAAGAATGAATGAAAGGCCAAGATTAAAACAACATCAACGACCAAGATTAATACAAATCAACCCTAATTAGGGTTACCCAAAATAACATCAGTAAACAACCAGTAAATAGAGAGTGAGGTGGCAACTAGAGCTATCTTCAAGGGAGTTCATCCCTATCCTCCTGAGCAGTAGTGTGCTTGACGAACTTGGACACGATTGTGATGACTTCCTCCATCGTGACTGGTGGCAACATGTTCATCTTGAATTCCAGTTCGTCTAAGTCCTTAGCGTATCTGGTGAAGGCACTCTCCCATTCCAGCTCTTGCTTCAGGAAGGCATCCCGGATAGATAAGAGGTTCGCCACTTTTGTGAAGTACCGCCTTAGAATCGCCCCTGTGGTAGAGAAAAAGATTTCCTGAACTTTGCTCTTCATTCTTTCTAGCTACATGTCATTTTCCCGGACAATCTCTATATCAAACACGTCCGCAACTATGAGGTAAATCTTTCTTTGAATTTCTTTGATTTGTTCCTCCACTCTAAGCCCATCAGAGTTTGCCTTCTCCAAAACCTCGCTCTGTATAGTCAAAGCCCAAAACCAATGATGAAAGTCATAAGCGGCTCCCGCAACAACTACCTTTCCCTCGATCAATTCCTACTTTGGGACACCTTTCAGTACTCTGAGGCATGGAATGAGCCTCTCCTGAATATCTGGGAGGTTGTCCCAAACTTCTGTCATGTCAGCCAATCTAGAAAGGAAAGAGGAAGTCTGTCTGTAGGCAAGTGTCAATCTCTCCATGAACGAAGTTGCTTCTATGCCCTTACTTGTCATCCAGTCCTTGGCGTCCTTGGCCATGACCATACCTTCTTCCACATCCCTGGCCATCTCCTGTGAGGAATTGAGAAGAGGAGGAGCCACTATATCACCCTGATTGATTGGTTGGGTTAGATGCCGAATATACTCCTTCAGGCGCTCGACCTCCCTTTTGTACTCTTTCTTTTTCACCACTTCCTTTTCCAGTCTCGCCTTGATAGTTGAGACTGAGTTATCCAATTCTTTTACCTCTTGGCCTTTTGTTGTTGGGCCCAGGTCTATAGTGGTAATGGCATATTCTTGGGGAGTGATTTCATCTTGTGCTTTGTCAACTGTTGGTACTGCAATCTGTATGGAACGATCGCCGGCCTTGTCCCTCTGAATTGTGGAAATTTTTTTGGCAGGTTTCTTCACAGCAACTTGTTCCAATCTTGCCAAGAAATCTGCAGTATCATCTTCTTCTTGGATCTCAACCGGTACCTGAATTTTCATCCTCTCCTTCAACCAGTCAGGAATGGTAGGTTGTTCAATACTATCTTCCTCCTGAACATTTTCTGCACTTGGAATATCCAAAACTCCTCTGAGAGCGAAAATCATTCCCTCTTGGAATTCATCATTTTGGATTTCCATTTCATTATCCGAACCCAGTATTTCTATGCCCGTAGGAGATGGGGGCTCGTTGTCATCCAACTGGATTGACACATTGTTATTCTCGTGAATTGGAGAAGGCATCATCATATCAGCCAAAGATTCGTTTGTAGTGGCCACTAGATCATCAATGTTTCTAGATGCAGCGGAACGAGACGACTCCATCCTCTATCTCTTCGGAACAGGCTCTACGTTTGTAACCACTTCTTTCCTCTTCTCAGTAATCTCAACCAAATCATCATTGTGGGATGCGCTGACATTGGAGGAGTATGACTCTGTCTCACTCAGCAAGTCATAAGTGAGTGTCGTTCTTTCTTGCCTCAACTCCTGGATCTGCTGGTCGACCCACCACTGAGAATACTTAACCACTGGCCTCATCAATGTAGCCAAATCTGAATGCTCGGGCTCTGACCACTTCACGGCAGGAAGAGGCTAGCTCTCATCAAAGCACGACTAGACATATTTTCCATCGTCTTCCACTTGATCAAGTACTCAGCAAAGTTCAGTTGCTCTTATTAAATCCAACGGCAATATGGACCATAAGCTTTTTTCTAACTTCATTCTCATCCGCAGCATTTGCCCAAAAATCCTCCAGGTCTACTCAGTGCTTATATCTTTTTCCATCCATGATCCAAATGTGATGATGAGGGTCAAAATTGGCCCTGGACCGATAAGTTGTGAATGGATACCATTGAATTTCCAGCCTGTCGCTTTTGGCTGCTTGTGTTGACGAACAAGACTCCAACATATTCCCAATGAAGAATAGGAAAGTGATAGCCGCCTTCTACTTTGGCCTTTGGATGCTCTGATAGGTCTCTAGTTGTCTCAGGACTTCTAGCAAAATCATCCGATTTGTAGGATAGCTAGGCAGCCTGTAAGGATTTCCTGTGAATCCCTGGATCCTAATATACGTGAACCTTGGAAATTGGATAAACCAGGATCCGTATCTACTGATTAAGCTCTTGGCTTCATGACTTAGCCTCTGGTGAGTTCCTCCTTGAAGTATTATGGTAATATACATGAGGAAGGCATTGTGTGCCCGCCTGAAGTGAGATTTCTCCCTGAGTTGAAGTTGCGGGTAACAATTATAGGACTTGAGTTTGTTCTCACCATTTCCTACTTTGCCTTTGCATATAAGTCCTAAGTATCTGTACGTTCTGGCCAACAAATAGACCATGTATGAGCTCATGTGGAAAGACTTTGTCTTCTCCAAATTGACTAACTGCTTGTGGAGACTGTCACTAATCATCCGCGACCAGTTGAACATGTTCACGCCGGAGGTAATTTCATCGATAAAATAATACATCCACGTCTCAAAATATGCACCTTGTGGATTGCCGGCTATCTTGTTCAACATCAGAATGATATCTCCATAATCCTCCTTGAAGTTTGTTCGACACAGCTTCTTGGGCATTTTCTTGGTAGATGGTCTAGGTTTCTCCAGCCATGATTTATTGCTATTTGTGGCACAAAATTCAGATTGGCCATCATACAACCTTTTGGCGTCCTCCTTAGTCTTATAGATAGTCCGATGGTGTGTCGGGATGCCAAATGCCTCCTGGATTGCCACTTTGCCAAGGTGAGCTAGAATCCTTCTGCCAGGTGCAACAATTTGTCTCTCCTGCACATCATAATGAATGGCGCATTCTACCATCAACTCGACACATTCTATTGCTGGTGGCATAGTTTGCAAACTTGGACTCGCCGCGCACTCGACAGCCCAAAAATATGACTCAGACTCGGGACTCGGCAAAAAAAAAAAAACCTTAGTTTTACTAAAAAACAAGAACAAATTAATGCATTTAGAGAACATAAGAGCCTAATTTGATTATCAAACACTCATAATTCAAAGATTACACATGTCATATGATCATCAAACACTCAATAATTGAAATTTCATCATTCATAGTCATCAAATACTCATAGTTTCAATGTATAACAGCATCATAAGTTTATAAATGTTTACATATAATCATGTCAAAAAGAGGAAAACATTAACAACCACATGTAATCTACATCTTCCTCTTTCCCCTCCCAATGGTACTCAATTTTGGAGGCCTAGAACTAGAAGGTGCCCGTGCTATAGTATCCGAACGAGGACTAGGAGATCGAGCAAGGGGAAACATGATATTCAAATGTGTCTTCGTCGTCCTCCATGGCATCCAATCTTGCTGCTTCTTCTTCTGCTGCTGCTCTCTCTAATTCAGCAAGATCCTCATCAGTAAGGAAGACATCAGCCTCATCATTTTGTTCATCAATAGTCCATTCACCATATGGATCAATGTCATCCAAGTCGATGGACTCGTGTGAAACACCCTCCACCTTTCTAGTTCGAAGGCGAAGGTTGTACCGAACAAAAACTAAATCATTTAGGCGCTGCTGAGTCAACCTGTTCCTCTTCTTTGTGTGAATGTTCTCAAATAAACTCCAATTGCGTTCACACCCAGAAGCACTGCATGGCTGTGACAAGACACGTATGGCTAGCTTTTGAAGATTTGGTGTGCTAGCACCATAGTTCTCCCACCATAGATCTACAAAAACATGTTTAAAAAATATAAGTATTAAGAAATAAGAATAAAGTAAACAATCTATATGTAAGAATCAAGTTTCTAATTTCATTTTTTACCTGGTTGTTGTTTTCCTCTCCTTTCAATTGCTTGTGGGAGGAAAAGAGTCTCCCCTCTGCACCCTTGTAGACCTTGAATAGATAAAAGAAAAAGTAAATCAAATATAGAAAATTCATAGATAGTCAAGGCTCAACATTGCAAATTCATAAATAAGATGTAACAAATCTCACCTCCAACTCATCAAGCACTTTATCTCTCAGCTCACGATCAGGCACCATCCTATCAATGCATATGACAAGACCTTCCATGACCTCCTCATCCGCCTTAAATGTGTCCGAGAAGTAGAACTTCGGATTCAAGAAGTAGGCAAAGGCATGAATCGGCTGGTGGAGTTGGTGTGTCCATCTCCGATCAATGATGCGCCATATGATTTCATATTTCCTTTTGTTGCCGCCATAGTAACGTGATATGGCCTCTTTGGCCCTATCCATGGCCTCATAGATGAAACCCATTGGCATGCCATCTCCATCCACCATACGAAGAACCCTCACCAAAGGTTCTGTCACCTAAAAAAATGAAAACAAATGTTAAATTATAACAAAATTAACCCCTCAAAAAATAAAAATAGCAAATAGATTATCATGTATAATTTTTTTTTGTGTGATTGCTACTTACCCCCATCAACTCCTCTCCATTTTTGATGAATGTCTCATCAAAAACTATGGCAACAATCTCTCCCTTTTAGGTCTATTGGAAAATGAGGACTCCTTCCAAGCATCGGACGCAAACATTTGCTTGAGATGACCAATGGCACCAAGAATGCTTTGCAATGTGAGGAAGTGGCTAGCAAATCATGTCACTCTAGGTCGCACAAGGTCCTTGCCATTTGTGAATTTCCTCATCAAAGAAAGCACCCAAGTATGGTTGTAGATAAATTTTGTAACACTTTTTGCATCTTCAACCACTCTTTTGACCCATGAAATCTTCCCAATGTCCTCTAGCAATAGGTCTAAGCAATGTGCAACACACGAAGACCATGCAATTGTGGGATACCTCTCCATAAGTAGTCTACCTGCAGCTACATATGCAGCTGCGTTGTCCGTGATGATTTGGACAACATTATCAACTCCAACCTCCTAGACCACCCCATCTAATAGATTGCATAAAGTCTCAACATTTTTAACTTCATGGGAGGCATCTATTGATTTTAGAAACACCAATCCGCCATTAGAGGCCACGAAAAAGTTAAGGAGAGTTCTATTTCATCCATCTGTCCACCCATCAGATAAAATACTGCAACCTTTTCTTTGCCAAAATTTCTATTGCTCATCAACCATAAGCCGTGTATTCTTTACAGCTTCCTCTAGCAATGGCCCACTCAAATCTCTAGATGATGGGGTCTTAAACCCCTTTCCTGCAACTGTAAGGGCGTTCACCAAACCTTTCCAATATGGGCTGTTTGCAACATTGAAAGGTAGATTATTGTAGTACCAAAAGTTTGCAGTAGCCATCCTAGCTTCATGATGCTTTTCCTTATTCCAACTGGTACCTTCAAGTGAAGGTTGTGCTCCTGGAACATTACGTGGAATAAAATAATTTGGTCCTGATGAAGGACCTTGACTAGCACTAACAGTAGAAAAGGAACCATTAGGACTCTCACCAAAAGATGAATGTGGAGCACGGAAGCTTGGACTTGCAGCACCATGGGGCATAGATGGTGTAGAATGGGATTGTGATCCACTCATCGCTGCTGTTAGGGCATCCTTTGTTTTTTGTCTTTCATCTTTTTTTAGCTCATATTCAGCAAGAAGGGCCTTCATCTCTCTAATAATCTTAGGAGTAGTATTCTTGCATCCCTCCTTATTTTGCCCAGATATTCTAGCAAGGTGGTATTTTAATTTGTTTATTCCTCTTGTCATCCATTTCTGGCATTCATTACATGTCACTTCACCTTTTTTATTTCCTGGAATTCCATACTTCCATGTAGGGTCTTTTTTCATTCCCTTTGGATTTGAAGACGACATTGCTGTTTCAAGTTCAACATGGAAAAAAAAAATCAGCTAGGGTTTGCTAAAAAGTCAGCAAATAAATGTGATTCAAAGTTTCAAACATTTGCAAAAGAAAAAGAATACAAAACCAAGCTAGAAACAGTAAGAATTAGGCTATTAAGGAAAATAGAAAAAAATTTGGCAGCATTTCCCCTTATTTTTCTTGATTTTTTTGATTTTGAATGCAAGAAAACAAAAAAAGAATTGTTAGATCACTTACCTGGCTCTATTTTGATCTTTTTAGTTTGTTCTCCTTGCTTCAATCAACCCCAAATCAATTTGCAGACTTGTTTTTCACAATTGAGAGTGTTAAAATGATTTTTAAAAAAAAAATAAACATGGGTTTTTAACCCATTTTAAGACTTAGCCGTGTAGGAGAGTCCTGGGTTGGGACTCCCGAGTCCGACCTTAGGACTCGGCCGAGTCTTGAGCTCGGACTCGGGAGTCTCGACCCAGGACTCTCTTGGACTTGACTCTCGAGTCCATGGTGAGTCGACTCGGCTAGGCCATTTACTCCCGAGTCCACGACGAGCCCGTAGAGTCTACAAACTATGGCTGGTGGGAATCTGCCTGCTTGGAAGAGGCCATTCCTCACCATCCGTTTGGCAATTGGTGTCGCTGTGTCGGTAATCCATTGTGTCCATATATCCTCTTTTTGAACTCTGTGAAGTCTACATGTCCAAGATTAGTGTCTGCAATATTTTTCCATTTAGAATTGATCTTTGACTCTCGCTGCAAACCTTTATTGGCAAACTTCATCGACATTTTTCTTGATGATTCTCCCAATGTGGTCATTAACCTGCAAAAAAAAAGGATTTTACATTAATACGGAGACTTTAAAATATAATTTATTTTCATGCCTTTTATTCGAAAATTCTACTTTCAGCTTATTAAAAAGATAAACTTCTGCGAAAAAGCAAGCTGAAAGTAGGCGAATTTGATTGAAATTTGCCACAACTTAGTCAAAATGACAAAATAAGACGAAAGAAGAATAAAATCTTGGCCAACCCAATTTCAAACCTCTGGAATATCTTTTGGATGCAAATAAAATTCAGCTTCTGAGAATTCAATCAAAAATCCAATGACAAAGTGTGCCAACTTGTTGAGAAGTTCGACTTTCAGCCAAGAAATATTTTATTTCTCCAAAAATTACTTCCTCCAGCATAAAAATTTACTCTTTCTACTGAGAAAATCGACTTTGCCTTCAGAAGAATTGATCTTGCCTCAATTTGCTTGCAACTTTGAGAGATTAACTTCTCTTCAACTGTGCTTGTGAAAAATTAGTTGCTGAAACTCATTATAATGCTGAAGAATTCGATTTGATTTCATCTTTTTCTTTTTCTTTCAATTTGTTTTCTTCTCTTCAATTAGGAAAGTTTCTATTCTTTTTCGAAAAAAACTTATGGCAATCTTATCCATTCGCCATCTTTAGCAAAATCCTTTTGATTTTCTCTGAGTTCAAAAATTCGATTTCCTTCTAGATGTTTATCTTTATTTTCAATATCTTGGAAAAATATTAAATGTCCAATTAAATTAAATTCGATTTTTCCAAGTTTCAATTCATGGCGAAATTTTATTTATTTTCTTCTTTCCTGGCGTAATGAATTTTCTTCCAAGACATCTGTGGCGAATTATTTTCCTAAGTGTCGGAATATATTATCCAAAGTGTTAAAATGTCAAAATTTAATTTATTTCCAACCCATTCAATTTTGACCCATGGCTAAGTATTTATTTTCCAAGTTATTCCACTTTCGTATAGCCAAGTTGGATTTTCTAGTTATCTCGCCAACAAGTTTTATTTCCCTTATGCCAAATTTTATTTTTCCTATGCCATGGTGAACTTCAAATTATGCTAGCATTGCAAAATCGAATTTTCTTCTTGCTTGGACGATTTTCTCTTGCCTAAGTCGACTTTATTCTCATGGTGGACTTCATAAACATTTTTCCAAGTGATCAATGGGGTGGGCGGACTTTGAGTTAAGCTTGCCATCTCCTTATCTTGCCATGGTGGACTTTATATCTTGCCTTCCACTTGTATTTACTTAGCCATATTTTAATTTTCTTCCTTTTGGCCTAGGCTGGGCAGACTTCCTCAAGTTCTTGCCAATTCCTTATCAAGGCTTGGGTGGACTTTACCAACTCCTTGCCATAGCTTGGTTGGACTTCATAAATGTCTTGCCATTGTCTTCCAAATGTTGGGGCGGACTTGGAGAATACTTTTCCAAGGCATGGGGCGGACTTCATAAATGTCTTACCATTGTCTTCCAAATTGGGGTGGACTTGGAGAATACTTTTCCAAGGCATGGGCGGACTTTCAAGAGGTCTTGCCATTTACTTTTCCATGACTGGGCAGACTTTGAGTATGTCTCACCATTTTCTTCTAAGTGCTGGGGCGGACTTGCCATAATGTTTGACATGTTCTCAACCAAGGCATGGCGAACTCTCCATTGGTCTTGCCATTGTCTTCCAAATGCTGGGGCGGACTTCCAAAAGGTCTTGCCATTGTTGGGGCAGACTTTGAAGCTTCCATGCCATTCTCATTGCCATTTGACCTTCAGACTTGGGTCGAATTTACTCCATGGATTTTATGCTTTTGGATTGATTTTTCATTGATTTTCTTGATTTTCGCATTCCGGAGGTCTGATTTTTATGATTTTTGCATTGATTTTCCAGATTTTTACCTTGCTTTTCCATGCTTTTCTTGATTTTTGCTCAATTTTATCTTGATTTTTCAATTTTTTGGCTTAATTTTTGGTTCTAAAAATGTAAATGTTGACTTGCTGACCAGGGTTGACTTTCTAAAAATAGAAAAAGTAAAATCCCTAAAAAATAGGGAAACACAGATTGGCCCAAAAATGCCAAAAATGAAAAAAGCGAAAAAACAAAAATCCCTAAAAAATAGGAAGTGTTAGAATTGACTCAAAGCACAGGCAATCCTCGTCTCCTGGACCTTTTGAGCACTTCCGTGACGTTTAGTCACTGTTTCGGGCTTGTATTCTCAACTTGGCTCGGATGACTGACTTGAAACTCTCAAAATGATGACCCCATAAAACTGTTGCGCGAAAGCAAAACCCTAAAAAGAAGCAAACTACTAGGGGTCCCCATTTGCAATGGGGTGATGTGTGAAAAGGTCACAACAGATCCCCTCACTGTAAGGTAAAAAAACCTTTGGTTGATTAGTTGTACTGTCCACATTTTGGTGTGGATTTAGATCCCTTTGCATTTTATTAGAGAATTGAGCTATTTGTTTAGCTTTGTAGCCTATCTTTTCCAAGGCCTTTGCCAGTTGTTACTTTTCTTCATGCACATGCTCATCACTTGCAATTTGAGGGCTCTAGTTGTGAGGGTTTCAAGAACACCCTTTTTTCGTGAGTGGTGGTGATGGGAGGAAGCTTCAAGATCCAAGTTGTATGTTTAGTTTTTCTGTGGACTTGCTGTGCTAAAAACCATTACATATCCTTTTTGTAGAACATCTAAGAAAGCTGGGAGCCATTTGCCCCTAATTCATTTGTGAATTCAATGTTTTTGAATGATCACCTTCCACTTTCTGATCACCCAGATCCCGATGAGGGCAAGGTGAGAGCACACAGTGAGAAGGTGATCATTGCATTAACTGAAATCTTCCACTTGTTCAGTGGGGTGAGTGAAATCAAACTAATTGAAAGCAAATACCTTCCACTTTCTGGTCACCTAGATTCCGATGTGGGCAAGGTGTGAGCATATGGTGGTAAGGTTTACAATGATTGAGCTTCTAAGCAAACCACTTCTTTGGAGGGGTGAGTATGTAAAACCAAGTGCATGAAAATAAATCATCCTCTTATTCAACGGGGATTACAACAAAGCAAATAAGCACTTGGCGACAAACTGACCAATCCAAAACAGGATGCTCCGCTTATTCAACGGGCATAACATGAAGGTAAAGTAAACTCAACCACTTATTCAATGGGAGTAGCATGAAAATAAAGAAAGCTCAACCACTTATTCAGCGGGAGCACCACTTATTTAGTGGGGTAAGTAGCAAGTAAATACAAGTATAAAAAAATGATAAGAACTTGAAGCATAACTCTCCCCAAATGATGCCACAATGGAATATAAGAACTCCCCCACAAAATACAAGAATAGTACCTCAATAGGAAGACCCCAAAGTGACTGAAGATGGACTAGAACATTGCTGCCACAGGTCTGATGCAAAGTTTCAGGTCTGATCAAAGTAACAGCAGTCTGATATGGCCAAACAGCAAGCTCCCAAATGCATACAGCCTCACCAAATCACCATGAAACTCATCCACAATGCCTGCAAGGGTAGAGGACTAGTCCAGGCGCCTCCCAATCAACCAAGACAGCAAGGACTAGGAAGATTTTGTAACCAAACAACTATGAAATGCAACACCATCAGCAAAGTGCCCTCAATCCAACATGTACGGCTCATCTAGAAGGGCGACCAGCTCCATAAAATCTTAAACTCCACCAAAAAAATCTATGAACTCGCAACAAGGGGTGTGCCCAAGGGTGAAGAAACTGATGCAATGTCGCCCACAAAAAGTTATCAAGTTCTCTGATCAGCATAAGTGAATAGGTGGTACAGTTGGGCTATGGAAAGGTATGAATCAACAACACGAAAGTCTGAAACAACACTCCAAAATGCTCCAATCTGCATTGAAATAACTCAACCATATGCAAACAATACTAAAAATTATCAAAGCAACCCATCAACCAAATTTCAAAGCTGAAAACATCACCAATAAGCCCAATGGAAGCTCTTGAATTGAAGCTACACTAGTTCAGTTAGGGAGTATCTTTCAACTCCGAAACTAGAACCAACCATTGAGGGTTTTCGTTCTCAAGGCCTTGAAGAATTCCAATATCATGTTGGCAGCACTTTGTTATCAAATCTTCAACATAACCAAATGAGAGCTCTGAAGGGGTTTAAATAAAAAATATGGTTCCAATTTTGAATTGTCTTTCTCTCCAAAAGGGACGCCATCCTTGGGAAATGCAATTTCTTTTTAATTTTGCTTAATTCTTCCTCTTGGGTGTCCAAGTTCAAGCTCCTCTTTTAAAACAACTTTTTAAGTTCACTTTCCTAGGCGTGGGGTACAAAAGTGCTCTTAATAAACTTAAGCTATAACTTGCCTTTTTCGAACTTACAACTTTATAACTTAAGTTGCAGTATATTCTTTTTACAAACTCCAAGGATGGTGGAAACAGTGAACTGCCAAAACTAACATAGCTCAACAATGGAAACTGCTGTCACTACCAGAAATAGAAACCCTGCATTGAATTGTTGCCCAGATCACTGCCAAAAATAGCACTTACTAAAAATATGATATTGCTAAGAATAGTAAGTGTGTCCAAACTCAAAATTAGCCCAATTTGAGATGTAGCTGTGACTTACTAAAATAGTAAGTGCAAAAAATATACATTGCTAAAAATAGTTACTGCCCATCAAGGATCTCAAAAAACCCAGAAAAGCCCAAAAAACACTCTAATGAGTCATTGCAAATACCCCCTAAAATGCTGACAAAAATCTTCCAAGAAACTTGGAATCCCTTGAAATGCCTCCGAATAGCCTACAAGACTTCAGAAATAGGCTAATGGTCACTGGAAAGCCTAGGATTTAAAAGGGGACATTACATTGTCATCTACATACCTCTTGACTATTTAGTTGACAATGAAAAGAATTAATGGCTAATTTACTCAAATTTTTTCTATTTATATGAAGAGCTAGCCTTTTCAACCATACCATAGTTCTTTGGGGATGCCTACTCATAGGTTTTGTATCCTCATTCTTTAGCCACTTCCCTATTTTGATTCTCTTCAATTCCCATGCTTGAGAAAATAATAACCATATCACTCACATCAAACTCAATGTGCATTGTGTATACATTCTATCACTTAGGGCTGAGTAAAATGATTAAAAACACTCAAAATAATAGATAGAATACAATATATATTAGTTATTAGTTATGTTGTAATTTTCGCTAGTCAATGAGAATGGTTATGTCTCATTGGCTGATTGAATTAGTTTTCGGTAGTTGCCAATAGTTGAAATTCCTTGGAGCATTGAGTGAATAAAGAACATTGGAGCATTGAGTGAATAAAGAAACAACTGTTATACCTTCTGAAATATACTGTTATTCTCATATGAGTTACTCATGAATGTATAAACTAGTTTAGTGTGCTGAAGTAATTGCATGACTAGATAGGCAAGTAAACATTTGGTGTCATTGCTTTCAAAGAAGTCAAGTTAAATGGCCATATAATGGGACAGCTGATTGAAGAACCTATAGATTCTAATCAAGAAAGAGAAGACAAATTTCACACAAGATATGGTAAACTTGTGGGATATATCGGTGAAAGAACACATACGGAAGAGAGCCGAATGGAAGCAAATCCCTCAAGAGGTCATTTGTGATAACCTGAGAGTAAGTGAGAAGTAGATGTACTCCCTGATTGTGATGGGCACACGCTTATACTGAGAGCGGGGGTGGGGTGAATTAGTATAAGACTATCTTTTACTTTTTCAAATTAATGACCACAATAACTTTAAATAAAAGGATCAACAAATTAGAACAAAAGATTTACATGGAAACCCTTTCGGGAGAAAACCACAAAATGAGGACTGCTTGGATCTACTGTCCAAATCTAGGCACAAAAAATAATAATCTTTTCCAACAATTTGTAGGCGCCAACCCACTGGAGACACCAATCCCCTACACTTGAGCACCAACTCAATAAGAGACACCAATCTCTTTCAATATGAGCTACCAACCTAACTCAACAAAGTATTTTTCTTCTTGATAATTCTCCTTCAAAAACATCCCTTTGAATAATCTTCTATTATGATCTCTTCACACAATCTGCTGGTGTCTATATTATATCTCTCTTTATCTTCCACACTCATCGTTCTCCAAGATAGGCAACCATTTGGAGTGATACAATGCTTGGAAAAATAAGCGACTTCTTATTATTTTACACCCTTTCAATGCACCCTTTAATATCAAACTTGGGTGCTCATAAGGGGTCGGCCCCTATATTTAAAAATATAAATTTATTTAATTTTAATTTCGAAATGTGGCGCCACTATTAGGGGATTGGCCCAAAAAAATTGAAAATAATTTAATTTAATTATTTTTTAATTCCCTATGAGGGCACCAAGATTAAGGGAGGTTGACCAGCAATAGCAAATGAAAATTCTCTTTAATCACTTTGAAATAATGTGATCTGCCCTTGCAATGATTAGTGGCTTTTGGCCTTTATTTGATGTCCTTTATCCACAATATGAATGGTAATTTGTTCTCCTTTGACATCACCTTTGACATTTGTAGTTGGTGTACATTGTCTATTATTATGTTTTGTGATAAAATTGGTTATTGGACTATGTTTTAATTGGTTGTCGGCTTGGGGTAGTTATAAGCATCAGTTGGTTGACGATTGTGTTCTTCTTGGCAATCTTCGGGTCCTTTAAGTATAGTCTATTATCAGGGAGAGTATGATGATATAGTCGAATTGACTTTGATCCTTGGCTGACCATTTATGGTCTTCTTTTGTAATAATTTTATGTGCGAATAAAGATATATTTTACATATGTATCTGGTATGCATTGTCATCTCTATTATTAATTCATGTATTTAAATTATTAGATAGAGCAGTAAACATTTGGCACCATTGCCTTAAAGAAATTGGATAAGATTTGAGAGATTTATGCCCTTAAACCCCAATAAAGGCGAGGAGAGACCACAACGTGGTCAAGATCAAGAGATCAGGTGATCTTTAAGGATCATCGAACAAAGAGAATGAAGGAGGTGATTGAGGGGTGAAGTTGAAGAAGGTGAAGGGTTTGTGAAGGAAAGCCCAAGTCCACCCAAGAATAGAAGTCGAAGTGTAAGCAAAAGCCATAGTCAGGAGAGAAAGAGAACTTTCACGACAAGAGAACAGACAAAGGGAGAGTGGGAAGAAATAACACGACACCTATTGCTCCTTGATGAAGCATACACTGACCTTGCTGACCAAGCTGTAGAGTTGTTCGTACCATCAATGTCAGACGAAGGGGAAAGCAAAGGAGAACCATTAGAGAACCATTCAAACCATCACCGTTGGATGAAGGAGGTTCACCGTCGGGCAAAAGGGAAGGGAGGGAGAACTTGCCAACTCAACCATCGAAGAACCATTTGTACTATTAAAGTCGGCTGCAGGGGAAGGTGAGGGAGAACCTATTGATGGGCCGATAAAGACGTACGAGAACACCATACACTAGATTGAAGACTTGATATTGGCGAAAGAGCAAAACATTGGAAGATTGAAGTCGATAATGCTAGGACAAAGGGAGCATTGTAAGGACCTTGAAGACAACCCAAGGGTGATGAATGCTGAAGAGGGACGAGTGAAGGATTCTGACATGTTTGTGAGTGCAGAGAAAGCACTAGAACGTACAAATCAAAACTCTCCAATCAAGTTATCGTCACAAAGGGTGCAATCGAGAGGTAAGATGGTGACTCCCCTAGCAAGTCTGAATTTAGAATGACATAAACTTCCAAAGTTCATTAGGAATGAGTTGGAGGACTCTGTGAGACATTGCAAAACATGTCAGACAATTTGGGCAGCAAACAATTAGGATGATAGAGCATATTGGTTGAGAGCATTCCCAACAATGATACATGGCATAACGATAGATTGGTTTGCAGAACTTGATGCATAGTCCACAGCCTCATGGGATGCACTGAGAAAAACATTCGAGACAAAATTTAAATTGTTGTGGGATGACAACAAGATCATAGCAGAGATATACAACACAAAGCAAGGAAAACATGAGAATGTACAAGCCTATAATCGTAGACTCAAAGAACTATTGGTGAAATTGGAAAACCAAATGGCCGATGGACTAAAGAAAAGATGGTTCATCGAAGGTTTAATCCCTTCATTAAGGAAGAAAATGAAAGTCACGTCGTCATCATCGTACGTCGATGCTTACAATTGAGTGATGGACATAGAAAGTGAAGATAAAATGTCCTCGTATAGTAAAAGAAAAACATAGCAAGATGGAAGTTTGGATGACAATAGTGATGATGAATCAGGAACGGTACAAGCACTCTGGAGGGACATATGCTGAATGATGAAAGAATTGAAGGCAGAGAAATAAACCAACAAAGAAACTAATCAACTCTGGTGTACTGAGTGCTTGAGGGGCACACAAAAGGTAATTGTCCTAAGAAGATGTTTTGTTAGATTTGCTAGGTTAGGGATCATTCATTAAAGGAGTGCCCATACAATTTGAAGACTAGGAGTACACAAGTACTCTTTACGCAGGGAGAGGAATCCAATCCATCAATGCCACAAAATACATCTCCAGGCAGTTATCAAAATCAAAGAGGAGGACGAAGCCAAATATAATATGACCCCAAAGGATGCCCTATCATATAATGCCAACAATGTAGTGAATGGGGACATTTTGCAAGAGATTGGTAGAACAAGAAAGACAAAGTGCAATTATTGTGCAAATGGTGTGGACTTGGAAACCACAAAGACACCAAATGTCTGAAGCAAAAGGCTAGTGTCAACATGATTGATGTAAGGCATAATAAAGTATTGGCCATTACTCGTGCCCAAGCAAAGAAGGTTGTGTACTTAGACCCATGTATAAAAAAAGAAAGGCTTTGTGAAGCAAGGACCGAAGTGGAGAATGCTATGGACAATGAACAACGCCACTCAAATGTAGATGCAAGTTTGGTAATAAATCAATTACGATCGAAGAAAAATATTGCATGACAAGTACTTCAAGCTATTGTACCAATTAAAGTAGTGGATTTATTAAAAAGTATTCCTAAACTTCAAAATGCTATTGTATCAAGGGAGAGTGAGACGGTGCATGCTATGACCCAATTAGAATCTTGTGAGAATGAAGATCCAATAATTGAACCTTTGCTATGGAGCGACCAAGTGATTGATCCAGTTTTACTGACAGTTCACAACAAAGAAACAATCAGTGGTGAATATGGAGATCCTTGGAAGGAATCTCACCAATACAATTGTTGATGGTGGGTTTGGTGTGAATGTACTTCCAAAAGACACTTGAAGAAGTCTTGGCAAGTTGACCATTTGGCTACCAACTTTTCAACTGGTGGGTGCAGATCAACAAGGTATTAAGGTACTTGGATTTTTAATGGGAGAAAAGGTAATTATTGGAGCCCAAACATTTTTGTTGAACTTTGTGGTCATTTCATTAGTGAAGAAAGTGTATGACGCATTATTAGGTCGGGGTTGGCTGGTGGCAGCCAAAGTTGATCACAATTGGAAAAAAGACTACAATCTCCATTGAGAATAAGGGTTGGAAATATATAATTGATTTAAAAACCAAGTAGTTAGTGAGGAAGCATCTTCCTCGTACTTATTAGATTCAAACGTCAGAGAAGAATGGACGAAGAGTCAAGGTTCGATGGAACCAAATGACTAAGGAATTTTGCAATTACAATCATGTTTAGAGGGTGAAACAAATTCTTTCCATTGCCTATTTCATTGGCAAATGGAGGGCTATGAGGTATTTCTTTCGATTTGTAATTTTCTCGAAGCAATAACACTCAGTGAAGAGCAATCGATGAAAGAATGCAAAATTACTGATGGTATGTCTTAGAGTACTAAGAGCAAAATAATTAACTTGGAATGCATAAATACTTGTCAAGTCAAATCATCTTCACATAAAATTTATAGAAAAAAAATAGAAAAAAAAATATAAAAAATTAAAAGCAAAGGAAGCTTGTAAAGTACAAAGGCAAAAAATAAAGTGACATTGGACAAGGGCAATTAATATTTATACAATAAGGTTAAAAAAGTGCATTAATTACATTGTTTGATAGTAAAAGAACACTATAAATATTGTACAACCCTGGAAATTTTTCAAAGCACATCACTTATTAGGGCTCCACATTGTACGACCACTCCAGAAGCAAGTCATATGACATCCAAGACAAAACACAAAGGGTTTCATTGTACAGTTATGTAGAGATTACATTGTATGGTTGGCGGGTTTCCATACCATACGCTCATCAAGTCACCACACCGTACAAATCTTAGACAAAAGGTACAAATTCACATAGAAGGTTCCGTTGTATGGCCATCCAATAATTGCAAAGTACGGTCTAAAAGCTCCATCGTATGACAACCTCTATCCACCATTGTACGGGGTGTTGTAGTATGGTTTGCACAAGAAGTGACCCCTCTCGTATGGTTTGTAGGATTCTAGATTGTATGGCTTCTAAGGATTGTTGGACTTTGATGCTGATTCCATTCAACCATACGAATGCCCTCACCTACCGTATGGTGGTTGCATTCAAAGTACTCCCTACAACAATAACAAGGCATACATCCTCTTTCAAATGTTGTATGGTTAGTATCCAAACGTCCTTCATAGTGCACAATATTTTCTATTTACAACATCTGGTCGACAGTACGGTCGGTGTAGCTCCATTTATTCTCAACACGACATTAAGTTTTCTACATGTAGTGACATTCTTGCATTGTACGGCCCAAATTTAGCATCCACATCTTACGACTATCAACCACCATACATCAACTTCCTTCCGTAGTTGCCATAACCTCCAAAATCTCTTATTTTCGTCTCATTCAACATTGTTTTTTGCCTCTTAAAAAGTCATGAAAATGAGGTACACTGTGAAGTTTTGTGTGGTTTTGAAGGTCTTAAATTGAGCTTGGTGGTGGGGGTGTTGTCTTAGAATTGTGAAACAAGCACAAAACCACGAGCCACAAGATTAAACAACAAACAAATACACCTTCCACGCAAGAGATCTACAAACAAGAATTGCTATATTCTTCAACAAGAAAAAGCTACAGAAGCAAGAGACTTTCAAGAAGATATGAAAGCTCCAGATAATATCCGAGAGTAATTACAATGAGGGTTGAATGCTTATAAGAGCAAAGCCCTAAATGAGAAAGGGATCAAATCATGACAAGTGTCAACATCACATGAGATGTGACATAATGATCTAATATTAACTCAACTAATAAAGCATAAAACACTCCTATGTTTAGCTTAAGTGCACGAGAATAAATTAGACTAATAATCAATTAAAGTTTAATTAATTATTAGCTAATGTATGATAACTCTAACACGTTGCCCCTTGATCTCGTTGGCAGTGTTGCCCCCAGAGCCCCGCAAGGGGTGCTACCCCTTGACCCCCATTGGGGGCGTTGCCCCTAGACCTCTGCAAGGGGCGTTGCCCCTAGACCCCCATCACACTCATTTGAATTGCCAAGTACATTCCAAGTCCGAGTTTGCAAAGTACAGTTTCAAGTTTGGTTATTGGTCCTTATTCACAATATTGTCATCAATTTGGCAAGTCTTCCCTAATGTTACTTGATGTTTATATGTCTCTTGGAAGACAACTTTTTATTTTGGGGGGGATGATGTAGTTGGTGTACAATGTCTATTATTATGTTTTTAATAAAATTGGTTATTCGACTATGTATTAATTGATTGTCGGTTTTGGGTAGTTATAAGCATCGGTTGGTTGACGGTTGTGTTCTTCTTGGCAACTGTCGAGTCCTTTAAATACATTTTGTATTATCAAGGAGAGTATGATGATCTAGTTAGATCGACTTTGATCCTTGGTTGACCATCTCTAGTCTTCTTTTGTAATAATTTCATTTGCAAATAAAGATATATTTTACGTTTGTATCTGGTATGCATTGTCATCTCTATTATTAATTCATGTATTTAAATCATCAAATAGAGCAGCAATCAACATCAATGACAATCTTGTCCATACATCTTTGACATCAATGACAATAATTCTAACAGATTGTATGCCAAGGATATGCCAAGGATTCTTGCAAGACATCTTTTAATACTTCAACACTTGCACGTTGAACAGTATCAGGAAGTATAGAGACAACAAATAAGGCAATGCTACGAGGGTAGAAATCGAGAAGAGGAAGAAAAAAGAAATATATCTCAGTGTCGGGTCCCCCAAAATTAATGCCCTTATTCCCAAACAAGAATTGGAACACTCCAAAAGCCAAAGAACAAAACAAGAGGTGAGGCGGTCCTTGAGGATTGTAGAGCAAAGAGAATGAAGGAGAATGCTAAGAAAATTAGTTGAAGAAGACACATTTGTACAAATCCCAAGTTGAAGCCCATCCTAAGAACAAACCTAAAATTAGAGTGTGAGTCAAAGTTGGAGCCCCAATGGGAAAACAAAAACACTTCCACTAGAAGAAATTGTACAAGGAAAGAGTGGGAAGAAATAACAAGGCATTTACCACTACTTGATGAAGCGTGGGTAGATCTTTCTAATTCTAATCAAGTACAATAGATAGTAGACAAAGAAGAATGAGAGATAGAATCTAAAGACTCATTGACAAAGATGTAGGGAATAATCTTGGATGTATTGAAGAATTGATGATGGAAGAAGAATTGGGGTTCAAGGGATCGAGTTAGACTCAAAGGCCAAAGGTGTACAAGAAAGAACCTGAAAGTGTGTGTGGAACATGGAAGCAAAAACAAGTTGAAGATTCACATGTGGCTAAGAGTGCAAGAGAAGCACTAGAACAATTGAATCAAAACTCTTTGGTAAGCAGGTTCTAGGCATTGAGGTTGCACCAAAATAGAAATATGGTGACTTGTTGGTTCTTTTTCCAATTGATGCCTTGAAAACCTCTAAAGGAAAGCCAATTCTTATGCTCAAGGACTTCAAGTTCAGTGGCCAACGAACGGGAGATTTATCTCACACTTTTCCCTCCTGCACTTCAAGCTTTGCAAAACCTAGGGGGTCACCCTTAATGACACTTGGTGTATATATTCAACTATGGTTATATCAGAGTGTCTGACAGATAAACTGCACACTAAACAACAAGGGTTTGTATGGCTACATCCATAAATGGTACATCCCTTGTTCTCATTTCAATTTAGGCATGAAGTTAAAACAAAAAATAAACATAAAACTTAAAGCATAAAATGGTTTCTTGAATAAATTGGGCTCTATAACTGTTCAATCTATGCTACATTGAAACCCATACTTTCAAACCTTAATTGGTGGCCCTAGGCCCCCAAAAAGGTAGAACAAGAATTTGCCTCTATCAAACACTTTGTTCTCCACTAAATGCAGCTTCATACCTGAATTAAAAATTTTGGCATCCAATTTTTGCTCGCTGGAGTTTCCACTACCATCGTTCATTAGACCTCTGTGCGTGCTTCTTTCAAAATTTTCTAGGTCTAGTGAAATGGGAAATTCAGGCATTGGCTAGAATCCTTATGATGCATAATACCATGGATGTCATATTTTTCCATTATACCATCGTCATAATTACTATGACATTTCTCATTAACAACTTCACTATTATGCAACATTAGAAAATTATCAACATGGAAAGGAAAATGAAAATACTTATACTCCACAAAATATAAGTCATTACAAGCATTGCACATGTCTCCCATTTCCATGTCAAAAGTGAAGCACTCATAAGAAATACCACTATACTTAAGGAGGGAATGTATGCAATTATACTTGACAATCCTTAGAAAATAATAACATTCCCATTTAATTTATGGCAAGCATTTACTCTATCCTTTGGACAAACTGCAAACCATTAAACAAACTCAAGACAACAAATGTGCTTGAATAGCTGATATAACCCTTGACTACACAGCTTAAAGAATATTATCATTCACAGTTGGAGACAATTGCATCAATAGTATATATTCATATATAAGCATAGTTTTAAAATATAGAGGCACTACCAATGTAATAACTAACACACACAAGCCTTCACGTTTTGCATTCAACATTTTTTTGTACATAGCCTTTTCCTTAGCCAAAACTCAAAAACTTAGAGCCTCCCAAAATCTCAAAACCCTTAAAAATGAGTACAATCATTGCCTTTATAGTTCAGGCATAACTTAGGTGATTTTAGACATAACCCTAATCCAATTAGGGATAACCAAAAGGAAGAAATCCAATCAGATCACAATATCTTTATTAGAATAATATCTTCGTATTATTTGTTTCTATTTTGTTTAATGGTCAATATTGTGTAAATCTTGTATAATTAGATTCTTTCTAATTTTGAGGAGTTTCTTGTTGGAAACTTCGTTCTTTTTAATTCTATTTAATGATCGGTTTGATCATTTGTAAATACATCTATTTTTTTACCAATTACCTGTGTTACAGTAATATGATATCAGAGCCCAGGAAAATAATTTTTTTGAAAAATTTATAATTTCTTTTTGAAATTATTTTGTTTAAAATTTTTCGAAATAATTTAGTGCCTATTGTGATTTTTTTGAAAATTTTATAATTCTGAAAAGTTTTTAGTGGAAATTTTTGAAATTATTGGGTGCCTGAGTTTCGAAGATTTGTGATTGAAGATTTTCGTGGTTCTGCAAATAAAATTTTGGGCTCGTTTTTTCTATTCGGCTATGTGTTTTAAAGCTCCTGGTTTGGGCACAGTCTTCTTCAAATCGCGTTTTTGCATACTCTTCTGGGCGCTCTAAAATGCGTGTTTTGTAATCCGCGACACGACCTTTGGCGTGTAAAGAAATTCACGACTTCTTGCAATCTGAGTGGTATTTTTCCTGTTTCAAGGGCACCTTTTTGAAGATTCTCTGGCCGCATGACTTTTCTCTGTGTTTGAAGCTGTGTCTTCTTCTCTTGAAAGCGATTTCTCTTGAAAATTATAAACCCTCCAAGAATTTGCAATCAAAATAAAATTTCGTCGTGAACTGGAGGGTCAAAACCCTAGACGAAAATTTCAGAACCCTAGGCCGCCATGAACAAGCTCCACAAAGCTCAAGAATAATCTGAAATCTGCCAGAAAGCTGAAAGGATACGTGCAACCGCCAGGAGGAAAAACGCACTAAAAGGATTGCAGAAAAATTCAAAATCTTTTGAAGATGTAGCCAGAAAAAGATTGCAAATCACATGGTAGGAATCATGCGTCCAAAAATACTGCATAGAACGCGCATCCAAGAAACCTTTGAAGACGTGGCTCCTTTAATAGAAATCACGTCTCACAAGAGAGACAAAAATGCGACCAACAAAGTCTCAAAGACACAGGCCGAAAAGAGCTTTCAAAGACGGGCTTAGAAGACAAAGTCCCGTCGGTGCGACCAGAACCAGAACACTAGACAAAGAACTTGTTTCCAGAAAATGCGTGTATAAAATCAGACAAAAACACGAGCCAGAAGTTCAGAAGAAGGTTGCACGAAAAATGCTAGAAGAAGGTCGCGCGACCAAGTCAAGTTCAGAAATTGCGCCAACAGAACCGGACACCCGGAAAGATCCCAATAAAAAGGACGCTTAGAGGTATATGAAAGTCCCAGACGGGTCGCGGGCTAGACAATGGCAGAAGAAAAGGTCGAGGAAAAGAGAACAGAAATCCCACGCGAAAGAAACCACGGATTACAGACCATAACGACCTTTCAAAAATTCGACTCCAAAATGTCCACGAATTTGCAAACAAAGGGTTACGATTTTCACGAAAATCTTTAACCAAGAACCCTAAAAAAAACTTCTGAATTCCACTTCTGAAAAATAAACTTTTCAAATAAATCATGAAAAATTTCGAAATTATTTGAAAAATCTATTTTTTTCGAATTTCAAAAGTTTAATCTTGCTTTAATACCATGTTATAGAATCGATGTTGTTCTATATATTAATCAAGAGGAATGAGAGTTCCTTATATAGAGTACAAGATATGATGTTTCTAAAAGAAACAATTGTTAAATTAGAAAAAGCAACAATGAGATGACCATTACGACATAAATAGAAAGATTTTATTCTAATAATTTGATCTTCATCATGCCTTGAACAACCCCAAGCATCAAACATTTACTCTTCATGGAAAGAGAAAAGAAACCTCCCCAAATTGCACATCGGAGAACACCTATAGGGTATCACTAGTTAATTTTGCCACTCAGTTACCTTGGGATTGTGAAAAAAGTCAATGAGGGCGGTGGAAGCAGTTGAAATCATTGCTTGAAGAGTCACTATCACAGTCGCTTGAAAATTTGAATTTTGGTGGTTAATCTAATTTACTTCGAGCATATATGTTTCTTAGAATGTTGACGTGGTAGGAAATCACACATTCATGGGGGAGACAACAACAAAAGAAAAGGTGCTCGCAAAAAGAAGAAAACACGCAAAATAGCAGCATGTGTCAAAATTTTGCGATTCCGCAACTAGGGAATGGCCCCCCCCCTTGATAGATCCACTAACTTGTTGAATGTTGCCAAAAGAGGATAGGTGTTAACCCTTTCCGTGGTTCTACGGCTTCCTTTTTGTGTAATAAAATATGATTTGCAGACTCGCAAAATCCAATGGAAACAAGACACATGGCGGACAATGGGTTCATTAAAGGTATTAGTGCGGATCACTTAAGTTTTTTAATTTTACACATGGAAAACTTGTCGGGTTGGTAAACTAGGCATAGGGACTTGTAAATGAATGTTGTGGGAGGCTTGATTGAAGACTTAAGTAGCGGGTGACCAACCGAATAGGTCAACAAAGAAATTGACAAAAGTGCACGCAAGACCTTAGGGTTTATCTAGGGTTTAGGCAATTTGGTGATTTTGTATTTTTGACAATTTTTTACATTTTTTCAAACAGAGACCCAAAAATTTGTAGATATTCTAACAGTGGCTCTTGCTTGGGGACATTAGCTTCAATGAAGGCAAGTGAGAATCCGAATCTCCGGGGTGCAGAACATGTGCCTAGTCCACTGGGCTCTATTAACTGCTCAATCTATGCTTCATTGAAGCCCATACTTTCAAACCTGAATTGGTGGCCCTAAGCCCCCAAAAAGGTAGAACAAGAATTTGCCTCTATCAAACACTTTGTTCTCCACTGAATGCAGCTTCATGCCTGAATTAAAAATTTTGGCATCCATTTTTTGTTTGTTGGAGTTTCCACTACCATTGTTTATTAGACCTCTGTGCATGCTTCTTTCAAAATTTTCCAAGTTTGGTGAAATGGGAAATTCAAGCATTGGCTAGAATCCTTATGATGCATAATACCATGGATGTCATATTTTTCGATTATACCATAGTCATAATTACTATGACATTCCTTAGTAACAACTTCACTATTATGCAAAATTAGAGAATTATCAACATGGAAAGGAAAATGAAAGTACTTGTACTTCGCAAAATATAAGTCATTACAAGCATCACACATGTAATGTCCCCTTTTTGTTGACATCAGTTGTCAGAGGAGATTAGCCTATAATTTGACTCTCGTAGGCTAATGGGGTTGGTTAGAGGGTCTTCTGGGGGATTGTATCGTCTCCAGTGTTCAGAAACTTATAGCTTTGGCTTTCACTCGAGGCTTCCGGGACTCAGTTGGCTCAACTTACTATTTATAGTAAGTCGGACTTGGACAGAATGGGATCCTTACTATTTTTAGTAAGGCATGTGATCGAATGGAGAATTATCAGATGAGTTCAAATGGCGTGTTGAGAAATGATGAATTTAAGAAATTATTAATGTTATTTGGCTCAAATAACATTAATTATTTAAAAGGTTATATTTTAATGTTATAACTTAAAGTTATAACTTGAGGGTCAAAACGTCATTAAAAGGGGGCCAAATTAATGAATAAATTATTAATGGCCAACTTCTAAGTTTTAAATGATATTAAAAGAATGCGAAAAAATAACATTTTTTAATGTTATTAATTGCCTTTTTGGAGAAGTTCGAACTTCTCATGAGAGGATATATATTTCACTTTGAGGTTATTTGATATTCATGGGATTGTGATTGTTGTTGAGCATTGGCGAGTTTTGTTTGAGAGAGGAAGCCAAGGGTTTCTGAAATCAGTTTGCCATCGGAGAACGTTAACTCTCCATTTGTGCAGCCTTTTGAAGTAGTGAAATATCTACTGAATTAGGCATCAGGAGGGCATCATACAGGTGTTCTATTTGTGCTAAAAGGTGGAGTTTAAGCAAGGGTTTGATGATTGATCAAACTGCAGACCTAAATTTCATCATTGTTAGCCATTAAAGAGCAGATTGCAAACTTTTATTGCTGCTATGGTACCCGCGTGAACAGTACCCGCTACAGTGTTGAGGCAAAAAGAGTGAGTTTTTAGGAATTTTATGATAGTTTGTTTCAGATTTTGAGGACTGATTGTTGACAGAAAATTACCAGAAAATAAAGTGAAGGAAAAGTTTTGTTCTAGATCTGAGGTCTGATATAAATCAGAAAAAAAAATCACATCAGTTGCAAGTATTTTCAGACCAGATTTGAAGTGGGTTTTAAGTAAGGACCAGCTGTACATCTAGGGCTGGGAGGTGATCCTTTAGAGGCAGAACGCCTTGCTTTAAGGTCGGTTTTCTCTTCTAACAGTGGCGGCCAAGTATGTTAAGGTCACAGCAGCATTAAATACCAAGGAATATTGGCTTGTGTGGAGGCTGCGTTCACATCTAGGCTGCTGCAGTCAAACTTATATCAGGTTTTTCTACAAATCAGACTTATCTAAATTTTAATCTGGGTGCATTATCATATGTATCTTGCTTGTTAATGAACTCTTATGTTGATACAATAAAGATACTTATGGATTGAAGTTGATGTATTTTGATTTGATAATTGATGAGGGTTAATGACCTTGACTGTAATTGTTATTATTATGCAATTTTATCATTCAATGTTTGATTTGTGAAAACCAAAAACACCAAGAACTAGAAAAAAAATTCCAAACAAACAGAAAGTTTACATCTGCAAGCCCAAGAGTGGAATTGTGAGCCCACAGGGTTACTACAGCACATGTCTCCCATTTCCATGTCAAAAGTGAAGCGCTCATAAGAAATACTAGTATAATGCATTAGCTTTGAACTAGGCAATATCTCTTCTATGTCATGATCCTCATATAAGCTGCCATCATCAAGGGTATTCCATGAATCAACAAACTCTTCTGCCTCATCATGAACGCTTGCAGCAACATCATCCTCAACACTTACAGAATTAGCATGATCAAGTACACTATAGCAAGGCTAACTACAAACCTCATCCACAAAAAGCATATCCAATTCACATCACACATTATGTTCATATCCAAGTAAACTTGGAGTCCCACTATAGTTTACAACTTCATATTCCTTGTCTGAAGAGAGAATATTCAACTCACCTGCAAATGCTTCCTTGATTCCGTAAAACCCAAAAACCATACAACCAATGAGGACACAAGTGAACTGTTTGACGGAATGCATATTCATTAAATTTTGGAAGTGGTGAAACATTTGGTGCAAAATTAGGCCTGGGATCTTACAGGCTAGTACTCGAAATTGTCATTTTATAAGTTGAGTGTGTGCATTAACAACACCCTCATATTGTTAAATTTTAACACTCTTAGTTGCCGAAATGACCCCCCTAGTAAGTACAATGTCAAACACTTCATTTTAGTGTGATTACAATACAAGATTCTAGATTTAATCGAGTTTTACAGGGACCAAAAGTGGCCAAAATGCTAAAAGTAATACGTGCTTATAGAATAGGAACTCAAAAATTATATTGTGTAGAGCTTGGAAAAATATGAACTTTAAAAAGAAAACACCCAAAAAGGAGCTCATTTGTGAAAATTATGAATGATTGAAGTTCTGAAAAACATTGTTGAGTGGTGAAATCTTTGAGAAAATTGAAATTTTGGAAAATAGAAGCGTTAAATTGAAAAACCACTTAAACCACTACAAAGAGCGTAAAATTCTACCCTAGATAATAGAAAATTGCTCCTGATTTTGATTCCAAGTGACCAAGTTATGGTCTTCCAAAGTTGGGGTTCAAAATCTAAACAACCAATGGAGAGGGGTCCCTTTTTGAAGCGATGATGCTGACAACCAATCTGATGACATTAGCACTGCATAGCAACAAGTGTATAGATGATCAGTGCTAGCAAAAAAAATTCAACCTTCTCAAGACCATGAACTTGAAAAATGTTAGTTTATATGGAAATGGGTGTTCTTGGGCCTTTTGGATTCAATGGTAGGTTTCGTTTGGCCTAAAAATACCCCCAAAATGAGCATTATGCCTAATGCATTGTTCAAACTCCCATTTGCAAACTAGCTTCCTAATCGCCGATTTGATGTCATGAAAGCCAAACCTCACTTTATTGAGTCTTTTGGATGTTATGGACAATTGAAAATGCTGTCAGGACTAGCATAAAATTGTAATCAACTAGATTTTAGGAAAAAACAAGTGTAAACCTTAGAGCTTAGATGTTTTTATCAAATCATTTTGATCTTGAGATCATATAGGGATGCAAGAGAAGAGCATGATGGGCATGAAGATGTCATGAAAGCCAAACCTGACTTTATTGAGTCTTTTTGATGTTATGGACAACTGAAAATGCTGTCAGGACTACCAAAAACTTGTAATCACCTAGATTTTAGAAAAAAACAAGTGTAAACCTTAGAGGTTAGATGGTTTTTGTCAAGTTGTTTTGATTCTCTAGATCATCGAGGGATGCAAAAGAAGAGCGTAAGGGGCATGAAAAAATTTTTACATGCAACATAAGAACACCTATAAATCTCTCACAATTAGAAATAAAAAACCTACCTTGGCACAAAAGCTTTGATACCATGTTGTAATCTGCAAAATAGATATTAACTCAAAAATTGTTGCAGGTGATAGAGATTATTAAATTTTTAAATACAAATGATTAATGAAATCAAAATAACACAACATAATTAATTTTTTGAGAGAAGCACAAAAGCTCACATTAGTTTCTTCAGTATTATATTAATAAAGGAAAGAGCTACAATATATAGCCTCAAGATTCCAAACCTGATGAAGACCAAAGAACAAAGAATTCCTTATCCAAGTTTCCAAATTTGCGGGATAAAAAAGAAGAAGAAAGATCCTATGGAAGGAGAATGTGTGCAGCTCATTATCCTATCCTACCTAAGTAAAAATAAATTATCTAATTAGACTTAATAAATTAGAGCAATATAACACAGGATAAAACATATCCAAGGTGAATAAAATATTACACTAACATAGTAGCTATTTTTAGCCCACCTTCTAGAAAGTCTATTCATAGTTTTTTGTATTCTTAGTTATGAGTCTAAGTAAAGACCACATGAGTTCAGATTTAGTATTAGTGGATTAGTTTTTGTCATAAAGCTTGCGTTGCGTGCAAGCAATCTATTATTAGGGTAGAAGTTGTAGTTATGTTTTTGATTTTTTTTCATGCAATTTGTAAATGCTTATAGATAGCACTTAGTTTTCGGGATCAAGAATTCATTATTCATTCAATAAAATTAGTTATGCCTATTTTGTTGCTCAATTGATGTTGAAGTTATGTGTCTTATGTGATTTTATGAGTCAAATGTCACTCAACCATTATTGGAATCTTTATGTTATGATAGATGTTGTGTTGGTGGTTTTAGGTTTGAATGCAGCTATTGTGTTTAGTTCATAAAGTCCAATGTTTGTGCTGATGAGGTAAATTGTCAACCAAGTAGGTTTGATAGTTTTGTTTGTCATTCCTCTCTTCTTATTTACCAAATCTTTTGTATTGTTGAAACCAATCTTATCCTTGTGTATACTTACATAATTTAGTCTCTATCTTTAGTTGAAGAACATAAGTGTGGTAGTTGTAAGGTTTACTTTTAGCCAAAAATTGTGAAAAACCTTGTTGACTAAGAGCCAAGGACTGAGGGGTATCTATTCCACCAAAGTCACTTAGGGCATGATCTTGACTTCATCCATTATGGTGTTGGGGCCTTGCACTTAACAAGATGATTTTGTGGGTTTGATATAAAATCCTCCAACAAAAAAATGAAGAAAAAAGTATAAAGATCTTTTTCCTTGAGTTGGTGTATCTTTTTCTTTAGCATAAGTGTGACCCGTTTAGAAATCATTGTATAGATTGCAAAATAACAAGTGCATATTTTTAAGATTAGGTTAGTTTTTGTTTAAAAGTAGCTTCTGCTTCTAGTTTGAAGAATGGTTTTACTGTGCACATTGTTCCATTCAATGTTGCATTGAAAGCTGTGGATAAAAATGCTAACAACATAATCTTCCCATCACCAATTTGCAAGGACAACTTTTAAAAATTTGTATGTAAAATACAATTGCACTTATTAAACAAGTCTACTATTTAGGAAACTACAATTTAAATTTTGACAGGCTTAGTTAGTTTTTACTTTGTGGCTGGGTTATTCTCCATAGAATGCTTTTTTGTTTGGTTGTTGGGTCATTCTTCCTCAAATGCATGGAGCTGAAGAAAATAAGCTCCTCTCTGTACCCTTGAAAATTTTGTAACTTGCCAAGAATTGTATGTTTGAGGGTTTCTTTTGGTGTCATCCTCTCTATGTGCATGCCGAGTTCATCTACAAACTCCTCATCATCCCTAAAGGAATTGAAAAATGAAAACATGCACATGTTGGTGGAGTTGCTTGAGTCTTGATCAATTATGCATGAAATGGGCTCATAGTTTCTTTTGTTTGACCCATGGTATTGCCAAATGTCTCATTGTATTTGTCTAGGGCCCCATGCAAATAATGCATTGGGATTTTACCCCCAATTACCAAGCATGGAACCCTAACCAAAGGTTTCGTCACCTAAAATAAAATAGTATGGATTACTAAAACAAAATTAATAAAAATTTGAGTGACATAAATAAATAAAATGTAAATTAAAAACTAAAAAGTTCTGAATTACTTTGTAAGGTTCTAATTATTAAGTTGAAAGTTACTTTGAGGATCTCATTCATGCTCTTGGTAAATATTTTCATTAAAAATGGTCTCCACTTTCCCTTTTGCCTCTTTTTGAGTATAGTAATTGCAACCACCTAGTTCTCACAAACATCTACTCAAGAGATGTTAGTGAGGCTAAAGTGCTTGGCAATGTGATGAAGTTGGTGGCAAATTGTGACTCTTGTTGCACAAGATCCTTTCCCTTGGTTTGCTCTCTCATTATGTTAAACACTCAAGGGTGTTTGTAGATAGATTTAGTGAGTATAGAGATTCCAACCACCTAGTTCTCACAAACATCTACTGAAGAGATGTTAGTGAGGCTACAGTGCTTGACAATGTGATGAAGTTGGTGGCAAATTGTGACCCTCAATTGCACAAGATCCTTTCCCTTGGTTTGCTCTCTCATTAGATTAAACACTCAAGGGTGGTTGTACATAGGTTTAGTGATGTTTCTTGCCGCCTCCACCATAGTTTTCACCTATCCAAGTTTGTCTATATCCTCAAGTAGAAGATCAATTATAATGGGTGTCATTGTGGCACAATGGCTCCTAAAATTGTTTGGGTGACTTTCCTTGATTTTGCATTGTTGATCAAAACATGGACTACATTCTACATGCGTACTTCCATGACAACCTTGTCCAACATATCATATAGAAATTCATCATTTTCAATTTGAAGGAGCCATCGATGGACTTCAAGAACATCAATTGTCTACCCAAAACCACTATGAAGTTGATCCATGTTTGATTCTTGCCATTTGTCTATCTTTGGACAACATAGTACAACCCTTTTGAGCCAAATTTCCTTTTGATTTTAGATTATGGTTTAAATGTTTTTGACAACTTAATCCAACAAAGGCCCACTCAAATCATATGGACTAGGTGCATTGGACACTTTCCAACACTAGGGAAAGCAACCGCCCTTGATATGGGCTCCTTGTAATAATAGAGAATGTTATGTTATGATACCAGAACTTTGGGATTACCACCTCATCTCATGATACTTCTCTTGGTTCCATGCAACACCTTTGAGCAAAGGTTGTGTGCAAGTAGTATTATGAGGATCAAAGAACCCTTGTAATTGTGTCCAACTAGAACTTTCTTTAATGGATGAGCTGCATATGCATGGGCCAAGGAAAGATCCCACTACTTTAGTCTTTGAGTTAGAAGTAGAGTTCATCATAGCTGCAAGTGCCTCCAATGTCCTCTTCTTTTTTAATTTCATCTCCTCTTACAAAGTAAGGAACCTTCATCTCTTGTATAATCTTTGGGTCCATTGAATGACACAATTGGACATCTTGGTTAGGAATTATGCAAGGTGATGTTGAGGTGTTTGATGCTTCCTCTCAGCGCCAAGCCACAATAATTGCACACCACCATTCTTGGCTTTGTTTTTGGTGTGCCATGCTTCCAAGCTACATTGCTTTTCTTGCCACCCCTACGGTTGCTTATAGATGCCATCTCTATCTACAAAGCTGGAACCCTAGCAAAAAGGGAAAAACAAAACAAAACTATAAAGCTTCAACACTAGAAATTTTGAATTGTAGCTTTGAAAGAAGGAAGAAAAACAAAAACAAAACAAAACATTGAGGATTAAAAAAATAAAATTGCTAGAACACAACAAAAATGAAAGAAAAAACTACAAAAACCTAAGAAAGCCCAAAAAAGAGTTGCATACCTTTCAAATCCGTTCAAGAAATCTGCTGAATTGGTCAACATCACTTGAAACAAGTCCAAATCAACTGAAAATCTATGTACTAAAGCAAGGACTCAAGAGTATAAAACCAAATATTATAAATGTTAAAAAATAGGGTTTTTGAATTTTCAAGGCTGTAGCCTGTTTTTTTGCACTGCCAAGAGAGTTTTCCTTTGGGATTCTTGAGAAACAGTGAGTTAATCCATGAATTACCCATTGAGTTCTCACCCAACACTCGCCAGTGAGTTTTTGAGCAACTCACTGGCCTTGCCCAGCTCACAAGTAACTCGTAGAGTTTTGGAACTAATCTTTGCTTGATTATACCTTATCTGGGATTTTGTGTAACAGATAATAGTTCTTTTACGTGGTTTCCACAAGTATTAAATAGAAGATACAGTGTATTTAATAATAAGGATGACATCTACAACAATGGTACATGGATATACATTTTGCTGAAAATATATAATCCAGAGTATGACCCATAAATACCTCCTTATCTTTTAATGTATAATTGTAATAGGTCATAATATAATGTTGGTATTTTTTTTTTTTAATTGTTAAATTAAGGGTTCTATTAAGGCCCTCACCTGTAAAAATAAAATATTTCATTTAAATCCCCCAAAATTTAAATCCCCCAAAATCTGGGCCCTGCCAGTCCTGCAAAAAATTCTTGATAGGAAACTATATTTTCCCAAAGATCAAGGAGAGCTACGTCAGCCTTAACCAAAAATATGGTTAAAAAGATTTTCTCTCCAGTTCACAGGACCAACTATACCCATAGAAAAACAGAAAAACACTAAAGAGTCTAGATGGCACCAGCATTCCTCAGGAGGACTGACTCAGCTGACTGTCTTGTTACCCTGCTTTCCGGAGCAGGAAGAGGGCATGGACTGGCTAGTATCCTTAACAGAGAACATCCGTCCACCAACCCCTCTGAGGTTAATATTGTATAATTATAATGTAGCAACCAAGTATGTGACAAATTGTGCTTGCCTTATGTTCATTTGAATCTGAGAAGCATTGGGTTTTTCTTTTTACATTTGTATGAAATTGCACTTTGTCTGTTTTTCCTTATGAAATATGTGCAAATAATTTCTCTAATGCATGTTTTCGAAACTTTAGCACATGAGAAAGCATTTTTTCCCTTTCTGTAATGATTGGAAACTGTTTATAAGCTAGAAGGTTTGATTTTAGCATTCTTCATGCATTATGTTGCTTTTTTAATCATTTGGTTTATACAATTATGTTACATGTTCTAATCATGATGGAGTTTATGATGCAGGTTAAACTATGTCGTGCAAAATCGACGGGACAAGTATATGCAATGAAGAAGTTGAAGAAGTCAGAGATGCTTAGTCGGGGGCAGGTGTCTGTATTTTATGTTTTTTTCGGTTTTGCTTGATATATTTAGCTTTGTTCTAATTATAAGGTAGTGTATTAACAATTTAACTAAAATTGCCATAGATTTTGACCCACCACCTGTTACAAATGTTATAATGAGCTAATTTGTAGCTGTTTGATTCTATCATTTCATGCATACTATCAATTCTTTCCCAAATAGGATGATGTTAATCTTTGTTTTGCCACCTAACAAATATTTTCTTATATATATATTACTAGTTTTTTTCACTTTTCATGTTTGAATTTATTCCAATTTTTTTCTTAAGCTTCTGAGGGTTAACTTCCTGTGAAGAACTCCAAAGCTAAGCTGTTGGGTGATGATTTCCGTCTAGGGCACAAATATGAGCTGCTTCCTCCTTTTGATTTTGAGAAGACTTATCATATTTTCTATTGTATTTGTCATTTTGTCAATATTTGACTCAATAATGTTCTCAACTGAGAGGTCTGTTTAGATTCTAGGCTAGTCCTTGATGGTTTTAAAAAACACTAATTAATTACCTTAATCAAAAAGGGTTTCTCTCTGGTTCCATTGGGATATGACTGATGCAAATAGTTTATATATAACTAAATTGAATCTGGTTGTCTTGTTAAGTCTTCTATTTCATTGATAATATCTAACTATATTAATAGAATTTTTATCTGGCTGTGTGCACTTTTTCTTTCTATATTTTGTTGTAAAGACTCCAAATTAAACATCGAAAGATATACTATATGTATATACATTAAATGAAGTGAAATTAATATTTTTGCCCATATGATGACAAAAGGCGGTTAGTCTGTCATCTCTGTTTTCTTGCACCAAAGAAAAGGATGTAATATGCCTTGAATTGTCAATTGAGTAGATCTATTGTTGATTAGCCTATGTCTATTATGTGGCACTTTGTGGATGACCAGAGAAATGATTTCATATGATACTCACTAGCAAGCAATTGGACTCTTTGAGCCCGTGATGGAATATATCTCAATGGTCATAAATAGAGGGTATCTAAATTAGATTCTGAAAAAGTTATAGAGTTTGTATGATGCTTTCTAGAAAAATAGTGGCTCCATTACATGCAAAGTTGATGTGAGCAAACCTGAAGCAGACTCAAACTCACTTTCAAACAATAGGGAGACTACATCTTGATATATTATTGGGTATCAGCAAGGGATTTCCTCAAATTGTATTACAGAAGTGGAAGCAGTCGAGTAGTTTTGGCATCAATAGGGCTTTCCTCAAAGTTGATTACAGAAGTGGAAGCAGTGAAGAAGTTTTGGCACAAGGGACTGGATTCAGCTTGAGTCACTTTGATGTAATGCCTTATAAACCTAATTATCGATGCCTAAATTTATGCCTCTCACAGAAAAGTTCAGGGATATTGATGAAAAAAATTCTATTGGAAGAGCCTCTTAAGATCATTGTAAATGGAGTAACTAAAATGGTGGTTTTGGCTAGCAAGCTACATTGTGGATTGAAGGGAAAGTTGATAAAAAAAATGTAACAAAGGGGGCCTCTTAGTCAACAATAAGGTGTTAAAGTGAGACCATTCCTTTGGCTAGCAAGCTATATCAAGGATTAAAGGGCACAAAAACAATATCTTTAATAGCTGAGGTGGGAATCAGTAATATATAGGAGTAATAACCAGAGTCAAATTATACTTACACAACAACAGCATGAGAAACCAAAATTATAAATGGAATTCAAATTTTTTTTTTTTTGGGAAAAGTGGCAAGCCACTAATATTTTATTATATATATATAGTATATTTTACAAAAACTGGTTCAGGAGAGCATATTGGTAGGAAAGAACCAGTAAGAAAACCTCCAGTTATCGCTCTAGTAACAATAGGATAGGTACAAAGACCAATTACATCGTTTGTACAAAAATGTTGATGGTTCAAAATGTAGCATTAACCCAGACTAACTTGATGTTGAACATTTACCCAGCCCTTACAAAACAACTCAACTGAGTTTCAACACAACCCGTACATAGATGAAACGTTTAAAAGCCCAAATTAAAACCCAATAACCCTTACAAACCCTTATAAAACAATTCAGAATGAGTTTTACTCAACCTGTACAAAGATAATTCATTTAAAAGACCCAATTTAAGCCCAAAATATAACTCAAAAAGACCCATTATCAAAAAACCAGTGTGCTATTAGTGATTTCTATCATCGGCCACTTGATCATTTGTTGAATTTTCATCCATGCCTTCTGTATGCAAATAATTTCTCGCCAGAAACTGAAATATGCCCCTTAATTTTTTCGTTGAATTTACACAACACAAACCAGCACTTGGCCAACTTGATTAGCGTTAGTGCTAAATCCAAAGCACTATCAAAGCATGGAAAGTAACTCTAAACAAGAATGTGCCCTAAACCCACTTAAGGAAGAGGGGCGAGCATATGGTCAGACGATCCCTAGGATCAAATAACTCATCAGCTGAAATAGAATGCAACTGGAAACTGAAGATAAAACTCAATGCCCAGAATGTGCACTCAAGATCCCATTTAGGGCGAGGTGCTAACATATGGCAAAGTACTCATTACAAATTGAAAGTAAACTTAGGCGGATAACCAACCATGAAGATTCAAACTATCTAAATTCATCCGCTGCGGTAGGCATCCACACAAGAGTGGGAATTCACCACTTGACAGTGGGTACAAGAGAGATTAGATAAGCTTATTCTCCACACTGGTGGTAAACCATCCAGGGGTACTTAATGTGAAATTATAACAAGTAATTGCAGCAATAACAATGGTTGGATTAGTACTACTAAATCTCAACCTTACAATCAAGGAATCTGCAAATACAAGTATTACAATGATAGAGAATAATGCTAAGATGTAAAGAATGAATGTTTTACAATTTTTATCCCTCAAATGATGAAGTAAAGGCCAAAAACAGAAAACTAATGCAATCTGATATAAAAATCTGAGTTTTGGAAATTTTGATTAGCAAATAGAAAACACCATGAAATGCTCATAACTTCATCAATATACCTTCAAATTGACTGAAACCTTTTGCAAAGGCTCTCTAGGAGTATGGCACCCAAGAACAAGTCATAAAATAGCATCAAATCCTCATTTATTTGGCACGAATCTCAATGTGCTCTAAGAAGGTACGACCTGGCTGGAAGGGCGATTTTTCTCTTAAAAATCAGGTTCTTTGGATATAAATCTCATTTTCTATGAGAAGGGTCGCCCAATGTCAACAATCACATAGCACAAATGTCCAGAATGAAATAAAATTTACTCACAAAGCTGTATACAAAATTCACTTTTAGCTGTGACTGTATCAGCAACTTCAAAACTGGAAATTTCATCAAAATCTTCAACTGTTGAGCTCAATCTGCTAGTCTGATTTGAGAAGCAACAAATGTCCAACTGGGTGTTGTATTTCAAACACGAAATTGATGAGAGGCTAGGAGGTAAGCATTCCTCGAAGCAATAATTCAGTTGTCATTCTGACAGCATAACAGTAGCAAAGTTCATGGATGATAAATGTTGGAGCAAACTATCTCTTTTATAGAATTGAAAGTGACTTTTCAAATTCCATAATTCCTCCAAGAAAGGGACACCAAAAGCTCCTTTTTGAAATATTTTACTTTTCAAAATATTTAATTCTCCCTTAATATGGCGTCCAAAACCCAAGGCATATTAAAACAATATAAAATATCAATTATTCCCTCCATGAGGCGTCCACCCTTTATGAACACCTTTTAAAACAACTTCAAGTTATCATAGTAGGCCAAGGGGGGAATCAACTTAAAATTAAAACATTAATAACTTGAAATAACTCATTTCTCCCTTTTACACCTCAATAGCCAAATTCAACAATATTCAACTGCTCCAATTGAAATGGAAAACTTATTGAAGAGCTGCCAACTGGACCATTGCCAAAATTAGAACTTACTAAAAATAGTAAATTCTGAGAAATGCAAAAAAGCCTCCAAAGAAGGAAACCCTGATTTTACCTTAGACAAGCCTACGGATTTCTGGAAATAGGCTAAAACCAAATGAAGAGCTAATGGCCAAAATGGGGACACTACAGTCCGCCTTTCCCAAAATTGCTTTTCCTCAAGCAATGCCACAACACTCCAAACTGATCCCATCAAAACAAATAGGATCCTAGGGTCCCAAGTGTTAAATTATGTGATCAGAAGTAAATGCACAGAAAATTAAATCAAAATCAGGCAAAGTGACACAGCATATACCCTGGGAAAACCCTCCTCTTGAGGGAGAAAAACCCAGCAACAAAGATCTCTCTTATATTTGACACAACAGTAGTAGATTTACAAAATACAATAAGGTCTAACACAAGACCAATAATAGATATCAAGCCCTAGATCACACCTGATAAAATAGAATGCAGATCTAACAAAGTTTGCTTAGTACTGTTTTTTCAATTCTCAGACTTTGACAACACTTGACAGAACTGAACTGGAACTTCGAGATTAGATCACTGAGAGATCGTCCTTGAATGAAATCACTGAACTGGTGAATGCGCACATGAATCTCTGAGTTCGCACTGATCACTGGTGTATGCGCACTTGGATCTCAGAGTTCGCATTGATCTTTGGGATAGTCCGTGGCTTGACACAATAGATAGTGATGATTTGCAGTTACTTATACGCATGTAGTGAACTGATCGCACTTGAAGTAAGTATTCGCATTTGCTTGAGTCGAGCTTCTCTATTATCTTCGCACTTGAGAATGACGGATCTGGAAGGAGCTTTTTTTTCGATGATGAAATGAATGAATAACTGTCCATATGTATAGGAATCGAAATCCTTTATGTCGGCCTCTTAAAAGATCTCATATCTTTTTAGTGATGTCGGCCTAGAAGAATATTTAAATGAATTCATTCATGTCGGCCGAAGCATGGAACACAAAGCAATAAAGGTAAATTGAATAGCCAACGGCTATATTCAATTTAGGACTTCCACGGAATGAGTGAGCTGGAAGAAGCTACCGAAGCTGCTATAACATTAACACTCCCTCTCAGCTAGGGAGAGAACTTCCAGCTGCAAGAACAAATCGGCTCCATATGGAGCTCATCTGCCACCATTGCCTGCAATCAAATGTAAAGAGAGATATATATCACCTCTATGTGATATCAACCGTCACATGGTTGAGTACTAGTGTTCATCACTTGCATGATGGTGTCATCTCAATGTGACTTTCACCATGACTCTCTCAGAGGGTGAAACACGAGTACAGCAGGATCATCAAGGACTCTCTCACGTGATGTTGTCATGGAGTCACACACATGACATCCACCATGACTCAGCTTAGAGGGTGGAAATGAGGGCTTTCACCTCAAATTCTTCCGTCACAGAAGAATGTGCAATTGTAAGTACAAGTGTTCATCACTTGCGTGATGTTGTCACCTCAAGTGACTTTCACCATAACTCTCGGAGGTGAAACACAAGTACAAAATATGTCGTAGATTAGCACACATGACATCCACCATGACTCTCTGGAGAGGAGGTCAGGGAGCGAGGGGCTTTTCACCTCAAATTCTTCCGTCATGCAGAAGAAAATGCATTAACGAGGATTTCACCTCGAACTTCTCGCGGAGAAGAACTGTTAGCGGGAGCTCAGCGTCGAGATTCATACTGGTCGAAGTGGATTACTCCACCATACCAAGCTTATCGAGGTACGAACTTTTACCCACGGCTGGGAGGCTTGGTGAGAATATGCGCCGTCTGCTCATCAGTCACTAATGTACCTCAAGCTGTCACGATGCCCCAAATTCCTTATCTACGATATAGTGGGTACTTAGTGCTCAACATGCCGGTTCTATCATGGAAACCGGGTTATTGACTTCGCACAACCTACGTTATCGCAATGAACAATGGTGGGCTCCATTGATTGTTTCCGACAACAATCCACAAAGACTTGAAACCCTGCTTGCTTCTCGGAGGTTGCCAATACAAATACAATATATTTAACCTGATTTTCGATACTCTGAAACGCTGCACCGGAAATCGCCGACTTAAAGCGGAAACAGCGGCCGAGAGGTGCTCTTCCGATCCGTGACACAGCCTGCCCAATCAGAATCAGTAAAACCAAGTAACTCCAAGTCTGCATCTGAAGTATACTTCAACCCATATCCAACTGTGCCACGCAAGTATCTCAGGATATGTTTGGCTGCAACAAGATGTATCTGTCTCGGATCACACATAAACTGGCTAAGTGCACTTACTGCATAGCAAATATCAGGTCTAGTGTTAACTAGATACATCAAGGATCCAATCAGCTGTCTGTACAGTGTAGGATCCACCAAATCTGAACTAGCTACAGCCTCCTTCAGTTTATGAAGATTGGTCTCCATGGGAGTAGACATGGATTTGCAATCCATCATGCCAAATCTCTTAAGTATGTCAATGGTGTACTTCCCTTGATTTAAAATCATACCATTTGGCCTCTGCCAGACTTCTAAACCAAGGAAGTAATGCATGAGCCCAAGGTCCTTCATCTCAAATTCAGAAGTTAAATCCTTCTTACATTCAAGAATCAGGTGATCTTCTCCAGTGAGGATTAGATCATCAACATATAAAACAAAATTAATGCATCACCATTGGTGCCTTGTTAGAATTTGGTCAACATCATTCTTCAAAGAAACCCGGGGCTTGATGAATCTGATCAATCCTTTCGTACCATGCACGAGGAGCCTGCTCAAGACCATACAAGGCCTTCTTCAACTTGCAAACGTGTGACTCCTTCCCATGAATCTCAAATCCATCAGGTTGCTCTATGTAAACCTCTTCCTCAATTACTCCATTGAGAAAAGCTGTCTTCACATCCATCTGGTGAATCTTCCATCCTCTAGATGCAGCAAAAGCAATGATGGTTCGGACAGAAGTGTAGCGAGCAACAGGAGCAAAGGTCTCATCATAGTCAACTCCCTCTTTCTGAGAAAACCCACGAGCCACAAATCTTGCCTTGTACTTCTCAATGCTTCCATCTGCAGCATGTTTGATCTTGAATAGCCATTTAGAAGATACCACAGACTTGCCCTCGGGTCTAGGAACGATGTCCCAAACATCATTCTTGAGAATTGACTGATACTCCTCTGTCATAGCATCTCTCCAGACTTGAAGACTGGATGCTTCCTCAACACAGGAAGGCTCAGATTCTATAATCTGACTCATTAAGGCAACATAACTGGAGAACTTATGTGGCCTTTTGCTTTCTCTGAATGTGCCTCTAGGAGCTGCAAAGTTTTCAGCCTCTTGCATAGTACGACTAGCCCATAGAGGTCTCTTCCTCCCAATAGCAATGTCAGTAGGCCCATCAGTAGGTTCCAAGGGTTCAATTGGATCAAGATCTTCTTTTGGTTCCATTGTCTCCCTCTGAATCTCAGGAGTATGGTCAACCTCCATGTCCTGAGGAGACTCTTCATTATCAATCTCCATCTGAATCCCTCTAGATCTTCTGAATGCAACATCTTCCTCGAATGTGACATCCCTACTGATCTCTATCAACTTCTGACCTGGAATGTAAATTCTGTAAGCTTTTGATGTCTCACTGTAGCCCACGAAGATTCCCTTCTTGCCAGAAGGCTCCAGTTTGGTTCTCTTTTCTTTGGGAACATGAACATAGACAGGACAACCGAAGATCCTCAAATGGCTGACTTCAGGCTTCTTCCCTGTAAAGGCTTCTTCTGGAGTCATATTTTCCAAGATCTTATGAGGGCATCTGTTCTGAACATATACTGCTGTCCTAGAAGCTTCTGCCCATAGGAAGGTTTGCAAATCTTGATCATGGATCATGGCCTTTGCTGCTTCCACAATTGTCCTGTTCTTCCTTTCGGCAACACCATTTTGTTGTGGATTATAGGGAACACAGAGCTCCCTCTTAATCCCTGCATCAGTACAAAAGTTTCGAAAACTACTAGAGGTGTATTCTCCACCATTGTTAGATCTGAGAACCTTAATTCGTTTACCAGAAAGATTTTCTACTAAAGCTTTAAACTCTTTAAACCTATCCAGTACTTCCTCAGATTCTTTAGATTTCAAAAAATAAATCCAAGTCTTCCTAGAGTGATCATCAATAAAGAGAACATAATACAAAAAACCACTCGAAGAAGGAACAGACATAGGACCACATAAATCAGAATGAATTAGGTCTAAAATACTCTTAGATCTATTTTCTCTACTATGAAAGGGGGCTTTTATGTTCTTACCTAATGCGCAGCCCTTGCATGTACTTTCGTGCTCCAGGTTGAATTTTGGAAGGCCCGACACCATCTTCTCCATAATGGGTAGAGCTCAGAAGTGCAAGTGAGCCAATCTTCGATGCCAAAGATCACAAAGACTGGAAGAGTCATGAACCAATGCTTGTAGAGGATGTGAGCAAACCTTGTAGAGGTTATCATGTCTAACTCCAATTACTTGAGCATCCTTGAAGTTAGAATTCTGCATCCACACTAGAACTTTGCCTTTGGAGAAGGCAACTTGATATCCTTTATCTTCCAAGGCTGAAATAGAAATAAGATTACGCTTGATTCCGGGAACATAAAGCACATTACTCAATTGAAACGATATGCCGGAATCCAAGTGAAGTGTGGAGGTTCCAATTCCCTTTACGGAGTAGGTGGCATCATCTCCAATGATGACTTGATCAGCAGATTCCTTTTCCACCAAATTGGATAAGTGCTCCTTGAATCCGGTTATGTGGCGGGAGGCACCACTGTCGATTATCCAGGTGCTGGAGTTGGAAGGTATACAGCTTGAAAATGCTGAATGAGACATGGAATTGCTTGAACCTTCAACCTTCAGATCATACACCATTTTGACAAGCTGAACAAATGAGATGAGCTGAGTGCAATAATCTGATCACGATCCTCAAACCCGCTCTGATACCATGTTAAATTATGTGATCAAAAGTAAATGCACAGAAAATTAAATCAAAATCAGGCAAAGTGACACAGCATATACCCTGGGAAAACCCTCCTCTTGAGGGAGAAAAACCCAGCAACAAAGATCTCTCTTATATTTGATACAACAGTAGTAGATTTACAAAATACAATAAGGTCTAACACAAGACCAATAACAGATATCAAGCCCTAGATCACACCTGATAAAATAGAATGCAGATCTAACAAAGTTTGCTTAGTACTGTGTTCTTCAATTCTCAGACTTTGACAACACTTGACAGAACCGAACTGGAACTTCGAGATTAGATCACTGAGAGATCGTCCTTGAATGAAATCACTGAACTGGTGAATGCGCACATGAATCTCTGAGTTCGCACTGATCACTGGTGTATGCGCACTTGGATCTCAGAGTTTGCATTGATCACTGGTGTATGCGCACTTGGATCTCAGAGTTCGCATGGATCTTTGGCATAGTCCGTGGCTTGACACAATCGATAGTGATGATTTGCAGTTACTTATACGCATGTAGTGAACTGATCGCACTTGAAGTAAGTATTCGCATTTGCTTGAGTCGAGCTTCCCTATTATCTTCGCACTTGAGAATGACGGATCTGGAAGGAGCTTTTTTTTCGATAATTAAATGAATTAATAACTGTCCATATGTATAGGAATCGAAATCCTTTATGTCGGCCTCTTAAAAGATCTCATATCTTTTTAGTGATGTCGGCCTAGAAGAATATTTAAATGAATTCATTCATGTCGGCCGAAGCATGGAACACAAAACAATAAAGGTAAATTGAATAGCCAACGGCTATATTCAATTTAGGACTTCCACGGAATGAGTGAGCTGGAAGAAGCTACCGAAGCTGCTATAACATTAACAGATATGGGTAATGTATCTGCGCCATACCCTTGCGTATTGTAACCAAACACATGCAAGATGGGGTAATGTCCAAAGTGCTACACATGCACAGCTATGCAAGTATAAAAACTTTTCAACTCTATAAATGCTAAACATTTTTCAAATTTAGATGCTATTATAAACAAAACTGAGGGAAGAGAAACCGATCTTAATTGAAAGTAGAAACTTTGCAGTCTTATACAAATATGGGCTAGTATATAAATGTGGTCGGTGGCACATATAACATGGATTTTCCTTTTACATTTATCATGTGCTCTTCATATTGTGTTTACATGAAAAAACCTTATTCAATTTTTTAATGTGCTAACATTGTTTGCTCAATACCTTGCCTGTTTTGTGTTGGAATTGCTCTAGATACTTGAAATGGATACCTATAGGTATCATGGACATTCAATGTCAGATCCAGGAAGTACTTACAGAACCCGTGATGAAATATCAGGTGTCAGACAGGTAGGACAAACTGCTTAAGAATTTTAAACTTATTTTATAAAAAGTACTTGGCATTTATCCACCTACCTTTTGATTTTTTTTTGGTTTATTAATGCAGTATACTTGCTTCTAGGCTTCATAATAAATTTCAAATAAATACAAAGCATGTTTTGGCACCTCTTATTGCAGGAGCGTGATCCAATTGAAAGGGTACGGAAACTTGTACTACTCCATAACATAGCTTCGGCAGCTGAATTGAAGGTGTAAAATATATTCAATTGTTACTATTTTGCTTTCATTTGAGATTGCTTGATTCAAAGTTCTTAAGTTCTAAGCAAGTTGTAATGTGCTTTGTTATTTTACCTTTACAACATAGGAATATGAAAAAGAGGCTAAGAAAGAAGTAGATGATGCAATTGCCCTAGCAAAGGTACGTGGAAAATGCATGGAGTCTTTGGGATTATTATGCATTTGTATTATTTTTCCAAAATTCTAATAGTAGATATTTGATCTTACATTTGTCATTTTGCCAGAATTTAGATTCTCTTAAAAGTAGATTGTAAATCTTTTAGAATTCTCTTTTCTTATATTAATTCAATTATATATTGTCTCAAACAGGAAAGTCCACTGCCAGATTCTTCGGAGCTTTTCTCTCATGTCTATGTTAAGGGATTTGGAGTAGAGGTACACATTATCACCAGCCTTAGGTGTATATGTTGCATTCATTCATTTGTTAGAAACTGACCATGCTTTTATGGTATATGCAGGCATATGGTGCTGATAGGAAGGATTTTAAAGGTCTATTGCCTTGATAATGTTAGACCTTATCCATTTTTTTGGTAGTATTGGTGAACAGAAAATAAGAGCAAAATCATGACAAAATGTCACACCACTATTCATTGAATGTAGCAGTTCTTCTTAATTTGTAGTAGTCAATATGTGGATTTGATTATGTGCTTCTTGGAAGAAACTCTCAGGGAATGCTGTTCTGGCTTACAGTCTCAAGTTTATTTGCTATTTCATGTCAAAGACATTTACATATGAAGACGTGGAATGCATATAATTTTGATTTACACTCCACATCTTCTTTAGATGTAGTGCCATCTTAAGTTTTTATTTGGTTCGTTTTCAATTGTTTTGAATCTCCTTATGAAGCAAAGGAACATGCCTTTTCATTGTGCTGTCTCATAGGAAAATATAAAATACAATTTACAAGGATGTTATCCTAGCAACAGGTAATCGACAAATTGGAAGAACCTCATCCACTGGATAATATTATCCAGGCAGTCTAGAAATTGGAATGAACTTTTTATACTAGAACCAAGTACAATAAGTACCGGCTTTTTGTAAGTGGTTTCTTTTTTAGATCAATTAATCTGCATTTTGGTTTGAAATTTACACACTTTTATGTTCAAAATCTCGATAGAGGTATGATATATTTTTAGAGGCAATATTTCACGACAGATAGATACAGCTTGAAGGGTTCATGAGAGGAATTTCGTATGGGAAACTTTTTCCTTGCAAGAATGCAGGGCCAACATAAAATGGAAGGCAATTATATATCATCTTTATGCATGTGATTTTGGAGCAAGAATCATTGCCTACCAAAGAACTTGTTGGACAACGACAGACACATTATTTTCTCATATATATATAGTCTTTACGTGCAAGCAACATCAAACAAGGGCAATCCAAAGGTCATGGAGATTGCCACTAAAGCGCGTCTGCCCAGGTTGAGCATCTCAAATGTTTACTGGAGGCTAAGAAGATTAAGCTGACTAAAAACTGAAGGGTATGCAAAAGAATCTTTAGGTACCTAACATGGCCGTGAATGTATCTTCGTCACGTTCATGGCCATGTTGCCTTAAGATTCTTTTGGATGCCCTTCAAATTTTATAATCGGCTGAATCCTATTGGTCTCCAATAAAAATTTGAGGTGCTTAGCCTACTCACGTGAGTTAAATGATCCAAGAAGGGCAATCCAAAGATCATAAAATAAGGACAATTTCAATAAATGAGAGAGACAAGATTGCAAGACTCAATATGACAAGATAAATTAAGAGTTCATAATAGGACAATCTGGAAGAGTGGATATATAATAAAAAAAATGGGAGACAACATTAACCAACAAGAAAAAGTAACTTTATTACTGAAAAAATAGGTGGGAAGTTAACACTAATGGAAGATGTCACCTACCTTTATAATGACCCACTTGTTAGAATTAAGCAAGTTAAGTAAATGTGTAGGAAAATGCAATATATCCAATAAATAAAAGTAAAAAGCTTATATTAACACCCCCCTTAAGTGGATCTTAGTTGGATAAAAGGATGGGTCTAGATAAATGAAGCTTGATGAGGTACCGTTGTACACATAAGACCGACAAACCCCCCAACCCATGAAGAGAGATATAAGCCCCTACGCCCAAATAAAAATGATGAGGTATCTATGTACATATAAGACCAACAAACCCCTCAATCCATGAAGAGAGATATAAGCCCCTACCCCCAAATAAAAAAAGAAAAGTGCCCGGTAAGTAGAGAGAGAAAGTAAGGATTTTTCAAGAAAAAAATGTTTTAATAGAAATCTTATAATAAATAAAATGCATATTAAACTAGCGCTTTGTCAAGGAATTAACCAAATAGGATATTCAAAGGATGAGAATGTATATGAAATTCAAATAAAAATAAGGGAAATGAGTATCTAATGAGGATAATTTGTACCGCCAACTTATTTGTTGCTTATCCTTAAGCAACTATGGTCTTTGTATATACATCAAACTATATTGCATGCAAATGATATAATTGAAAATAACATTAAATTGAGACAACTCAAATCAAATACATTGAAATCTGGTTGCTCATAAAAACAGTAGCATGACAGTAAGATTGAGATAATAGACTGATAAATTGGTAGCATAAAGTTATGATGATGAAAATATGCTCAAATGGGATGAGATGTCTTTAATTTATAGAATTTACAAGAGGGAAATTAAGGTCCGAGATGCATTGATTAATGGATAGTTGAGATTGATTGAGGATTAGGTTTGGATTGAGGCTTAACCTTGTAACAAGTGTCACAAGAGGGATAAAGGTGTTAAAGATAGGTTTAACTTCTGGATGCTTTCACATCTGCAAGAAAACCATTGGGATTGATCCCTATGATGATAATAGGATTCAAGTGGATCAATGTATTATCAATTGATTTGGATAAAAATCAATATATGTTTTTGGATGATAAGCTAGATTGCAAGATTGAATTGCATGGATTAGGATCAATTGCTTTGGGATGCTTACATTAGAAGAATATGAGGATAAATGGAATGGATGGGATGATGTTGCATGGAGGATATGATGGTTAGGATAGAGGAATCAAAAGGAACCAATGATAGGGGAGAACCAAGGCTTGGTACAAGATGGAAGGATGGATGAATTGCTTACATAAGAGATCCATGAATTATGTGGATGGATGAGGGTATATAGGAGGATTATATATGGAGGATAGGAGGATGGGGCTCCAAGGACTATGTTGTAAAGTAATAAGATGCATGAGATGTGGTAGGTGGGGAGGTTGGGGGTCGTGTGTAAGGGGGTATGGATGAGAGGAAGTAAGGTTTGAATTATCCAAATCATGCATAGATATTTTGACCCTAGTATTGATCAAGATCAAAGATGAAAAAGTGAGGATGAATTAGTTAAGATGAGGGGAAGGAGATAGGATGAGTGATACAAAATGAAGGATATTAAAGGATGTGGATGATATGGATGTATGCATGGATATTTTTCCCCTAACCTTATCAAGGTCAAAAGAAAAAAGGGATGATGGATATAATAGGGATAGGATGAGGGATATGGGATGAAATATATTAGAAGATAATGATAGGATGATCAAGATCAAAGTCAAAGAGGGAGGATGGATTG